>ML681973.1:32365783-32495519 GCA_007922195.1 Podocnemis expansa | reverse complement strand
GCGCAGCCCTGCGCCTCACCCCGTGGGTGCCTGCAGCCCTCTGCAGGCACCCGTGGGGTGCAGTGCCCCTCTGTGCTGCACCCTGTGGGTGCCTGCAATCCCCTCCCCAAGCGAAATAGCAGGTCCACCCCATGGACCTGCTATTTCGCTCCCTTATTTCGAGGACACTGTTTTTGTCCTTCGAAATAAGGTGTTTCAAAATAAAGAGTTATTTCAAAACAGCTTGTTTCGAAACGTCTTGTTTCGAAACAAGCCCTCCCTGTGTGAACATAGCCAGTGACACCGCCACTGAAATGTATTATCTGAACTAGAGTCAAGAGCCTGCTCCAACCAGCTTTGTCAGAAAGCAATATGATGTCAGGACTTCTGCATCTAGGAGAGTATCATTCCCACAGCCGCTCACATGCTAGGGCCAGAGCAATTTGCTCAATCACCTGAACAGGAATTTCTCCTAGAATCTCATGTGGTCTCTGAAGACCAGTATGCTGCAGTACCATCTTTGCAGAATGGGACATCCCACTATCGACCTATTTGCAACTAAGAACAAGAAGTACCATCAAGTTTGCTCCTGAGTAGGCCTCAGTCCAGGCTCCCTAACCACTGTGCTTCATCTGAACTGAGCTGATGTACACTTTCCCTCCAGTCCCACTCATTCCTCAGATCACATCAGACTGATTTCCTTTCCACCAGCTTGGCCAAGACAAGGCTAGTTCTCCAAACTCATCGGTCTTTCAGTTCATCCACTCATTCCTCTTCCTTTTTATTCCTGCCTGTTAACTCAGTGCCACAGTCAGATCTGACATCCAGTGTGGGCAGTCTGCAGATTACAGCATCATTACTGCATGCTTAGATAAGGAAGAGGAGTGCTGTTATAAAGCTGTTTAATGGGTGCTATTTAATAATAGAAATCCCTCTCCTAGGGCTACTTATTTGGCTAAGTGGAAATATTCTTCTATTTGGTCCTAGCCCAGGAAAGTCAACTGATGTGATCTGCATTCAGGCCATTTTGGAGTACTCTCTGTTTGCTGAGGGTCCACTTGGTGATGATTTTCTTGTTTCATCCTCCAGTCCAAACGAAATCAGTTTTCTCAGATTCCATGGTAGAGAGATTTTTGAGTGGTGTCAGTTTTCGCTTTCCACCAGTGAGGAAAGTGATTCCTTTGTGCTACTTTTAACACTGTGCTGAATGTTCTCTGGAGTCTTCTGTCTGAGCCCTTGGCCTCTTGTTGTCTGCCTCTCCTATGCCAAAAGAGAGCATTTATTGGGCCATAACTTCAGCGAGTAGAGTTAGTGAGCTGCAGCCCTCATGGTAGACCCTCCACATACTCTGTTTTTCAAAGACAATGTGACCTTGAGGATACATTGTATGTTTTTCTTTAAAGTGGAGGCACATTTTCATCTTCACCAGATGATCTACTTCTCTGTGTTTTTTCCAAGTCATCTTTGAATGGAGACAAATAGCATTTTCATTCTTTGAATGCGAAACAATGCATGACATTTTGTGTGGAAAGAAAGAAGCTGTTTTGTTCACACCCCCACTTTTTGTTTCTCTTGTGACACTGATGAAGGGCAAAGTGGTCTCAGCATAAACCATACCTAGATGGATAACATCCTGCATTACAATGGTATGTGCAACAGCTCGGATTTAATTCCCACAGCAGCCATGAGCTCATTCAATGGGGGATCAAGTGCTATTAATTGGTCTGCCTAACTATTTTACCAAGCATTGTGCTGTTAGGACTGCATCTAGATTCTATCTACACTTTTGGGAAGGCAAGTCATGCAGTCATTCTTGAAGTAGACACTGACCCTTGCCCCCTATGGTATGGTTTGTGAGTCCCTGGCATGAAAACACATCTGCTCAAAGAGTAGTGTTACCTACCTGGACTGTAACTGCTGTTCTTCAAGATGGGCTGCAGACATGTGTTCCACAATACATCTTCTGTCCCCACTGCACTGGAGTGCAACTGCGGGATGTTGGAGCCCTTAAACTGCCTGTGGAGGGGCCAAGGTGCCAGAAGGCGCAAGCACGGCACCTCTCATTACTGCTCAGCAAAGGTCTCTGGCTTCAGTTTGTTGGCCACACACAGCTGAGCAGAGCGCAGGTTTGCACTCACATCTTGCAGAATCATAATTACAATAAATTAAGTTTTCCCCAGGAACAGGTTGTAGCAGAATGATGATATTTTACTAATGTAAGACTGAAGGGTGTTGGAAACTAGCCTTGACAAAGACCTGGGGAATAATCTACAAGGAATAATACTGCCCTTGGGTCCAGAGAAGGATTGGTTAGAGGGGATCTGATGTGGGGTGTCTCCATCTTTGATGGAACAGTCTGCAGGCGGGGCCTCAGTAGCTTTCCATTGCTACTGTTTCTGATGACCCGACATTGAAAGGTGCGCACATACCATTGTGATGAGCGTGGTGTTGGGGGGTGGACGGCTGCATATCTATGGAGACTGATAGACACTTAACAGCTCACAAGACCTCAAGGAGAGAGGCACATGCTGACACTGACTTACTCTTATAATGTTACATGTGCCGCTGGGCATCAGTCGCTTCCGAGTGACATTTTTGAAGGCTGCTTGAATGGCTGCCATTAGCTCTGGAGTATCAGCAACCTGCACACATGAATGCAATCCAGTCACCTGGGGAAAGGCGCTTGGAATTCTTGAGACGTCTCCTTCAAAAACCTCTCACACTGTCTGGTGTGTGAGAGGCCTTTGGCTACATCAGACTACAAGTACCAGAATAGCACTTACTCTAATAATGGTGGCTTCATCCCACTGCTGAGGGGAGGGAGAATTCTGGGGAGAACAATGGAGCCCCAAGAGTTGCCTTCAAATCCAGAGAACACAGTAGACAGAAAACCCTGCCACCTGCCATGACATCTCCCCAGAACCACAGCATCACAAAACTAACATCACAGCATTTCTTTAGAAACTTTTGTAGCTTACAAAAATAACTTGGAAGACTGTGTGACAGTGCCATCTGGTTACTCATGTCATGACATAATTAACATGATAGTCCAAAGGGGAAGTTGTTTTAGTCTAGTTCAGCAAAACAAACAAGGAGTCATGTAGCACTTAAATACTAACAAATTTATTTATCGCATGAGCTTGTGTGGGAGAAAATCCCACCTGGTCAGACATTCAGAAGACCTTCTTCTAAGTGTCTGATGAAGTGGGATTTTCTCCCATAAAGCTCATGCAATAAATAAAGTTGTTAGTCTTTAAATGTGCCACAGGACCCCTTGAATGCTACCACTTTGATCAGTGTCCACAGAGCCCAGCTGAGATCAGGGAGGGCATCGTTATGTCAGATGCTGCACACACCCTGACCTAGATCAGGTCCCCTAACTTTCCAGGACCTGCCCTGGGTCACGCATTGTGTCAGGCTGGCAAAGACACATAGTGAGAATCCCTGCCCTTGAAGAGGTCACAATCTAAATAGACAAAAAGGGGGCGGGGGGGGGGGGACTGAGTCCCCAGGAGGGGAAGGAACTTGCCCAAGATCCCCCAGCAGGTCAGTGGCTGAGCCAAATACAGACTCCAGGGGCCATGTTCTGCAGTTGACTCAGTGGGGCTAGTCCCTGAAGATGCTGCTGCTTATGGAAAACAGGATCCTAAATAAAATAGCTACCTGCAAACTCTGCAGACATTCCCTTCTGAACCGGCTGTTGCAGCTGCTAGACATTATGCTGGAAATGGCGTCTAAGATGATAGGCAGGGACAGCTTCAACCTCTGCTGGTTCTGGGAAGGCCCAAGAACATTTTACTGCATATTTCTGTTCCTGTCCAATTGGGGGATGACAGCTCAACACCCCTCCACTCAGTCACCAAGGCCAGGACAGAAAACCAAGGTGAATCTTCTGGCGGCAGAATGGGATGGTCTTACTTGAACTGGCTTTGCACTAGGGGGAAGAGCCCCACAGGTAGGGAAAGCACCTGCCAGCTACTGGTTTGTGTCAGATGGTGTCATCTGCAGCAGAGCTGCATCCCCTCGCACAGCCCTAGAGAAGTAGGGTTGGGGCTAATTCCAAGGGCCAGCACCCCCTCCTGAGGGTCTGGCACCACTCCACAGAGCACAGCATGCCTCTCATCACAGAGCTCAGCCCTGACTCCAAAGGGAGTGCCCCTGCAGATCCCACGCCCTCTCTGTAACACAGTGATCTCAGCAGTGTGCTGACTAGAAGAGGGAGCAGCTCCTCCTGAGACACCCACTCCACTTCTTGTTTGGTGCAAACATTTCCAACTCAAGTACTTTCTAAGCCCTGAGTTGCTGGACTGGCATGAGCTCCTGAGAGCACAGACCCCTGGAGTCTGGCCACAGGATGCGTGGTGAAGCCAGCTAGTCCAGGAATAAAACAATGAAAAGAGAAAAAGCAGGCAAGAGCCAAACTCATGCTGGTATGACAGCAGGCATGGAGCGGGCAGAGAGAGGAGCCCAGGCCCCAGATAGAAGAGTAGGTTCTGTGCTGGCTAATGCACACCCCAGTACAAGCTCCTACCTTTCTCCTCTTGCAGTGCTCCTCGAACACCTTGTCAATGACAGCATGGACTCCACACTTCACTGCCTGCTGGCTGCACTGAAGAATCTGGTCCATGTGGGATACAACCATGTGCCGGGCCCCTGAGTCACAACAGTTCAGGGTTCATTTACATTGGGTTTGGTTGGCTTGGGGAAGTCTGTTCTAGGCAATGATGAGCCAAGGAATTACAAAACAGGTCAAACCCAGCAGCAAATCAGTTATTATTTATGGTGCAGGGATGCCTGAGGATCCAATCAAGACCAGGTCCCTTGCATGCCAAGTGCTGCCCAGACAGTGAGTAATGGGGGCTCTGTCATGCCAGGTGCTGTATGGAGCCCACAACAGAAAGAGCTGTCTCCTGTGCCCTGCAACGTAATGTCCCATAGCACCACACTGGACACTGCATAGTGCCCAGCCTGCTAAGGACCCTCACCTCACTTGCCTCACCTCACTTGGAGCCTTTGCAGGGCCTGCTGTGCAGGTACCTCCTCCACATTTGGAGTCTGCGCTCGGGAGTGGCCATTATTCGTAGCTCTGAACAAAACGTTCCAGTTGTTCTTTTGAAAGTTTATAAGTGAATGTTGATTTAACGGAGCTTTGAGAGTTTACTGTGCAGGAGCAAACTACTGTTTTTAACCATCGTGATTTAAATGGAAGAAGCACAGAACAGTTTACCTTTACCTTGTAAATTCTTTTTAAACTTTCCCTTTACTTTTACATTTAACACATTACTATGTTGTATTGTTTTTGTCTGCTGGTGCTTGCTTGGCCACTTCCGGTTCCAAATCATGGGTGTGGTTGACTGGTCCGTTTGTAACTCTAGTGTTAGAGGTTTTACTGTAATCCTAATACACAACACTGCAGTATTTGTTCCCAGCATCAAGGGCAGGGGTTGGCAATCTACAGCAGTGATTCTCAACCTTTTGCAGGCTGCAACAAGCTTGGCAGCATGTGTAGCCGTACATGGCACACCAGTTCACCTGCCACTCCCACCAGGCCAAATCCACCCCCTCTCCACCCCAGGCTCACTGCAACACACTTACCACTGTGTGGTGACAAAGTAATGTGTCCCGACACAGTGGTTGAGAACCCCTGTGTCAGGACACATTACTGTGTTGCCACACAGTCGTAAGTGTGTCACAGAGAGCCAAGGCGATGGCTGGATTTGGTCTCGGGTAGGCTGGTGTGTCCTGTAGGGTCACAATATGCCATCAAGTGTGTTGCAACCTGCAGAAAGTTGAGAACCACTGATCTATAGCATGGCACATTATGCCACTCCCAGCCCCAACAAGCAGGGTCACACAGTGGCCGCAGCCCCCTGCAAGCCCGTCCCCCTCCCATGGGGGCCCAGGGGTGCCCATCCTTGGCTGGAGCCAGCACACAAGCAGGCGTGGAAGGCTATCTGGCCCTTGCATGCCCACATCTCCTTGGCAGAGGAGGGGACAGGAGTCTGAGAGGACAGGTCAGGTGTCACTGCTCACCATCCCCTCTGTGCCATCACCGAAAAAGTATGTGAGAGAAGGCAGTGGGGGAAGGGGGAGAGACCTGGCACCACCCACCCAAACAGTTGCTAACCTCTGCTCTAGGGGGAGAAAAGCCCGAGCACTGGACTGGCATATTACCCTAGAAACAGTCAATCGATTTTATACATACAGAAATTGTAAGATGGCTTGTCTTGAAACTGGTCTGAGTATTGGAGAAAGAGGAAAAGCAACAAGGTCTGCTCCCAAGTGTCTGGACCATCTTCTTGGTTTCCACCATCCCACTGAAGTTTGTATCTGATGTCTGGGCTCACTTGATCTGGGGGCAATGGAACATCAAGCAGCATCTTTACAAAAAGAGACATGGGCACCACTGCCATCTTTGATCAGACAAACAGCTTCATAAGACATGGGCACTGCTGCCATCTTTGATCAAGCAAACAGCTTCATGATGTCAGTGCAGCACTGCCAGGATGGCACTCAGCATCCACAATGCCCACAACTCAGAGCTCATTCAGGGTGAAGTGTGGTAGGGCCAAGGGCCAATGCACAGTTCCACTGAGCACTGTCCACACATAACACAGAGACAGCCCCTGCCTCACAGCGCTCAGAATCTACAGCCAGGTCTACACACCCAGCCTCATCCTGGGATAAGCAGTGCCAGTGTTTTTTTACTGATCTAGTTATGCTGGGACAGCTCCTAGTGTGGACGTAGTCATATCAGGACAATGGTGTCTGATCCTGGTATGGCTCAGGGAATAGCTATACTGGTCTAAGCACATTTATCCCAGTGTAATTGTGTCCACACTAGAGGGCTACACCACTTTATTTACACAGACACAGCTAAAACAGCACAGCTTTGGTAAATAGATAAAGCCTTAATGTTAGATCAGTGGTTCCCAACCTTTTCAGTAATATGGCACACTTCAGTGAGACAAACAATTCCACGGTACACCCACTTTTTTTTAGCTGAATTGACTGCTCAAAAATGTCACATTTACTTACATTTACTATGGTTACGGTCTTACCAGAGAGGTTTGCAACATAGTTCATACAACAAGCTAAAGAAGGATTGAATGTATTAATGTTTTGAATTCACTGGAAAAACTACACCTCATTTCAATTTTGCTCTTTGGCCACCTGTGTTTAAAATGTTCATGTTTCAGAATTGAAAGACTGATACCTTGCTTTTAATTTGATGATTAATTTGCATGCGATTTATAAGTCATAATTTTTGTTGGATAGAATATTGTTTAAGATGAAACAATTATTTTATATTGATTTCCCACTACCTTTGTACAAAATTTCACAGCACACTTGGACAGTTGTCACAGCACACCAGTTGAAATCCATCGTGTTATATCACACACACCGACAGAATTAAACCAGGAGACATAAAGAGCGCAGGAAAAAAAATGGTTACTTACCTCATAACTGATGTTCTTCAAAATATGTTACTCATGGCCATTCCCAATTAGGTGTGTGCATGCCACATGCACTGGTGCTGGATATTTTTCCCCTACTGGTTCCCGTAGGATTGACCCTCATGCCCTTTGCAGCAGTGTGTGAATGCACCCTTATATAGGGTACTGTCACTGTCCCCCCTTCTCAGTTTCTTCTTACCAAACTCCAACTGAGGGGAAGGCAGTGGATTGTGGAATGGACATGAGCAACACATCTTAAAGAACAGTTATGAGGAAAGTAACTGTGCTTCCTTCCTTGAGTGCTTGCTCATGTCCATTCCCAATTAGTCATGTTCCAAAGGGGCAGCCATGTTAGTCTAGTAAAGCAAAAAAAGCAAGGAGTCTTGTGGCACTTCAAGACTAACAGATTTATTTATCGCATGAGCTTTTGTGGGAGAATATCCCACTTTGTCAGACGCTTTGAAGAGGGAGAACTTGCAGAATTGGATGAAAATAAATGCAGGGGAGTGTAAGACATGGGATCAGGTCATTCTGCGCAGTATGAATTGAATGTATTGCCTGTTCTACTTGGTGGCAAATAGATCCACTCAGGGATTGCACCACCTCTGGAGGATGCTCCCGGTCACCTCTTTATGCAAGGACCACTCATGATGAGAGCAATAGGATAAGCTGAGGCAGTCTGCCAATGTATTCCTGATCTCCAGCAGGTGTACTGCTTCCAGGTGAAGGCTGTGGTTCACATAGAAATTCTACAACTGCAAGGCCTCCTGACAAAGGGGTGGGGATTTGATTCCCCCTTGCCTGTTGGTATTGGTTCATTGACACTGTGTTGTCTGTGAAAACTTGAATGACCTTGTTTGAGAATTGCGGTAGGACTCTGTGTAGGCCAGTCAAATTGCCTGGAGTTCCCTGATGCTGATATGTAAAGCTAGTTCATCTCTTGTCCAGAGGGATCTGAGGTGTGCACCCTATCCCAGCTCTGAGGCATTGGAAACTTGCCATAACATCAGTCATAAAGCTGCAAAAGGGACTCCCACCCCATGTGATGAGGGGTATCTCACCCTCAAGAGAGGTAAGTATCCAAATGGGGACTGTGAGGATGTGGAGTGATGCCTGGATGGAGAATACATGTTCAGCCAGCCACATCTGGAGTGGCCTGAGATGCAGCCTGGTGTACTGGGACTGCATTAGTCCAGCTGGCTGATGCAAATCCTCACTATAGAGAGGGGTGGGCTGACATCCAAGTTATCAGCTCTGCCATATCTCAGAATCTGGTTTCCAGCAGAAGTGCTCTGGCCTGTGTGGGATTTAGACCACGCTTCCTGTAGACCAGACCCAATGCTTGACAGGTGGTCCTGACCACCTCAATGATGTGCTGAACTTGCATTCTTGATTGACCCCTGATGAGCCAATAGTCAGGTACAGGAAGACCTAGATGCCTCAATGTCTGAGATGGGCCACTACCACCACCATGCACTTGATAAACACGTGATGTGGCTGACAGGCCAAAGAAGAGCACTGTGAATTGACAGTGCTGCATCCCCACCATGAACTGCAGAAAAAATGGAGATATGGAAGTAGGAATCTTTTAAATTGAGGGCTGCATACCAGTCTCTTGGATCCAGAGATGGAATAATGGCAAGCAGAGAGCCCAACAGAACTCCAATTTCTTGAGATATCTTTTGAGGTCCAGGATAGATTTCAAACCTCCTTCTTCTTTTGGAATCAGAAAATAGCAGGAATAGAAGTCTTTCCTTCTCAGTTCTCAAATGATCTCCTAAACTGCACCCACTTGGAGGAGGGCCTTCACCTCCTGGATAAGAAGTCACTCATGAGAGGGGTCCCCGAAGACTGACAGGGAAGGTAGGTGTGGCTGTGGGAGCAAGGTAACTTGGAGGATACAACCAGTGGCTATTGTGTACAAAACCCAGTGATTTGATGTTATGGTGGTCCAGGCCAGGATGAAGGGGATACAGTGGAATAAAAATAAGAGGGAGTCCAGATTGGAGGTGGTGGTTGGTAGGTCACCATTGGGCACACCTTCAAAAGCTCTATTTTCCACCTTGGTGGTGATGGCTCAGGCTTGATGGGAGGTGGGGGGTAGATATCAACAAGTAATATTGATTTCTCTTGTAACCCCTATTAATTCTTTGTAGGTCTCTCTGTGGGGAGTTCCTGTGAAGCTGTGTGGCTGTTGTTGTCTGCAGTGCTTCTTGGTAGTTGAAGGGATGATCACACTGTGACTTTGAGTATTTCAACCTGTATAGCCTGGCATCAACCTGGTCAGTGAACAGAGAAGCAGAGGTCCTTTATGGACTACTGAACCTCCAGTGAAAGGCCTGATGATCGGAGCTAAGAAGCCCTTCTTATTGAAACTACTGGAACCATTGTTCTTGCAAAATTAGCAGCATCTGAGGCCACTTGAAGGGAAGTCCTAATGACTGCTCTCACTTCCTCCAGGCTGGACTCAAATTCCTGCTTCGAAGCTGTGGCAAGGAAACAGAGAATTTGCCCAAAGACTGCCAGATGTGGAGATGGAAGGTGGGAGCCCAATCTCTCCTGGGATGGCTCTTGGCATCAGTGTCATAGGCCTGGCGAATGATGATACATTGACAGTAATACTTTGGGGATGGGGATCACTGTCTTAGTGGGAGCTTCCCCCTAGAAGAGCTCACCAAGGGTATGGATACTGGGTCCCAAGCACAGACCCCCCCCCTTCCATGGGCACTGGCAGCACAGGAATCACAAGGTCATTCATTGCCTGAAAAGCTACAGGCATAGTGGGCAACACCTGGTGTCAAAAGAATTACAGAATCATAGAAACCAGAAGGGATCACAAGAGACTGAGTCCAGTCCCTTGCACTCATGGCAGGACCAAATATCCTCTTAAATCATCTCTGACAGGTGCTTGTCTAACCTGCTCTTAAAAACTTCCATTGATGGAAATTCCACATTCTGGCTCGGCAACTTACTGCAGTGATTAATTTCCTAATGTCCAACCTAAACCTCCCTTGCTGTAATTTAAGCCCATTGTTTCTTGTCCTATTATTGGCAGTTAAAAACAATTTTTCTCCCTCCTCCTCTAGGTACTTGAAAACTGTTATCATGCCCCCTGTCAGTGTCCTCTTTTCCAGACTAAACAAACCCAGCTCTTTCAATCTTCCCTCATAAGTCAAATGTTTCAGAGCTCTAATCATTCATGTTGCTCTTCTCTGGACTTTCTCCAATTTGTACAAATCTTTCCTGAAATGAGGCGCCCAGGACTGGACACAATACTCCAGTTGAGGCCTAAGTGGACCCAAGTAAAGAAGAAGAATTACTTCTCATGTCTTACTTACAATACTCCTGTTAATACACCCCAGAATGGTGTTTGCTTTTTTCTTTGCGACAGCATTACATTGTTGACTCATATTTAGCTTGTGGTTCACTATCATACCCAGATCCCTTTTTGTAGTGCTCCCTCCTACGTAGCCATTGCCCATTTTGCATATGTGCAATGGACTTTTCTTTTCTAAATGGAGGACTTTGCACTTGTCTTTGTTGAATTTCATTCTGTTTACCTCAGACCATTTTACCAGTTTGGCCAAATAATTTTGAATTGCAATCCTATCCTCCAAAACACTTGCAACTCCTCCTCGCTTGGTAACATCGGCAAACTTTACAAGTGTACTCTCTATGATATCATCTAAATCATTGATGAAAATATTTAACAGAACTGGACCCAGAACCGATCCGTATGGTGCCCCACTTGTTATGCCCTTCCAACATGACAATTTACCATTGATAACTACTCTCTGGGAGCAGTTATCCAATCAATTTTTCACCCATCTTATAGTAACTCTACCCAGGCTGTATTTCCCTAGTTTGTTAATAAGAAGGTGATGTGAGAAGGTATCAAAAGCTTTACTAAAGTCTAGATACACCATATCTACCACTTCCTCTCTATCCCCAAGACTTGTTACCTCATCACAGAAAGCTATCAGGTTGGTTTAACAAGATTTGTTCTTGACAAATCCATGCTGACTATCATTTAGCACCTTATTCTCTTCTAGATGCTTGCTAATGGCTTCTTTAATTATTTGCTCCATTATTTTTCCTGGTACAGAGGTTAAGCTGATTGGTCTATAATTCCTGGGTTGTCCTTATTCCCCTTTTTATAGATAGGCACTATATTTGCTCTTTTCCAGTCCTCTGGGATGTTTCTAGTCTTCCATGATTTTTCAAAGGTAATAGCTAATGGCTCAGATATTTCCTGAGTCAGCTCCTCGGGTATTCTAGGCCTAGGGTGCATATCATCAGGCCTTGGTAACTTGAAGACATCTAACTTGTCTAGGTAATTTTTAACTTGTTCTTCTCCTATTTTAGCTTCTGATTCTATCCCATTTTTCCTGCCCTCTCCCATGTCAGGCATCCTGTCACCACCAACCTCCTCAGAGAAGACTGAAATGAAAAAATCATTTAGTTCCTTTGTCATTTTTATGTTTTCTGTTATTGTTTTTCCCTCTTTGTTGAGTAATGGAACGATGCTACCCTTGGTCTCCTCTTGTTTCTGATGTATTTAAAACATGGATGTTTTGTTACCTTTTATGCCTTCAGCTAGTTTGATCTCAACTTGTGCCTTGGCCTTTCTGATTTTTCCCCTACATAACTGTGTTATTTATTTATAGTCATCTTTTATGATTTGTCCAAGTTTCCACTTTTTGTAGGACCCTTTCTTCATTATTTAGATGATTGAAAAACTGATTAAGCCAAGGTGGTCTCTTGCCATACTTCCTATTCTTCCTGCAAATTGTAATACATTGTTCTTGTGCCCTTAATACTGTCTCTTTGAAGTAAGAGTCTTTTTGTCAAGGGCCCTCATTGTGCCTTGGAGTTGGCAGTGGGTTTGGGACTAGACTTGAGATTCAGACTGGTGTCAATCCCCTCAGGGCCAGGGGGGGGGAGTGGCCCAACTTGCATCTTGCTTATACTCCTGTACCCTTCCTACATGTCTTCGGCCCCGGTGAGCGCTCCTGTTCAAAGTGCACGTCCTTTAGTCTCTTCTTTGGCACTTGATATCTTCATGGGTGCCAGGAAAACAGTGGTGCTGAGGGAGTGCTCTGTCTTGAGGCCAGTGTGCTCGGTGCTGCGTCTGAACATGAGCCAACTCCATTAGAAGTGTTGTAAGTCTAATGTCCTGATCCTTCCTAGTTCTGGACCAGGAACTCCTGCAGATCTTGCACTTCTCCTGTACGTGAGCTTCTCCTAAGCTTCAGGCAGCTCTGGTGCAGGTCCCTCAGTGGTGCAGGCTTCTTGCAAGAAGTGCAGGGTTTAAATATCAGAGCATGCCGCACTTACTAATGTATGAACTATCTCTAACCCTCACACATACATGAACTCTACTGTAACTATAGAAACTAAGAAGAAAACCACTAGGTTTGAAGAAACTTGCAGCAGCAAGAGAACATTCTAGAACCATTACAAGAAATAGAAAGGAAAAGAGAGGGTGGCTGGCAGGGCCCTATATACATGCACCACTGTAGATGGTGTGAAAGCTAGCCTTACAGGTACTGCTAGCCCAGTAGAGAAAAAATTCCTAGCACCAGTGCATGTGGCACACAGATACCTAATTGGGAGTGAGTATGAGCAAACAGTGACATGCTTCCAATCTGCACTCCCAGCTCACTAGCCACACAGCCCTTAGGGAATGTTTTGCAATATGTGGCAAATGAGAGCTAACGGGTGTGGAAGGATAGCAAGATGGCTTTGAGCATGCATTAAGGGGCAGCATGGGGGAAAGTCCAAGGTGCATGCTGGGAAATGTTTCAAATGGGTGATAGAGAGTAGCATGGTTTCCTCAAGCTGTTAGGGAAGGGCATTTAGGAAAATCTGGCCCTCCTGGAGGTAGGTGCCTAAAAGAGCTTTGGGATCCTGCTGCCAGAGGGGGTTCTCAGGGCCACAGTGGCATGATGTGGAAACCAGAGACTCTAATAATGACCCTTGGGCATTGCTACTATTTAATGGCATAGTGCTGCCAGAGACACCATTCAGGATCTAGACTCCACTGTGCCAGTGTTTCAAAGACCCTGATTGAGATTGTGGCCCCTGCTGTGCCAGGCCCTGCATGAACACAAAAGAGAGTCTTTCCCAAAAAGCCATAGGTGGGGTAGGGAAACAGAGCCACCAGGAGGAACAGGATTTGCCCATATTTCCAGCAGATGACGGATTATAAGCAGGGGTTAAAGTAAGTGGGAACGCATGGGAAAGCAGTTCCAGGGCGGAACACTGTGTTCCGGGGCCCTGCTAAAAATAGCATGAGCAGCCGGAATGCAGCATTCCAGTGGCTCCACCTTAAACCCTGTTCCACCTTAACTCAACCAGTAGAGAGCTGTGGCAGGCTGGGAGCAATGTTCCCTGTAAGCAGCATGGCCGCCCCTGGGGCTGCCTGGCACAGGGAAGGCTGCCAGCTCTGCACGGCCGGCAGCTGCGGTCCCTGCCCAGGCACTGACTCTGAGCTGGGAGTTTTTGAAAGTCCCGCTCAGAGTCAGCTCTCACTGAGCCTGCCCAGACTCTCTGCACAGGCCCAGTGAGAGCTTCCCCAGCTGGAGGAGCGACCGGGGACCTGGTAGCATCGCTCTGGTGGCTGGGGAAGGGGGCCCTAACCCCCCCTTTCCAATCCCCAGAAAGGGGAAGGCCACGGGGGCTGGAGGCTGCTCCGCCCACCTGCCTGCCCAGCCTCATCCCGGCGGGGCGGAGCAGCCAGCCTGGCCTGCCCCCAGCCAGCCGCGCCTACATGGGGAGTGGAGGGGGCCAGCGCTGAGCTCTGGCATGTGGGGTTGGGGTGCTGGAGCGGCCCACCCCACTCCCAAAGAGTTTCAGCTGCTTTGCCCTCACCCCCCCCCCGCTCCAATGGGCCTGCTCCATGGTCTTGGGGCGGGACGGGGGGCGAAGAGGTTGAAAATCTTTGGGGGCGGGGGGGCCCCCCCCCCCCCGCCCCCCCCCCCCCGGGGGGCCGCCCCGCCGGGCGGTCCCCCGGGGGGGGGGGGCAGGATTGGGCCCGTGGGGGGCAGGATCGGGGCTGTGCGGTGGGGGGCGCACAGTGAGCAGCACGTGCTGCTCAGTTGTGTTGGCTCCTTAGAGGGAACATTGGCTGGGAGTATGTGAATCTCCCTCCTGCAGGGCTAAGCAGCTTGTGGCCCAACAGGCAGCCTGCAAACAGCCCAGGTAAGGGGGTTGGGGGGGGTTACTGGGGGGTTTGTGTGTGTCTGGGGGTGGCTGTGTGTGTCTGGGGCTAGGGATGGCTGTATGTATGGGGGGTTGGCTGTGTCTCGGGGTGGATATTGGGGCAGAGGGTGGGTTCTGGGGATGTGTATTGGGGGGGCTTGCCCGTGCCAGAGGTGGGGCCCACCCGTGAAGGATGGTTCCGGGGCCTGCCAAATTATACTTGACCCCTGATAATAAGCTAGGAATTCTGGTTCCTATTCTTGTCCCTGCCTCTCTAAGTCTTGCACTTCACTCTACAGCCCTGCCTTGAGGATACTGTCTGCCTGCTAAAACAAAGCCCTGAAGCAACACAAGGTCAACTGACTTGGGCTTGTGGTAAGGGGCTAAAAGAGCAGTACAGATCTTTGGGCTTGGGTTGGAGCTGGGTTTCAGAGCTGATCTGCAGCCCATGTCTGAATGCCTACACTGCTACTTTTAGCCCTGTAGTGCAACCCCACTGTTGGGCCAGGCTCTGAGACTTGCTATCACAAGGTAGACACACATTCCATCTCTTCTCTGTCTTTACTACTGGCCATGCTGTCAAGTAACATGACAGTTTGGAGTGAGCTGGGACAAATTTTGCCATAAACTCACCTGTTCCAGTCTAAGTGGATCCTTTGTGACAAGTCATGATGTACATGACTGGATTTTCAGATGCCCATACTGTCAGCAATAGAAAAACTGATTTGTCTTGAGATCTAAGCCAACCAATCTGGGGAGCTCTAACTATGCATCTGTGCAGAACCCAGAATGAGGAGGCCCCCCAATCTTGGTTGGGGTCTGTCTAGCACCTGGCACAACTGAGCCCCAATCTCAGTTGGGTTTTGTGAAGCACTCAGTGTGAGGGGGTCCTAATCTTGGTCAGGGTCCAGGGATCATTAGATACGAAAAAGGCTGCGAGCTGTACACAATTGCCTTTGAGAATGACAAGCACCTTCTTCTTCTCCAGAATCCAAGTCCAGTGTTGCCCTATAGCTGTATTTCTCCCATTCTGCTAAGTTTGATGGGTCATCAAAAAACAATGATTTTTTCTTTGTGTAGAATGATATAGGCAGGCCTGCAGGATCATAGAAAAATATCTATTGCCAGCTAAGGAAAAAACCATTGTGAGATTTAAAGGCACAGAGTCTGAGTAAAAATACCTTTCTCATTCCTGCAAGTCTGAACTTCTAGGAATCAGGACTTTTGCAATATATGCCAGAGATCTCCCCTTGTAAAGACACATGTATTTTCCCTCTGATCTTTCATCCTAGTGTTCCTAGCTGCTACAAAGGAAAGTAATTTCCAGGAGCACTGTGATTTAGGAGACCTGCTGGTCCTTTCATTATCATGGATGTTAAGGCCCAAAGGACTATTCTTACATGCTTATCTGGCCTGCTACACAGCACATAAGTTTCGCCCAGCACATATTCTCTGTGGCCTAACACAGAAGGATACTGAATCCACAACTCAGTGCCTCTCAAGATCAATGAGAGATCCACAAGAGCTAAAACTGACTCCTCCATTCATTGTGACTGGTGCAGACTCCAATAGCACAAGGAGATTTGGGAGTCTGTCTGAGAGGAAGAGCGGTGCAGAGACCCACGTTCAAGTCCCTGCTCTGCTATGAATGCTCTGGTGACCCTGGCAAGCCACTTAGCCTCTTTGTGCCTTAGTTCTCCAGGTGGACAAGGGGAATAATAGCATGCCCTGCCTCCCAGGGGGATTGGGAAGATAAATACATTCAAGAGAATAAGGTCTCTGACACTACAGTGATGGGGGCCAGATAAGCACCTTGGAAAAATACAAAGGCCCTATGCTTAGCATACAGCTAAGGGCTAGAAGATTACCCTCTGCTATGATGACTCCCATTTTGAGTATCCCTCTCCAGAGTGATTCACTGCTGTGCAGCAGGCCCAAGGCCCTTGGAAGCCCTGGCTGACCGCATGTGGAAATATTGCCTCTGGTAAAGGATATGGAGACAGCAGCTATCTTAGCAGGCTGATTGGGATACAGCTTCAGGCAGGGGCACAGTGCGGCAGCCGGGGTGACTTCCAGCTCCCCGGTGAAGCCAGTTTCAGCCACTTCTTGGGGAATCAGGAGGCTGACAGCCCTGCCCGGCACTGGATGGATTTTGTCACAAAGGAAGTTAGCTCCACAGGACACCAACCGGTCCACAACCCTATGTGGGACAGAAATAAACAGAAGGAAATAAGAATGGAGGCACTGCTGCAACAGGCCAGACCAATAACCCATCTATCTGGTCTCCAGTCTTCACTAGACCAGGAGCAATGATCCATCTGTAATTATGGATTTTACATTAGCTCTTATATAGATCAGTGCCCCTTTCATGCCAACTGCTGTGCAGGTTCCTGTACTAAGAGCTGGTATCCCATCACATTGGGCATTCCACAGATCCTGACCAAGATTAGCAAGTTCTGCATAAGACCTGGCAGAATAGGGCTCATAACTCAGTTGGAGTGGGTCCAGCACCTGGCACAGATTGGGCTCTGGAGTGATAATGGAACATAAATCACTCTCATCTAAGCTGCGTCCACTCTGAGCAAGATGGATTGCGAAAGCAAACCTCCTCCCGTTCCTGCAGGCAGAACAGTGCATGTTCCTTAATAGGTCCTTGCCCCATAATGTGACTCCAACCTGGCTGCTTTCATACCACACAAGTCCCTGCAGGTTGGCAACTGCCTTCCATACCCACCTAGTGTGGGTAAAGCATGCAGGGGTCTGTGCTGGGCATGGATAGGTCTGGGGGCTCTGGAGATAAAAACAATAACATGCATTAACCCTAAGACATCAGGGGGCCACAGAGCCAAGAATGTGTCGCATTAAGAACTGGCCATGCAGGAATAGAAGCCATTCACAATCATAACTTTATTGAACCCATAAGCAAATACAACAGATGCTATAATTCATATATACCACTAGGTGGCAAATATACAAAGGGGGACAGCCTTCTTAGTCTAGTTCAGCAAAACAAACAAGGAGTCTTCTGGAACTTTTAAAGACTAACCAGTTTATTTATTGCATGTGCCTTTGTGGGAGAAAATCTCACACTTTATATATCTATTAACTAGACATTATTAGCAATTGGTCCAAATGTTTTTGATGGACACTTTTTCTGTTGAAACATGCTATTTAACTAAAATCAGGATGCTTCTGCAGCAGTGAGTCAATTTCAAAGACATTTTTATGCCATTCTCATGTCATTCCAGCAACAAATTCTTTTTGTTTCAATATAGTAAAACTGTGTGATTTTGACTTTATCATTTTCATTGTGTTCAACTATTATATTAAAATATTAAATACATTCATTTTAATATTTTAAAATAATACAAAAGTCTAAACAAAAATGAATCAAAACTATAAAGTCAGTATGATATACCATATCAGAATGAAACTCTGACATTATAAAACAAAGCAATATGACATGATGGAAACAAAACTTGCTGATGATCGTGATTCAGAAGTTTTCTTTCAAAGTTAAGTTTTTAATATTTCAGCTTCTTAATCAGATTTGGCATGAGTTTCTCCCCCAGAAATATCAGCATTTCCCTGATGAAACAGAAATTCTGACTTCTGATCAGCTCCCTTCCCACATGAACACATCCATATATTGTTTTTCAAACACAACTTCTGTAACATACATGGGTGTTCTCAGGATGGGGCCCAGCAGTCACCAAAGCACTTTAAGTGTGTGCATAAGTCACAATGACTGTAACAGGATTAAGCACATATTTAAGTGTTACGCTGAATTGAAGCCTTCAGGGAGACAGCATTACCATAGGAACTGCCTAGATGGCGGTAGAGCATAGTAGATCAACAGTTCCCAACCTTTCCCTTTATGCAGACCACTACATCATCAAAAGCTTTTGTGGACCACCACGTAAACAAACTGCTTTAAACGTTTTTAGCATAGCCTATGGCTGACAGGAGTCAAACTTGTCTATCAAGCAGTGTTAAAAACGCAGTTATTTCTAATAATTTATTACACTCACTCACAAACATATTGCATTCATTACAGTACATTTCCTTGCAGTAATTATCCCCGCCCCACCCCACCCCCTCCACGGACCACCTGCAATACCCTCACAGACCACAGGTTGGGAACCACTGTACATAGATTATAGCATGAAAAATAAGCAAGGAGTCCTGTGGCATTTAAAAGACTAACACATTTATTTATCGCATGAGCTTTCATGGTAGAAAATCCCACTTCGTCAGATAGTTTGAAGGTGGGGGAACTTACAGAATGGAAGCAAAATGAATGCAGGAAAGTGTTTTCTCCCATGAAAGCTCGTATGATAAATAAATTTGTTAGTCTTTAAGAGTCACAGGACTCCTTTCTTGTTTTGCAGAAGTAGACTAACAGGGCTACCCCTTTGGAACTTAGAATAAAAAATAGTTAAAAATCTGTAACTATTGTTCTTCAGAATGTGTTGCACATGTCCATTCCACTCTAGGTGTGCATGTGTGCCAAGCAGTCGCCAGAAATTTTTTCCCTTTGTGGTACCCATTGGTGTGGCTCAAGCATCCTTTGCTGCCATGTTCTTATAGCACTGGTATAAGACACCCAGCCAATCCTGCTGCCTCTCAGTGCCCTTTTTTTCCAGAAAAGTCTGATGTAGATGGGAGGGATGGCAGGTTGTGGAATGGACATGCGAATGAAGAACGATTGTGGAAGGTTAGTGAGTGACGATCTTTTCTTCTTACTTCAAATGATTGTGCTTGTGCATGCCACTCTAGGTGTCTCCCAAGCAGTGGAATAGGTGGAGGGATCAGAGTTCATGGACACAACTGCAGAACAGCTTGACTATTATCTCTGGATTACTGAATGATGGGAGGAGAACATGTGCACCGATGATGAAGCCACGGCTTCACAAATATCTTGAATAGGTATCTGTCTAGGAATGTTGCTGAGGTTGCTTTGCAGCCCTGTGGAATGAGTAGTCAGGCTAGTTGGTGTCAAAACACCCACTTAATCATAACAAGTGTGAATATATGAAGTAATCCAGGATGAAATTGTCTATGACGAGGTTGGCAGACCCTTCTTGTCAGCTACAGCTGTAAACAGTTGGGTGCACCTTCAGAATGGTTTAGTCCTTTCTTGTAGAAAGTTAAGACTTGGCTAATGCCCAATGAGTGACAGCATTGTTCATTCCTATTTGCATGCAGCTTTGGATAGAAGAGAGGTAGGTAGATTGCATGATTGCTATGAAATTGCAAAATCACTTTTGTGAGGAAACTTGGTTGAGGATGTAAATACACCTTATCTTTAAAGACAATTGTGTATGGAGGGTCTGATGTAAGGGCAGGGAGTTCTGAGACCTTTCTGGTTGAAGAGAAGGTTATGTACCTTGTGCAGTAACTGAGGTTCTTCAAGATAGTTGCCCCTGTGGGTGTTTCACTTTAGGTGTCCATGCACCCTGCGCATGAGATAAGAGATTGCCTAGCTGGGTTGCAGGTGCGCTGTTGCTACCTTGTGCTGTTTTTGGAGATTACATAGCACCATGCAACCAACCATCCCTCTGTTCCTTTTCTACTGTAGAGGATATTTTATTATATTTTTGTAACTCCAAAGTAGAGGGGAGGAGAAAAGGTAGTGGAGCATCCACAGGAACAACAATCTTGAAGAACCTCAGTTACTGCACAAGGTGAGTAACGGTCTCTTCTTCTTGGAGGAGTATCCCTGTGGGTGCTCCACTTCAGATGACTGTTGTGCAGTGTCCCTCACTGGATGAAAGGAGCTTTGGAGTTGTGCTCTGTATGGCTGATAAGCCCATGAATCTGAATAGGGCATCTGAGGATGAAGTTCTATAGCACAGTGTTTTGAAAACCAGTGTGGGTAGATGCAGGATTCTGTCAAGCCACATCTTACAGTATGGTACTGGGCTTGAAACCAGAGTCCGGACCTGGTGCTGCCTGATGGGACAATGCTGCTCCCCTCATTACAGGCCACTTATTACAGGAGAACCTGGAATAAGCCAAGGAAACTTGGGATATACACATGGGTTCCAAAAGAGCCACAGGTCTGTTATAGGTCACCAGCAACCTGCCCATGCACTCAAAACTCCTGTGCCCAGATTCATGGAAGGGTAGAACTGCCTGGGGGAATAGCAGCAATGATTCCTTGGACAGGAGTGAAACTTGACCTCCAACTCACATGAGCATTCTCTGTCCAGTGACTACAGTGGTGTGGGTCCCACTAGTGGTGAAGACTGGTCCCAAGATGGAGATGTGTTCACCAAGACAAGCACATTTTCCCTTTTGATGGTACCAAACACTGATCAGAGCCAATGCATTCCCAGCTGACCACTGGCACCAATACACAACTCTTGTACTCCTAAGATACTGGTGACAACAGCAAGAGGTGATCTCTGGAGGTGGCCAACGGCCCTAGCACAGTCAGCACTCAGATAGTGTCAGTATTGCTCCATGTGCAGATGCACATATCTCATCTGGAACTGGAATCAATGGTGCCTGCACAGGTGCCAGGATCAATGATGCTGATTTCTGCAGTATTGAGAAAGAGGTGTGCTCTGGTTTGGATCATGCTCTACTCTGATTCCCATGTCTGGCTGTCTTCGATGCGGGGGACTGTCTGCTCTCAGCTGACTGTTTCTTGGGCCTCTTCGCTGAGGATGATGATCAGTGCTGGGGTTCTGCTACAGTAGAAGGAGTATTCCTTACTGACGCCAAGGCACTCAGTGCCAAGTTCGACTTCCCTGGCTCAGATGGAGGTCTCAGTGCCCCCCCCCCTGAGTAAAATCTTCAACCTGGCCTCCCCGTCCTTCTTTGTGCAAAGCTTAAAGTCAGGTCTGGCAACACCCCAACATGACCATCTCCCAGACACTTCAGGCAGCTTGAGTGCAGGTCATCGTGTTGCAGGAAGCTCAGGGCTTAAGGCCCAGAGACCACAGCATGCCTCAGCACTGGGGAACAGACCAATCTTCGCTAAGACACAACGTTACAGAACATATTAAACCTGACCTAGCAGTTCCAGCAACCATCACGGGCAGTAAGAAAGAACTGAGAGGGTGAAGGGTCAGCTGGACAGTTTATACTAGTGCTTGAGCTGCTCCAGTGACTACTACTAAGTGAAAATATTTCCAGCTACTGTGCTTGGGGCACATGCACACCTAGAGTGGAATGCACACTGCAATCAGTCGAAGACTAAGAACTAACATTCCTCTGTTCCCAGTGCGTTTGAACCCAGTACTTTTCCAGTGAGGTAACCTGGGCGTCAGTGAGGTTTTGTGGTCAGGCGATTAAAGCAAACAGCATTCTAGCTTTCAGCCAGGGCTCAGGCTCATGCCCTGTGGTGCTGCTGGTTTCCTTGTTGATTTAACCATCTCTTTGCCTGGTGTTCACTCCTAACTCTGCATATGGTAGAAACACATCAATTTTAAAGGCAAGAGGGAGCCCACTGTACAATCTAGGCTGAGCCCTTGTGTCCTGACTCCTATAGGCCATAACTTGCAGTTGGTCTAGAGAGTATCATGTACAACTACAGAGATGCCAACTGCGGATTTAAAAATTCAGAGTGATGGACAATTCACCACATAGCAAGGCTATCTGTATGGTGACAGCAGCTCCCCTCTACTGTGCAGCCAGGCAGTAGCTAATGGAAAAGAACACAGCATTGCTCCCTTTCTCAGAGGCTTTGCTTCTCTCTAATGTACAAATTATGATTATTTATCATTTGTATTCCCACAGTACATAGGAGTTCCTATGATGGAGCAGATTGCCATTGCACTAGGTGCTGTATAAACATATCACAGAGATGGTTCGAGCCTCAAAAAGTTTACACTCCACATACAGAAGGAATGATGCTTGTTTTGTGTGTGTGTATCTTCACCTTAGAAATTCAGATCTTGTCTGAGGCAGTGCAGTCAAGTGGTGAGAGCACTGACCTGTGATTCAGGACCCCTGGGTTCTGTTTCTAGATTTAGCACAACTGCAGTGTGACCCTGGACAAGTCTCTTCCCATTTCTGCCCACTGCTTCTTGTAACATGCTGTGAGCTCTTTTGGATAGTAACTGACTCACGCCATGCGCGTGTGCAGTGCCAGGTACGACAGGGCCCCTGATCACCATCAGGGTGTGTGCAGCACCCACCATCATGGTGACCTGGATCTTGGTAGGATCTGTGCAGTATTCAGCAGGATGGGGGCTCCAATCTTGGCTAGGACCTCTTGTGCTACTGTAATAATAACTAACAAGGAGTCTGGTGGCACTTTTAAAGACTAATAAATTTATTTATCACATGAGAATCCTGGATTCTCTCCCATGATAGCTTATGTGATAAATAAATTTGTTAGTCTTTAAAAGTTCCACCAGACTCGTTTGTTTTGCTGGACTAGACGGACTGACACAGCTACCCCTTTGGAACTTGTAATAACAACCATCCATCCTGTTTTTCAGAAAGACTCTCCAGACAAATGTAGAACTTGTAGGATGATGCCACTAGAAATATTATCATTTAACCCAGGGTTTGGCAACCCCCAGCACCCATGCCAAAAATGGCACGAGGGCTGAGCCTGAGTGGCACACAGTGTCACTCAGCTCCCCACCCCTGCCGCTGCGGTGCAGCTCCTGGCCCCTGCTGGTCCCACCTGCTGGGCAGGGCTAGAGGGGAGCAGGGCAGGTTGGCCAGCCAGGAGCTGCTGCTGCTGCCAGGGGCGGGTGCCGGCCCCAATCCCAACACCCGGAGGCTGCCCACTGCTGCCAGGAGGCAGGGACATCCCTAGTGGGGTGCATGCCCCCATTTAGTGCCCCCCCAAGCAGTGGGGATTGGAGCCAGCTGGCCCAGGGGAGGGGCAGGCCCC
The DNA here is from genome assembly GCA_007922195.1 of Podocnemis expansa. Classification (NCBI taxonomy): domain Eukaryota; kingdom Metazoa; phylum Chordata; order Testudines; family Podocnemididae; genus Podocnemis; species Podocnemis expansa. The sequence goes on along the minus strand of ML681973.1, from coordinate 32,472,020 downwards.
TTTGCCCTTGCACTGGCCATGCCATCCTGGGGACCAGCCGAGCTGGCCAGAAGCGGCACCTGGCTCAGCTCTCCCACTCTGAATGCCCCTTGCCACAAGCACTGCTTTTGGCTGTGCCAGAGCAGTGGAGAGAGGGCGGGAGGCAGTGCGGGGCCTGTATCACTACCCCTGCCCCAGCCATGCTGCCTCCCGCCCCCTCCCCGCTGCTCTGGCACAGCTGAAAGCAGCACGCATGGCAGGGGTGGAGGGGAGTGGAGAGCAGGAGGGCTGAGCCGGGTGCCGCTTTTGGCCAGCTCACCCAATCCCCTGCATGGGGGGGTGGCAGTGGTGAGGATCCTATGCTGCCCTGCTTGGCAGTACAGTGCGGAGCGATCACCCCTCTCACCCCCCAGCCAGGGATGGCCCTGGGGGATAGCTGGACAGCCCTGGTGCTGACCTTCGGAGACCACCTGCCACTTCAGGGGTGGGTGAGGGCCCTGGCCACAAACCGGAGGCCTGGCCCTGCCCCCTTTGGGCCCCACCCCTGGCACCCTCTGAGGGTGAGGTAGGCAGGGCTGGCACAGGGGTTGGAAAAGGTTGCCAACCCATGATTTAACCTATTGCTGGTATTGTGGCAATACCTGGCACTTTGAGTCCAGTCAATAACTAGCATGTCAATCAATGTAATACAGTACTCATGCTCTTTGAAAGAGTCAGAGGTTTGAAGGCAAGAAAAGCCTGCCCTAATAGTGCAGTACAACCCTGTTCATGTCATGGGTCACAGAACCCCACCCAGCAATTCCTGCTGCCAGCCCAGATTTGGTGGCTGAGCTACACACTGTAGCTTTTCAAAGGACCTCCAGTCTCGATGAAGACAAAACCCTGGCTGGGATGATTTAGTGAGAGTGGTCCTGCTTTTTTTTGCAGGGGGTTGAACTAGATGACCTCATGAGGTCCCTTCTAACCCTATGATTCTGTGAATTCACTCTGTCTCTAAGTCAAGTGTCCCAATGATTAATCCAAAAATGTGCACTTCATTTCTAGTCTGAATTTAGCTTCAAGCTTCCGGAACTTCTGCCTTTGTCTGCGACATCAGCTATCAGAAATCATCTCCCCAGGCTGGTACTTAAAGGCTGTGATCAAGTCATCTCTTACCTTATGTAGTGTCTTCGGTCAGTAAGGAGCTTTATTCCATTCACTACACACATACTCCCTTTCTTCTCTCCACTAAAGAGTAGAAAATAACAAGACAGGATTTTAGCCCAGTAACCTTTATGTGTCACCAAGCCAGTTTTAAATACAGCAACTCACCCCACTCTTCCCATTCTTATCTTAGGACTTGTCTACATTTTCACTTATGCCAGCAAAACTTTGTCACTCTGGAGTGTGAAACCCCACCCAAGCAATCCAAGTTTTGCTGGCATAATCACAAGTGCAGCTACGTTGTGTCGGCAGAAGAGAGCTCTCCTGCCAACACAATAAAACCACCTAAACAAATGGCAGCTGCTAAGTCGTCAGAGAGCATCTCCCACCAACACAGTGGTGTTCACACTCACATTTATGTTGAAAAACTTTATCACTTGGCAAGGGTTTTCTTCCACACCCCAGAGGAATAAAATTTTGCCAAAATAACCATGAGGTTTAGAGAAGAGAGAACAGAGCTTCTGTTCTCTCTGTCTTGTGACACAGAGACAAGGGGACATTTGGTGAGAGTGAAAGGTGGGAGATTCAAAATGAATAAAAGTATATCCTTTTTCAAACAATGTGAGATCAGCCTGTGGGATTCACTGCCACTGGACTGTGCTGCAGCTAAGAACTGAGCGTGATTGAAACAGGGATCAGATGCTTATAATGATATCAAGATTATATCAAGTACACACTGTAAGTGAGAAATAACCCGTTTACTTTGTAAAACTGATTCTTCCAGCTCTTTAGTCCCCATTGAGTCTGCTTATCGTGCACTGACACACATGCAATACATATGCTCCATGAGCAGAATCCTCACAGACAAAGACTTGGAGAAGGACAACAGTTTTGGCAGGGATATTTAAACTTCCTCTCTCAGAGCTTAAGCCCATCGCTAACTATTAGAGAGCAGGATGAGACTTCATCTAGTTAATATTTAAAACATAGGTCAATACAGCTATGTCAATGAGGGGTGCAAAAATCTACCAATCTGAGCATAAAAAAAGCAAGGAGTCTTGTGGCACTTAAAGACTAACAGATTTATTTGTCGTAAGTGCCACAAGACTCCTTGCTTTTTTTGCTTTACTAGACTAACATGGCTGCCCCTTTGGAACAATCTGAGCATTTAGCTACGCTGACCTAACCCCCAGTATAGACACGGCTAGGTCAATGAAAGGATGCCTTCACCGACCTAGCCACTGTTGCTCTGGAATTCAGTGTTCTTACATCAATCTCTCTTCCATTGGTGTAGGCTCTGTCTACACTATGTGGCTAGGCCCCATATGGCCTAATTGCTGGGGTCTATTGCCACTGCTGTAGGTTTCTTGCACCTTCCTTGAAATATTGCCTTGCTTTTCGTGTCCACACACAGTCACTATAGATAGATCCTCCTCTGAATTATCGGGCATGGGGCACTATTAAAGACAGCATACTGGATTAGATGGAAACTGAGATCTAGTCCAGTCTGGCAGTGCCTGTGTTCTTATGAGTGCTGGGCTATGTGAACTGCCCAGGTAACCCAGTCTCATAAATGCTCCACCTCCTGTCACATGGGCATGCAATCAATTGCATACTCACCAGTATGTCTCTGCAGACACAATACCATTCACGTTCATGCAGTAATGGAATCTGATCTGCAACTCAACAAGGTACAGAAAACTCAGCATGTTATTCTAGGTACTGCACAGACCCCAGCCAAGACCGGGGCACCATCAGGCTGGCCCCAGCACAGACCAAAATTGTGATCAGGCCCTGCCATTGTGATAGGTGAAACGAAACTAAGATTAGGATCCTCTGCTCTGGCTGCTGCCCTGCCCTGCCCTGCCCACTCACCTGACTGGCATGTTAAGCACCGACAAGGCTGGGTGTGCCCCAGTTGTGCAGGATCCAGTAATATGGTGTTCCCCAGCTGTGTAGGCTCCAGTTTACACAGGGTGAGCAAAAGCATTCCTTAGGCAATCTTGTTGTCTTGTGCATGTCTTAGACCTGATTCAAACAGGGCCAGACCACACAACAGGCAGCTGCCTATTGTGCACCCCCCAACTCTTCACATCTTCTCACAGCCCCATGGAGAGTTTTATGAGTCTGCTATGGCATTAGGAACTGGATTCTTCAGCTCAATAAGCTGTGGTTCAGTTCCTGCTTGCCAATCATAAGATTCAGGGTTCAGTTCTTACTGCTGCCAGCTCATCTGGGGAAAGCCACGAGATGTGTGTTTGAGAGGAGAGCCAAGGGCAAGCCTGGCCGAGTCACAGAAACTGGCGTAGACCCCTGTGCAAAAGAGGCCCAATGGATAAACTGGTGTATAGCCCTCGGGGAGAAAGGTAATGACAAGGAAGGGGATAATGATGGGCTGTAACACAAGCCTGTAGGAGGATTCATTCCGACTGTAATGAGCCAGCTACAGAGCAGGGTAACCAGCTGAAATGACAAAGCCCAAGGTGTGTTGCCCAATAGCCAGGCAGTGGGGCAAGTTCACTGTGGGAATAACTGTGTGGGAGCTGTAGCAGGGAACGTAAATTTGCCCAAGGATTACACACATAATGTAAGAAGCAATTAAAACAGGCCCTGATTGCCAGGTGTGAAGGGAAGGAAGCTTTAAAGCCCAGCTGTTCTACCAGTACCTTGAGGCTGTACAGACCAACCTCTGCAAGTCAGAGTAGTCTCAAGGTTGCTCTGTTTCCTAGAATACCCATTGTACAATGCGGTGCAGTCACATCCTCACAGCACAGGAGATCAGGCCAAAAGTGAGTCCTCCTACCAGCCAGGGGAGCCTTTTACACAGGTTAGAGGGGACTTTCAGGGAATGTTTCCACAAAATAACTTTGGTGTCACTAAAAACCAGAATGCCAGCATTGAAAGGTGGCATTACCTTTGGGTGCACCATGCTGATCTTATGCATGAACTGTTTTATTGCCAGACAATCCATCATCAGAACCCTGGCCCTTTCATGGAGCTGAGGATAAAACAAAGAAGCTGTTTTTCCATGCTGTAAAATACAACCACAGTTTTCACTGCTGCTTGCAAGGTTGTAGAGATAGAAATGGGAGCACCGCAAAAACAAGAGGGACATCACCATTAGCAGGCAAAATAAGCTCCCTAATTAGTAACAGGGCTTGTTTCTCCCTCGAGTCTGAGTGCTGTGTGACCAGTCCAGCACGGAGTCAGGAAACCATAATCAGCTCCTTGATCCAGTCCGTTCAGCCCCAGAGTCTGCGAGAGTCCCCCAGAGAAGAGGTCTAACATAAACTAGTGAGGAGTCAGTGTAATTTCAATTAGCTCCCTCCTGTCTCTAGCTTGCCCTCAGCCTCAGGGTTGGCTGGCACAGCGACTCCTTGGGTTATGCTGGCCAAGTTATGGCCAGAATCCAGCAACTGAATGGCATAAAGAGGCTGGATCAGGAACAAGAATTTGGCCCTAAGCCTTGAATTCAGTGTCTTCAAGAGCAGCTGAAGCTGTGCTAGAGCCACATACATGTGAGTCAGCGCTCTCACTGGGTGCTTGAACTGGGGCACTGCGTCCTGATTTTTGCCCACCCCCAACTCCATTGATGACAGCAGTGGCTTGGAGCGCCAACTGCCACAAGAAATCAGTCCATTCCATTTATATTCAGGGACCTAAATAAATGGCCTAGATTCCAAAACAGCTGCACTCCAGCGCCTTGCAATTCTGGAGCTCTTAGTTGTGGGGTGTCTTATAGGGGTCCCAGTTCCTGTCTTAGCTCCATTGTGACATATTCTTTAGCTTGAGATTATCTCCACTAAAAAGTGATTATTTGCTTCAGGAAAGATGTCATTTGTACTATGATAATGCCTCAAGGGCCCAGCTGAGATCAGCAGCCCTCTGTGCCGGGCACAGAAGAGAATGCCAAATGACTTTGTTGCTGGGAACTGTGTGGCACCCAGCAAGAAGGGACTTCAATGCTCGTTGGGGTTTGTAGGTGTCACCATAATACAAATAATTGTCCCATCTTTAATCTTGGGGGCCAATCCTGCTGTCAACTTCCACTAGAAACAAGTCAACAGTATTTAGCATCTTCCAGGAGACATAGCGCCTGGCAAAGTCAGGCCCCAGGTTGGGTAGGATGCCTGGAAATGACTTTGAGAAGTTGGCAAGTGAGCAGGAAAGTCAAACCTCAAAGGCCAGCTGGAATGTTGTAGAATCCAGGGGTTCGTGGCTACATCCACCTGCCATCCGTGGTGTGGTCCAGGGCACAGACTGCTCAGCCAGCATCCTGTCCATTTCTGCACAAGAGAGAAATTCTGGGATTCATGTGGTGAGACTAAACTAGTTCAGTCTAATGCTCCTCACTACTGAAACCAATTAAAAGCACTGGCACCCACAGAGGAAGAGTGGTGTCTTCCTCAGTAGGGCACAAGCCAGGACTCCTGGGTTCTATTCCCAGCAGTCACTGTCTTCCTGTGTTACCTTGGGCAAGTCCTTGTCCCTCTCAGTGCGTTTGTTTCCCGTCACGTCCTGTGTCTGTTCAGGCTGTCTCACTAGGTGTTTGTATGACAGATCCCATTGTGCTGGGAGCTGCACAGACATACAGGGACAGACTGTCCTTGCTTGGAGAGCTTGCAAGCTAACTAGATACATGGTGGGAAGGGATGCAGAGATACTGAGAGAGGAACATGCTTGCCCAAGGTCATGGTGCAGCCTGGGAACAGAAACCAGGTGAACTGATGCCCAGTCTTTTGCCCTATTTCCACTGAGAACTCACTGCATATAAATTAGGCATAGAGATTTTAGATTCAGGGCACAAGACAAGCTCTAAATCAGGGTTTCTCAACCCCTGGGTCATGACCCAAAACTGGGTCACCATAAGGCACCAGAGGTTTGCAGCATTAGCTAGGCACAACTGGGCATTGTGACTTGATGCATGGGGTCACAGCACTGCTCAGGTTGGCCCAGCCACTACTCCACCAGAAAGATGAGGGGCAGCTGCCTGGGCCCAATATAAGCAGGAGGCACTGCAATCTCAGGTGCCATATTGCAATGTGGGTCACACAAATTTGGCTGGCCAGACCAAACCTGAGCACTGCCGTGACCCTGAAGATTGCAACAGCCAGAGTAGGAAGTCGTCATTTCACCTGCAAGGAAGAGTTAAGTCCCACTGAGGGCTCCTGAATTAGCCATACAAGATATGGCTGGGTGTTGTGGGCAGCAGAATTCAAGGTAGAAAGGAGGAGATATTTTTAACAGGGAGGAGAATCAGCCACGGAACTCCCCAGAATCCACCATGGAAACAAATCTATCTTTTTTTTTTTTTTTTTTTACCTTTCCAGATCTGCTCATTGAGGATTTCAGAGCAAAAATTTCCTGCTGCGGTGACTGTAGGAAGAAAATACAAGACAGGAGTTAAACCCAACAGAACACCACAGATACAGCAGAGCCCTTGTGTTTCACTCTACTCACTAGTCGTTGTGCACTGGAGCTGGTTAGGGATATGCGTAGACTCACCGAGACCAATGGAAACCAGCACTAACCCTTCCTGGACGAATCCTTTCAGCTGCCTTGCTTCCTCACTCTTAAAGTGAATAACGAGATATTCTAAAATCTGAAATGGGAGAACTGTGAGAAAGAGATTGACTCCTCCTCGGAGAGCATGAGACCAGGGAACTGACCCCAGCAAAGCACTGTTCATCTCTGAACAGCAACAAAGCCAAAACACCCATCCTCATGCCAGAGTCAGAGTGGCTGAACACAGGGATGTAGTAGAGGTGGTGTAATGAAGGCTGTGTTAAAATTGTGATCTAACACTTCAAACTTTTAGGGGTTTACCTGGTCTCCCTTGTGGACATGGGACTCTGTAGGGAGATGTATGAGCTGGGCCAAATGCAGATTGAGGTTCTGTCTACACTATGAAGATACGTTAAGTCGGCAGACAACTACCCCACATTAATTATTGCTGTGGCTGATGTCCACATTACCCTTCCTCCAACCTAAGAGGGGCAGCATGGGAACCTGATAGCCTGGTCTCTGGGCTCTGCAGGCAGCTCCGTGTAGGAAGCTTGGCTGCCCCATAGGTTTCTGGATTCCCTCCCCTCCCTATTTGCCAGTGGAAGAGATAGGATCCTTGGGAGCAGAGATCAGCTGCTCAGTTCTCCAACCCAGCAGGCTGCAGGTTGGGTCTAGTTGTCCAGCTTCCTTGTCAAGTTGGAATCATGAAATTGACCAGAATGATAGCCAACAGTCGACATAAGGGACGCAGGATTTTCACTGACACTACATCACAGAGCTGTAATGCCTTTTTTTGGCACCCAGGGTGCATTCTGACCAGAACGTAGCCCTTCCCATTAGCAGCGCTTGGACCTGTGCCGCGAAAGCTGCCCCTTCAATAGAGTGGCTCCACTCAGCCGCTCTCGGCTGCCCGGGGCTTTGCCCCGTCGGCTCTGCCACAGTCACGGCTCTGCTACATCACCCTAACTACACTGAGATAAGCCCTATGCCACTCACAGAAGTGGTTTTATTATATTAGCATGGCAGGGAAATGACACTGCTGGCAAGAACATTCAGTGTGAACATCGCCACTGTTTTGTCAACAAAAAACTGGTGCAACTCTGTAGCACGGATCAGTCCTCAGTCAGTTCTACTACAGGCAAGATGCATGAATTGTGCCTCTCAGTTTTAGGATGCAGCCTGTTTCGTTTGTCTCTGCATTTGGGATCTTGTCTGTTACTGTTCTGAACTTTCAGAAATTGTGCAGTGTGCCACAATCTTCCAGCAAGAGTATCTGTGGTTTTGTCTACCCTCCCTGTGTGTGCTCTGGGAATGAAAAAAACAGGGAGCTCCTGGGTCCAGTCCTCTGCTATCACAGGCAATTCCAGCCCAGAATCCCAGTCATAAACTTCTCAAGCTCCATTGTAGAACCAACTAGGTTGTTTGCCCCACTCCTCCTGTCAGAAGTCTGTTCCAGACCTTCACTTCTTTGCTGGTCAGAAACTTTCTTCTCCTTCCCAGCCAACACTGATTCCTGGACAGTTTATCTTAATTTGCTCTTGTGCCAACACTGTCCTTGAGCTTCACCAACTCCTGTCCCTCCCTGGGTCCGCTCCCCCAGTGTATTCAGACAACCAGATTCCCTCTTTGCTTTTGTTTTGCCAGGCTAGACAAGACCAGCTCTTTAAGTTTCTTCTTGTAAAACATGTTCTCCCGTTGTCTGATCCGCCATGCGGAGTTGAGTGACCATTGCTATTTGTCTCACTGTGGCACTATGGTGGTGAAAAATCCCACTCCTAACCCAAATAATTCCAGCAGTACAATAACCATATGTGTAGAACCAGACTACAGGCCACCCCCCACAAGCTCAGTCTGAATAGATGCAGTCTGGTAGGGGAAAGAGGGGTACCAAGAAGGGAAGACACTTATCCAAGGCCAGTAGCAAAGCTGGAACTAGAACAAAGGAGTCCTAACTCCCAGCTTCCCCTGTGTTAACCTACCAGAACCCCCCACTCCTTGTTCAGAACGTGGATTAGAAGCCAGGCATCTTTGCTGCCAGTCTCTCTCAGCCTTAACCAGGGCCATTTGCCTCCTGTTCTTGACTCTCAACACCTTATTCCTTCACTGCACATCTCCTATATCCCTTTGATGCCAGTTTATAGAATAGAATTGGAGTAGAATCAAATCATAGAGTTGGACAGGACTGCATGAGATCATCAAGTCCAACCCCCTGGGGCTTGAACCCAGGACCTTCTGCATATTAAGCAGAGGTGCTAGCCACTACACTACTTCATCAGAATACATATAGCATTGTAAACCCATTCAGGCAGAGACATGCTCCACCAATGGCACTTCAGACCAGCACTGCATGGCCATAATCCTGCAGCTGGATCAAGGAAATCAGTCAAACGCCAGTCCACACCGGGCTGGAAAAGGGAGAAAGTCCTTATTAACAAGTTCTCTGTCACACAGTAAGCAGCTGGGGTTAAAATACAGGCCAAACTCATTGATTAGAGCTCTCCTCTCTTCCCCTGCCCCCCACACCAGACTCTGCTGTGCCTAATCCCCTGCAGCAGGCTGAAAAGTGGATTAAGATCTCTCCTGGCAGGTCCCCCCTCTGCCAGTGTCACAAACAATCTCCCTCTTTGGAAGATGCCACAGTCAGCAGGAGGTTGCAAAACACCCACCTTGATTCAAGTAGATCTGCCTTATTAACCCCTGCCAAATGGCTCAGCCTGGAAGGGCTAGTTCTTGAGCCGTTACACTCCAAAGGATGTAGGGCTTGAGATATGCAGGGCCACACAAGGTTAGAGTTCCTCACCTGGAGGCCTGGAATTTGGGGAACTGTGCTGGGAGGAAAGATCCATGGCACTGTGCTGGTACAATACTTTGGCAGAGTTCACATGATCACAGTAGCATCAGTAATTATAACAACCTCCTCCTTACCCAACTGTTACAGCAGGAAGATCTGGTGGTTCCTATTCACCCCCCCCCCCAACCCCTAAGGGTTCCCGGTCCGGGGGTAAGTTCCTGATGTCAACAGAGCCAAAGAAAGGGATGTGTCCAGGTGTGAATCCATGCAGAGAAGCAGGAAAGCAGTCTTATGGCCACAGACTTGTTGACATCTTCTAGGCCAGGGGTCTCAAACTCAAATCATGATGAGGCCACATGAGGACTAGTAGAGGGCCGCATGAGGGCTAGTATGTTAGCCCGAGGGCCGCACCACTGAAATCCTTTCATACAACGATAATGCACATATTGGTAACAACAGTGTCGTTGCGGGCTGCAGGAAATAGCTCTAGGGGCTGCATGTGGCCCACGGGCCGTGTGTTTAAGACCCCTGGTCTAGGCCTTACCCGAGAGAAGGGCTGGGAACTCAGAAGGGGATCTCCCTCTGCGCAGTGAGGTGGAGAAAAGACAACAGCTGTTTCCTTGGCTCTTGGGGTGAGCATGTAATAAACTGTGGCCACATGCATACAGACGAGAGTGAGCGGACCCAGAGGCTCAGCCCCAAACCTAGAGGCTCCCTGGAATTAGCGCATCCAACTCTGAGCAGGCTATTCCAGTTGCTGCTAGAGGCACCACCACACACACATGCTGAGCCAGTGCACCCTGTGTACCCTCAGACTGATGGCACACAGATCCATTCCCCAGTCTTGGGGGGCAGGATGATATGCTCTCTACTTTACAGACAGGGGAAGCAAGGCACAAAGCTTTTGCCTGAGGTCCCCTGGAATCAACAACTAAGTCAGGAACTGAACTCAGAACTGAGCCAGTGAGCTTCTTTCTGCATACCCTTCCTAGTTGCAGAGGCAACCCTTTGCCATAGACAGCCAACTGAGTATAATACTGCTTCCTGCATAGCAGGATTTCGTAGGGTGCAGGTATTTGCTAAAGCCCTGGATAGTCCAAGGAAGAGCATCACTCCAACTCCTAACCCACAAAGGCCCATCCAGCATAACACAGCCTTGCACACACACACATTATGCACATGCATACAGTCATTAATGGAAGACACACACACCTCACTTGTACAATTCTGCATGTCTGATCCTCTTAACTTACAAGAGCACGAGGGCGAAAAAACTACAGGCTCTAAGAATTTTGGGAAACAAGCATGGAGCAACGGTTCATCCACAGGCCTAGGATGCCAGGGTTACCTCAGCTCTGCCATTGGCTTTGGGGCAAATTTCCACTTGAAACCTGTTTTCTCTCTTACCTGTTGTCCTTCTAGAGACCTCAACCTCTTTGAGATAAGGTTTCTCTTTCATTAGGTGGTTGTACAGTGCTCTAGCCCCATGGTGTCCTGACCTCTGCTGGGACATCTAGGAGCTACTGTCACATTAGAAATAATAAACTCAGGAGTCTTCTATGTTGCACCAGCACAGTCCCCCATTCTGAAAGCTGCCACCTCTGCATTAGCCTCAGGATGAGCATTATGATCTGCCCAGGCCCTTGTAATGTTTGTTCTACTAATGCTCTCGGGTGCCTTAATATTTGACCTGCTGTGCTTAAGACACCTGACTTTTCAGAAAGCTCTAAGTGCTTCTCTATATGTCTAACATAGTTCTGTGGTTCATCACCACAGGATCTGAACACATTACCCCTCTCTACTACATTTATCTGCACAAACCCCTGGGAAGCAAAGCAGAACTATTATCTCCATTGCACAGAAAGGTGACTAGGAATCAGGGAGACTAAGCAACTTGCACAAGATCACACACAGAGTCTGTGGCAAAGCAAGGAACTAAGCTTTCATCCCCAAGTCGAGGCTAGCGTCCTGACCACAGGGCCACTCTCCCTCTTGGACTAGCCACCTGCTCTCTCAAAACCTGTTTTAATCTGTCTCATGTCGGGTGCCTCAAAATCATTATATCCTGCTGAAAATCTCAGCCTGTATTCTAACCTTACACAGCCTTGTTTTAGCTCTCAAGTCCCTGCCTGTTATTTCTTCCAAAGACCCAACTAAATACACCAAGGTTTGTAAATAGTTTTGCATTTCAAAAGTACAGCTGGTTCTCACTAACTGGGCTGAAGCTGGGAAGAAATTGTTTTCCCATCAAAAGTCACATCACTAGCTCATCTCAGGGATCTGTGAGCAGAATCAAAGCAATAAGCACTGCAGTCCCAAAATCTTATTTGTGGTTTCCTTTCTTACTAGAATGCTAGAGTCAAACTCTTGTCTACACACATCTGTTTAAGGATAACATCTGCGGAACGAGCCACAAAGACCACTAGGGGCTGCCTGATTGTAGACCGGGGTTAAAGTATAATTCTCCTTCGAGCGCTGCTCACATCATTCAGTTACAGGTGACTACATGCCGCAGTGCACGGTAGTTCGGAAAGTCTTCAGCCGTAGCCTGTCAGGTCAGGGCATGAGGCCAACGCCCCCTCCACACTGCAACTGCGGCTATATAGGTGACCGTGACCCTGACCCTCCCAGTTCCTTCTTCCACCCTCAGCGACGGTTTCGGATCAGCCAAGAAACCTCTGTAAGCAAGTGCCTGTCTTCTACTGTGAAATTCAAAATGCCTGGTTTCAAGCCGTGCCTAGGATGCTGCAAAGCATTCCCGCTTGACGATCGGCACAATAAATGTCTCACATGCCTCAGTGAGTCCCATCTAGTGATGGTGGTGAGGTTGATCACATGGGCATGTAGACCCTGCACTGAGGAGCTGCTTAGGACCCTAAGCAGCTCAAGGGGGCCACCTGTTTGCTTTTTATTATAAGAACTTGCCTGTTTTCTTATGAGGGACCCCAAAACTATTCCTGCCCAGGGCCCCAAAATGGAGTAGCACCAGCTTTGGGGGGTCAGAGGGTGACATAGGTCAGGAGAGATGACCACAGACAGGAGCAATGGGGATGTGTGAAGGTGTGCCCCTGCAGGTTGAGATTTGATGGTGGTGAGGAGTGGGGGGACCCCAAAAGGCCCCTAATACCAGAGAAGATACCTGCCCCTGCCCCATGCAGCAGAGCAGGGGTCAGTGGCTGTGCTGAGAGACGCCTCCAAGCCCACACCCTCCTCCTGCCCTAGTCCCCAAATGACGTCACTGGCCCCTACTCACCCCTCATCAGCACCCAGCGCCCCCAATGACCCCCCCCCTTCCCAACCTCTCTCCCCCTTGCGCGCCCGCGTGCCCGCACCGTGCGCGTCACCGCTGCCTCCATGACGCCGCGCCCCCGCCTCCTCGCGCCACTCGTTCCCGCCCAAGCGAGCCTTGCGCACGCGCGCCGAGCACAGGTTGCCCCGCGTGAGCGCGCGCCAGCAGCCCTCTGCCTGCGACGTCACTCAGCGCCTCGCCCCTCCTCCAGCCGTCCAGGTGTGACTCTGACCCCGCGGCCAGAGACAGCCCTGCACGTGGGCCCAACCCCGCCGCAAGCCCACAGCTCAGCCGCGGAGCCGGGCACCCAGAGATTGCTCCCCTAGTCCCCACGCCAAACCATTACTGAGCACCCTGCATCCCAGCCAGCCCCCATCCTTCACGGACCCCCCCAAGCTGGGCACCGCCCCCCGGCTTGTACCCCTTACTTCTTAGTCTCCAGAGCTAACCCCTTGATTTAATCAACTCCAGACAATAATCCCTAGCTCTAGACCCAACCCCCCCTCACTGGACTTGCACCCTCATTCCATCCCTCCCCCCCAAAATTGGCCCAACCCTCCCTGCTTTCCGGGAGCCACAGAGAGCAGGTGGCCCACAGGGCAGGTTTGAAGTAGCTGGACGAGGAGGGGATTGGCGTGGGGGTGGAGGGAGGTTACTACTGAGATAGTAGAGATGTGTGTGAGGTTTATCTAGCTCTTTGTATAGTGCTTTATAAGGGAGGCTGGTATCATGAGTCTCACTTTACAGATGGGGAAACTGAGGCATGGGGCAGTGAAGTGACTTGTCCAAGGTCATCCATTGGTCTAACCAGGTGGAGAACCCAGGGCTCCCAAATGCCAGTCCAGTGCCCTATCCCAGGACTGGCATGGGGTATATAGGTGGAAAGGTTGTCACTGGCATGAGTGGGAAATAGCTGGGAGTTGGCAGGGGTGGGGTCCCCCTGACCTGGATGCAAGAGAGCTGGCAGTGGGGGAGAAGCCAGAGAGGGGGGCTGAGCGCAGAGGAGTTGGGAATGGCTTGGGAGTGCAAAGGGTCCAGGGCATGAGGGTGGTGGAGTAGCTCGGGTTGCACCTTCCCTACCACCCTGCCTGCATCCATAAAGGGCTCAATTTAGTAACAGGCAGAGGCGCTGCCTGCGGCAGATCACATAACATGCTGCGCTGCAAACCCTTGTTTCCTCCTATCTGCAGCCCACCACACTAGCCCATGCTGTGCCATGGCTTCTTCAGGACTCTGGGCCATGGATTATGAGGTCTACGGGGACGTGCAAGGTAAGAGGGCTGCGTTTTGCGCAGTTACCCTACTGCCCCTGACTCTATTGCAAAAGGAGAAGATCATTCTCGTGCTGACTTCAGCCAAGGCTGCCGCAAATAGCCTGTGAAAGGAGAGCCTTTGCCCTGCATAAATCTTGCTAGCAGAGGGGACAGCTGGTATTCTGAAGCAGGTCTGGGAGGGTTTCAGGGAGCCCCACATGAGCTGATTAAAGCCAGTACCCCAGGGACAGGGGCAGAGAGCAATTCCAGATGTGCCAATGTCATCTTGAGTGGCATGTGCAGAGATACTCTTCTCAGCAGGGGGTGGCAGGGTTGGTTTAGGCCCCCCCCCCTTTGTCCAACCCAGCTCTGACAGTCCCCACCTGGGCTACTGTTCCCACATTGGAGCCCCCTGGTAGAAGAAAACAACAATTTAACCCATTATATTTCTCTGTACAACTCTTATGCAGGAAAGAGTGGGGCCCAATGCATTGAAGCAGGAGTGTGGGGGCTGAGAGTCACGACTTCTGGGGTTCTGAACCCAGTGCTTGGGAGGGAAGCAAGGTCTAATGGTGAGAGCAAGGGCTGGCCTTGAAGTTAGGACTCCTGGGTTCTAGTTTTTTGCCTTGAAGGGAGTAAAGTGTTGTGAGTGGATCATAGGCCTGGCAGTCCAGATTCTGGAAGTCTACCTACCTCTGCCACTGACTTTCTGGTCAGCCTTGGGCAACTCCCTTTGCTCCACTGCAGTTTTGGATGCTGTGAGGTTCCATGCATGCCAGATGCAGGAGTCATTGGGTTAGGTTCTGGGCCTGGTGTTTCATTTTCATTCATAATTCATATGCTAAAGTAAATTTCACAGGTTGTGGGCTCATTGAGAATGTTTGGAACTCATTGCCACAGCAGCTGAAGAGCTGAGCAAGAGGCAAACAAGAAGAGGTGTTTCTGTAAAGAAATACTGAAGTTAGAACATTAAATTTTACAAAACAAATGAGGTGTGGCAGGGACAAACACCATCAGACTCCAGTAGATGAGCTAATGGGGGCAGGCAGGACTTCCCCTGGGAGCATCTTATTTTAGCATGGTGGGGTTTTCTGTACTTTCTTCTGAGCAATTGGTGATGGCCAGTACCACAGGATAGATGGTCTTCTGGCCTGGTCCAGGGTAGTAATTCCTACATGACCAGCATTTGCTGACTATTTGCAACTGACTCATCTTTTCTTTCTTCCCAACAGGTGTCTTCTTTAGAAAGGTATGGTGTGGGTGTGCATGTGAACATGTGGGTGTGGTGGGGAGCCAGCTTTCAGAGCCCAGACCATCACAGGGGGCAGTGCACTGGGTTGTACTCTGCTGTCTCTTCACTCCTGATGCCCTCTCCAGACTCTTCAACCCAAACCTCTCTCAAGCAGCTGTGGGTGGGGAGGAGGCTTCCTAGCTGAATACGCTAAGGGCCTGTGCTGTCAAATGGGAGCTGCTGTGAGTACCCCCAGGCCAGCAGTAAAGTTGGAGATGATAGCCAACAGTAGGAGCTGCTTGCTGGAGAGGACAATCCAAGGCAGAAGAGGTCCATCCAGATGTAGTCTCAGACCTATGGGTGCAGTTTAGAGAAGAAAAGTCTCTGGTAACAAAGCATCATGTTCAGGTAGAGGCAAACTCCCTGGCTGAGTAGTGTGCGCTTCTCTACGGCCATGCTCGCACTATGTACCCATACTACAAGAAGTTTTGAAAGTCTTCAGTGTGGTTTCTCAGGTGCCTGATCCAGTGAATACAAGTGCTTGACCTCTTGTCCCAGCCATCTTGCCTGCCTTCTGGGTGCTGAGTTTGGTTAGTGCAGACCTCCCTTGGAAATGCTTTTTCGCTCAGTGTGCAGTTATTCTGCAGAACTCACTGTTACTAGATTTTATTGAGGCTGAGAAATGAGCAGATTCACAAAAGGACTAGCCATTTCCATGATTAACGAGAACATCCAGAGTTAATACAATAAATACTACTTAATAGTCAAGAGTGTGAGAGGGATCTAAACCCACATGCTTCAGGGCATGAGCTAACTTATAAGTATTGGGATCAGGAAGGAATTTCTCCTTGGAGCAGGGATTGTGTAGCTTCCTCAGAGCAGCAGAATCTGGGCTGCTGGAGGTGGTCCATTGACACACTCATGCCAGTGTTCCAAGCCATCACTTTCCATCTCCTTGTCAAAATATTAATGATAATAAATAGTGTTTTGGATGAGATGCCAGATTAAGGAAAGGAGGTTTTTGAGCCATTTACCATTTTAAACCTCCCCACATATGCAGTAGTGGTGCAAATACAGGGAAAAGGAATTATTCTGAACTGTGCACACACCAAACCGAATCTCTAATCTCTTTCCAGTGTTTACTAGAGAAAAGACCAAGGGGTAAACTGAAGAGTGGATCAGCTGAATGGGGCCAAATCCATCCTGCCTGTATGCTCAAGAACTTGCTTCAGCAATGGATTGAACCTCTTTCTTTTTGAAGCAAGTTTGATCAGAGCCATGAATACAACTTGCTTGGGATCCTGCAGTGTGACTGGGCGCCAGCAGTATAGGGGAATCAGAGCCAGATGCAGGCATAGGTTCATAGAGGGCTGTGCATGAGGCTGCAGATATTGGAGCCATCTGATTACAGTGGAATCTCATGGCCACTTAAAGAAAAGAAAGGAAGTTTCTTATGCTTCTGGTTGGAAAGACAAGCTTCCAAACATGCCACAAGTGTAGCCAGTTGAGGAGCATCTGCCTGAATGTGAGACCACAGCTGTGAAAGGGGGAATTTCCCTGAATGTAGCTGATGCAGCAGTGTCTGCCTGAGTCTGCAGAGAGCCTGAGACAAGCTTTAAAAGGCTGAAATGGCCCCCTGCACCTTGATGATGTACCTGTGAATCTCTGTTGCTGGTGTGCATTCCTGCTGTATGCCAGTGTATAGAGCAACAGAGAATCTTACCATCTTAATGTTGTTTCCTGGACCTTGAACCAACTGGGGCCCAAGCTGAAGTCCAAGCTGATTGAATGAGCTCAGTTTTGGGGGGCAAGTTGGATGGGGCATAGCCATTTTCCAGACTGTGTGTGTAGATTCCTCTGTGTTCCAGCTGTCATCACAGGTTTCGGATGCTGTGTTTTCTTAATCCTCTTTTGCTGCTCTTGCTACCTGTCTCCTAATATTTAGGTCTATCTACTGCACTCATCTTCCTAGATTCCCTCTGTTGCTAGTCTTTCATCCCATATTCTCTCTCCATACATACCCTTAGCTCTGTCTATTTCCCCACACCCTTTGTCTGTCTATCTCAGCTCATAGGAAAGCAGGAGTTCCAGTAGGAGAAGGGGAGAAAGCTGAGCCTGTCTGTCCCAGCTGCTCTCTGGGGTGGAAGTTACTTCTAGGCAGACCTGGTGGAGGTGCAGTTCTTCTTATCAGAGCTGCGATCCCCCAGCTGTGCAGGGAGCTAGTTACTGGGTGGTACATGACCCAGGCTGTGCTGTTCAGAGTTCAGCCTGCAGGGTGGGAGAGGCTGTATATTGGGGCAGGAGGCAAGTGCCCCTTGACTACAGGCAGGGCACTGATAACTGTGTCTCTTGTTCTCTCTAGTACACAGAAGAGCAGGGCAAGAAGCTTGGAGTCGTTGGCTGGGTAAAAAACACTCCCCGTGGGACTGTGATTGGGCAGGTGCAGGGGCCCAAGGAGAAGATTGAGATTATGTGAGTAGCAGTCTGGGTTCACCTCAGTAGGGGGATAATAGCCAGCAGGCTTAGGATGGGGAAGCTGCTTTCTCTCTTTAGTGGTGGGGGGAGGGAGCTGCAGGTATCACTCCAGGTAAGGAGAGAAAAGATCTCAGTCTTGCTTGCAGGATGTGGAGTGAGATGGAAAAGACTCCTCCTTGAGTAACCCCAGCTCTTCCTTCACTTGTGTACCTCAGACATGAGCTGCAAGTTTTGAAGGCCCTTTGCACTTGCCCCTACCCAAGAACCCAGCCTTTTCCACTTACCAGTCAGCTTCTCCCTCTGATCAGGTTCCCCATAATGCCAGGCACTGCACTTCCCCATCCAACTGAGATCAGGTCCCGCCATCACACCGGGTGCTGCACAGACACATGTTCCCCTGCTCCACCCCACTTCCCCTCAGGTGAGATGAGCATCTCGTCATGCCAGGCATTGCATTGGTTCTCCTGACTGTGAGTCTTCCGTGTTGTGTTGGGCCTCACGTACCCCCTGACTGAGATCAGGGCCTTGTTGTGCAGAACATAAACTATTCCTGCCACCAAAATCTTCCAGTCTATAAAGATGAATGGTGGCAGTGGAAATGGGCACAGAGAGGGGACGGGGCTTTGCCAAGGTCAGTGGCAGCACTGGAAGTAGAGCACAGGAACCATAGGTCACAGCACCTTGCCCCTGGGCCATGCTGCCTGTCCAAGAAGGGCTGTGAATGTGCCCAATCCTGAGAGCTGACCTGACATTTCCAAGGTGGGAAACACCATTCATGACCAAGCAAATCCATTTCAAAGTCCTATGTTCTCTCTGGTGCCTCCAGGACTTTGCGGGCCCAAGGTCTCTGCCAGGCTTTGGGGGAACAAGGCCAATCACCTCTCCTGCAGTAGGGAAGGGGTTAAAAGTTCAGCAGAGGGAACAGGATCATAGAGGGCCAAGTTCCCTATTTGAAACCCTCCTGCCTCTAACTAGGGCAGTTCCCCCGGTGCTGCTGCTCTCACCAATCAGTGCCTGGGAAATCTGGGCCTCAGCTTGGCCCCAATTAGCATCCCCTCCAGAAGGGCCTGGACAATTTGCCTGTTTAATTTTTCTCTTCAGGAGCTGCAGAGACCTGCCTGCCCATCCCCCGTCCCCCACAGCAACCAGGAAGGGCGGGGGGGGCAGCTTCTGTAGCAACCTGCTCCATCACCTTCAGAGAGATGACAACTGGAGGCAGTTTCCATAGCAACAAGTCCCCCTTCCATCACCTTCAACATTTGGAGACAGAGAGGAAGTGGAATAGTTTCCATAGAAACCAGTCCCCCCCCCCATTTCCACCACCTTCAGGGCTTGAACAAAATTGGGGCTGCTTCCATAACAACTGGTCTGCTTCATTCCTCCATCCCCTTTAACAAGGAAGATAACGGGCGGAGGGGAGGTTCCATAGCAACCAGACTCCCCTATCTTTGTTTCAGGTCATGGAAGGAGATAAAAGAGGGGTCAGCTTCCATATGGACAGAGCAGGGACATTACAGGCTGAACCTATTTGTGCAGGATCATGGCTGGGTAAAGGCTGGCAGTGTAAACAGGCAACCAGAACTCTTGGGTTCTGTCTCTGACTCTGGAAAGGGAGTGGATCCAGCGTTAAAGCAGGGGGTTAGGAGTTAGAGCACTCCTTGTGGGTGTTCATGTATGCTTTTCCTTCCACCCACACAGGAAGAACTGGCTGCGCAATGTGGGGAGCCCCATGTCCCGCATTGACCAGGCTGTCTTCTCCAATGAAAGGGAGATCTCCATGCTGGAATTCCCAAACTTCACTACCAAGTATTAGGAAGTGGGGCCAGGATCACAGCACTCCGCTGTTCCTTTCTGGAGGGGCCAAATGACAACAACTGCTACTGGCTGCCTGCAGCCCCAGGAAGGAATGCATAGACACCTGCCCTTCCCTGCATCCCAACCGGGCTATTGAGTATGTCTTCCCCTGCTGCTCTTTGCATGTTGGACCTGTGACTTTCTTTGCCAACCTTTTAGTAAGCCCTCATACTACCCACTTTGCACTAGTACAAATGGCTCCACAGGGCCCTAACTATGTAATCCACCCCTCCAGTGAAGAGGATACTTCCACCTTCCCCCTCCCAGCTACACACTGTATTTCACAGAGGGTAAAAAGTAAAGATGACCTGAGAAAGTGAGAACAATGATGCCTCTGCCACTGTGTTTGCTTCCTGGGTGGTTGGGGTTAGCCTGGAAGGATTTTAAAATACAAAATCAAGGGGAATGGCATTCTCCAGTTGGTGTTGAGCTCAGAAATAGCATCATGCCTCATTTCTCCTCTCTTTGGGCTGGAGGTGACTCAGCAATGTGGCCTGAGCTGTCCCTGCACCATTGAAGGAAGGGGACAGGTCTCTGCTAATCACACCTATCTTACAATGAGGGTTCAGTAGCAGATTAGAAGTGGGTGAGACCATGCCTGGGATATGGCATTGAGTTCTGGGTATTGTGTTTTCTGAAGGAAGTGGAAAAAATGAAGAGGGTGCAGAGAAGAGTCACAATAATGATCCAAGGGCTGGAGAAAACGCCTGATGTGAGCAATGTAAGGAGCTCGATCTGTTGGTTTTTTTCAAAAAGAAGGCTGAAATGGGACTTTTTAGTGTCTGTGGGTCTTCAGGGGGAGAAGGCGCGAGGTCCGGTGGGGTTCTTTAACCTTGTAGGGAAATACCAAACAAGAGCCAGCAGCCAGACTATGCTGCCAGACACATTCCAATGAGAGACAAGGCACATGAGTTTGCCAAGTAGAGTGATTAACTGCTGGAACAAGCTCCCCAGGCAGGGGTGGATCCTCCATCTGCAGTCCAGGCTGGCTGCCCTGGGAAGTACTTCAGTCAAACACAAGTGATCTGGCTCAGTGCAGAGTGTCTGGGGATGTTCTCCAGCCTGTGCAATACAGGAGGGTAGGCTGGATTATGGTCCCTTCTGGCCTTGCATCCAAGTCCCTGAACTGTTGGGGGGCTTAAGCTTTGAAATGCCCAATTTGAGACATGCTTGTGTTGGGAGTGGGGAATCACGGGCCTTTGAAGCAGTGGTCCCCAAACTTTTTACTTGGTGTTGCCTGCATTCCTCTGAGCTGACCAGGGCCAAGGCTGGATGTGGATGTGCAATGGCGGGGGGCTGCAGTGGCCAGTCCAGGTGCCAGTACTGTGGTAGGGGTCTGGTTCTGCAGCTGGGTGTCCTGTCCTGAGCCTGTGGTTGAGCTGGGAGCCAGAGTTGTGGACTAGCGAAGGGTTGAGTCTGTGGCCAAGTCGGGAGCCCTGGCTGGGGCAGAATGGGGCTGTGTGGTGCTCCTGTCATGCCCCTCTGGGGGATGGCTTGGGTCCTGCTGGATCCCCTGAATGTTCCTACATGTTCCCCTGCCTAAGGGGACATGCCCTGCAGTTTGGGGATCTCTGCTTTAAGGCATGGCAAGTTGGGTACCAAAAAGACAAGTCACTTTGGAAAACCTAAGCCCCAATAATAAACAGAATGCTTTTCTGCCAAGTATTTGTGTTAAACAGGAATTCTGCACCCTGGGTAAAGTCCTTCTTCCTCAAGGGCTCTGGCTTCATTGGTTTGGAGCCTATGGTGACACAATCCCATTGTTATGTGTCCTATGGCTGTGTCTAGCGCACCTGTATCAGATATGGAGGCTCCATTGTGCCAGGTGCTGCACAGACCCCTATGGAGATCAGGACCACTATTGTGCCAAGCATTACACAGACCTTTACTGAAATTGGGCCTTTGTGGTGCCACATGCTGTATAGATGCCAGTTGAGGTTGGGTCCTCCATTGTGTAGGATGCTGCACAGACAGACCCTGACTGAGGTCAGGACCCCATCATGCTGGGTGCTGCACAGACACACAGTGAGAGATATTCTCTGCTCCAAAGAGCTCCTGGTCAAAACAAAGTGTTGGAGGGGCAAGAGGCACCCTGAGGAGAATGGACTGGACTAAGGTCGGTGACAAAAGTGGGAAGAAAAACCACAAGCATTGGCTCCCAGCCTGCTGTGCTGTGCTGCCCCTTATGCCCTTAAGCATCAGGGAGCTGGATTGCATGGATGCAAACTGGGTCTCTTTGGCCAAACCTGGCTCCTGGCACCTGGGCTGCAAGCATTGCTGCTGCAAAGGGGCCCCAGGCAGTCCCTGTCAGTTCAGACCCCTCATTCCCAAATGATGGACCCAGTGTTCTCTGCAGGAGTTGAAATTAGGGGGGTGTAGAGAGGATGTTGGGGTGCTCACTAAATTGGTATAACATTTACTAGCTGACAACTGGGCTGGTGTTGGGAAATTCAGAGGGGATGTGGGGGGGGTGCAGGGGAGGTGTTATGGAAATCCCTAATGGGGCCTCACTGTGCCAGAGCCCATAGTGCTTGTGGATCAGGGCTTGCTCTGGATTCACCTCTAGCTCAGGATCCCAGATTCACTCGACTGGGTCACCCTGGGTTTACACCAGGGCTAATAAGAGCAGGAGCAGGCTATTTGCTGGACGGTGGGACTGGGAGGTTACCCCCTTCTGTGCTGATTCTCTAGAAGAGATGGGGCAGCCCATCCCCCTCACAGCCCCCCCAATCGCCTCCCAGTCCCATCTCCGTGTGTGTGCTTAATGGATGGAAGGCGCCCAATGGCTGTGCCTCGTGGCTAGGAGGCGGGCATTTTTCCAGCCATTCCCGGCCGACCCTCCTGCCGCCCAGGACTCTTCTGTTCAGGCTGAAGCCTTGGACGCTGGGCTCCCCCCAGCTCAACATGTGATGCTTGCCCCCGCAGCAGGGACGGGGGATGGGAACAGCGGTAAGGGCCTCATCGGATCATCCCTAAGGCGCTCACAGAGCCCCCCAGCTCCCTGGTACCCAAGCACAGTGAGATCTGTCCACGGTGAGGAGGAAGGAGACCCTGCTGCCCCCTTTCTCAGGTATGTGAGCTTGTTCTTGGGGGTTGGAGGGGCTTGGTACTGTCTCTGCATCCCTGGCAGCAGGAGGAAAGGGGGGGGTCCCAGCTATGCATTGTGTTGGGGGTGGGCTGAGAGGTGGATGCCCAAATGGAGCTGCGAAGTGGGGTGGATGGTGGATGCAGGGGGTTGTCTCTGGGTCTGAACTAGTCCGTGGGGGTGCAGTGAGGTGGGGACTGATGGCCAAAGGACTGGAGTTCTTTGAAACCATGGTGGACGAGTCTGATATATCTGAGGAAGGATAAAGGCCAGCATGGGTGTCTCCCTGCCTCCCACCCCCCATTGGGCAGGAGAACAGGGCAGAGGAGGAGGCTCATGCCATTAGCTCTAGCTGCCCACTACATGGGCTTTCTGCACTTGGCTTTGTCAGTGCCATTGCATCCACACCTGCCATCTGAGCCCTGGGCTCCCCTGTACCTCTGCCAGTGCTCCTCAGTCCTGCCAGTCATCCTAGTGCAAGCTCAGCCTGGGGCCCACACACACAGAGCTCTGCTGATGCCCCCCAGGCCCAACACCCAGCTATGCCAGCCCTGGGTGTCTCCTGAGCAGTCACCCGATTGTGTTAGGTTCTTCTGATGCTGTTGTGTTTTACTGCACTCACAGCCACTCCACTGCTAGCTGGAAGGGACATGCTGATGTAGTGGAGGATTTTTCTGGGGTGCAGCTGAGAAGGGGGACATGGAATATGGACAGGGGAAATGTCAGATGACCAGGTTGATGACAGTGTGATGATTCTGACCCAGTGTAGAACCCAGGCATCCTGGCTTGCAACCTCCTGCCCAAGCCTCCCCTTGAATCCTTTTTCTGAAAGGGAGGTGTCCAGAGTTGAGTGCAGGATCTACAGGGAGGATCTCCCCACAGGTGGGCTATCCTCTCCAATCCAGCATAGAGGCACAGGAGAAGGTATTAGGAGGGATTGTGAAGTTGCTGCCTGGCTCCTGGAGTAAATGAGAGCAGCCTCAGAGACTAGTTGCTCTAATGCAGTGGTTTTCAAACTTTGCTTCTTGGGAGCCAGTTAAAAAAAATCATTTATGCCTGCAACCCAACAATTACATCTTTAGCAATGCATTCCAGTGTTCCAAAGGGGCAGCCGTATTAGGCTAGTAAAGCAAAAAAAGCAAGGAGTCTTGTGGCACTTAAAAGACTAACAGATTTATTTATTGCATGAGCTTTCGTGGGAGAATATTCCACTTTATCAGACACTTTGAAGAGGGAGAATTTACAGAATTGGATGAGAATAAATGTAGGGGAGTGTAAGACATGGGTCAGGTCATACTCCCATGTTGTGGCAGTGGCAGCAGGGGGCACCACAACCCACTACCTGAGGGGCTGTGACTCAGTACTGGGTCCCAACCTATAGTTTGAAAACCACTGCTCTAAGGTATCCTCAGCCCTTGCAGTCAGTCAGCCTGACCTGCTTCAGATCCAAGGGATGGCACCTCTTCATGTCCTGTAGCCCAGGGAAATGTGCACTGGAGAACCCACCTTCACATCTTCCCTTTGCTCTTTATATTTCCATGCACTTCTTGGCCCTTAACCCGACCAAGTCATCATTCCACCCTACTGTAATCCCCTCAGGGATTAGCCCCCACCTCCATTTTGCAAATAACCTCACAGAAAGGCTGCACAAGGCCAGTTGAGGCAGAGCTGGGAATACAGCCCACACTCTAAACACTTCAGAGCTGTGCCAAGCCACTCTGCTGCACTGCCTTTTAGAATGAATGTGCTAAATATATGTGCCATGCTGAACCCATTGCTATACACTATGCCCACTCCATGCCCACAGTCAGGGCTAGCATGCAGTGTTCTTATAGCCTACTGCTATCTGAGGCCTACTCCATGCATGGATTTTGTCGTGGTATAACTGTTGGGATTGGGGAGGGGACATTTTTGTATCCATATGTTATGCCAGGAAAACCCCTAATGTGGAAGCAGTTATAGTGAAATAAAGATGTCTTATCCTGAGATAGCTTATTTCCCTTCCTGTACAAAAATATCAGGATCAGCACATAACCATGTTTTTCTAGGCTAGTAGGGTTGTGCCACTTCAACTAGAATGGAGTAATTGAAGAGAGACAACTTTGTTGTGTGGACAAGTGCTAACGAAGTTGTGTAGCCCATTGATAATGTGTACGTCAAGCCCATGTCTAATGGCTATTTCATAAGAACAACTGCACCCATGGCTCAGGTGATTAAGGTCTATATTCCAGTCTGAAAGTTGTCAGGTCATGTCCTATTCACTTGACCTATGGGCAGGGGGAGGGGAGAGGGAACATGAGGGTAGCAAGCAATAGGGGATTATTTTTCTGTTTAAACAGCTGGTTTATGTGATTCACAGAATGAGGGGTTTTTCAGGGATAGTTCACCCAGGGCTAAGAGGTCTCTGGGGATGTTTACGTAGCAATTCCTCATCTATCTCTGAGATGCAGGCACCTCTGGGGCAGTGTGCAAGGGCTGTTTATATCAGGAGCCTTCTCCTGGCACTCAGATGCAGCTGCCTTTAGAAGGGTAATTCCCTTACTGGGGGGGGGGTCCTTTCAAACAGGCTTTATAGTGAAAAACCCTTTTAATGTGTAGCATTATGGTGAAAGGCACATTTGGAGAAAGGGTTTGCTGTGTATTCCAGACATCTGCAATGTGTCAGTTGTGAGGGATCATTTATCCTCTGTGTCCCACAGCCCCAGGGATGCAGAGAATAGCCAGAGTGCTGTGCACTCCATATGTACATTGGGGGGGATGGGGGGAGGCGAGCTTTTATTCCAGATGCTCCCTTTTAGGGCAATGAGTCTTTGGGGGGCATTTGCACTTACCTTGAGCCCCTTTTAGTGGCATGTGGCTGAAGGCAATGTGCGTCAGAAGGGGGCATTCTGAGCTGATACCCTACTACTGTGGTGCTGTGTGGTGAGCTGGTCATGTGCTCTCTAGGTAAGAGTGGGAGCTCAATGGGAGCAAGGATTCATTTGGGACAGATCCCAAGGACAGAGGCCCTGGTGCTGGAACTCTGTATAGAGCAGGGGCGCTGAGCGCCATTCAGTCAAACTGGAGCCCCTGTACATGATGGAAAGCACTTCAAGCCAGGGGATACAGCAGCACTCCAAACACCTAGTTCTAGCACCTCTGGACAGAGGATACTGTGCTCCTGGGATCCTTCCCTTTCACTTCCTGCTCTAAACAGCTTTATGTGTACTGTGCTACTGTCTGCTGGTGAAAAGCCCCCAGCCCTGCTCTAGAGATGGCTCAGTGCTGGGGCGATGGATCCCTGTATGCCACCCCAGAGGAGCGGCCCCATCTCAATACTGGGCAAGAGATCGCTGTATAAACAGCCCCTACCCCCCAGAGGTGGCTGCATGGCGGTGCTGGATGAGGGTCTGTGCTCCACTTCCCACATGGCTTTTATCTGTGCCTGTCCAGGCCCCATGCCCTGCCTCCCCAGCCTGCTCCCTCTCACTGGGCAGCTGGGAAAAGCCCCTTTCTTTTGTCCTCTCCTCCCCCACCTGCAGGCAGGGCCAGGCCAGCTGGCTGGGGCGGGCGGGCAGCGGCCTGCGGGAGCCGGGTGGGCGCCAGAGGATGCTATTGTGATTTTTTCTTTCCTGCCGGCTCCCTATTGCGGGTGATGCGCGTTCACACACACGCAGATCCACACACGCCCGCTCCACAGCAGTCGGCAGCCACCGCCGGCCGACCCGGGAACGTGGGGTTGGGTCTCCCCGGCCGGGAGATCTGAAGGCGGACGAGGGGAAGGAGCCCGGGTTGACCCCACGGAAGGAGGTGAGCCGGGCTCCGAGGGATGGACGGGCTTGTTTTTGTCTCTGCATCCCTGGCGGGGGCGGGGAGGGAGACAGTCCCAGCTGCTCCTGGCGCTTGGGGCTGGGGAGGGGAGGGGAGCCGGGCTGGGGATGCCCAGGTAAGGGCGTGGGGGGCACCTGGATGGAGGCTGGCACCCGGGAGGTCCGGTATCCAGCCGGTGTCAGCGCCTGGCCCCAGGCCGGGCTGTGGGGGTGGGGAGGCGCGGGCCAGCAGGCTCCTTGGGGAATGAGACGGGCTGCTGTGCATTGCACACGGAGCTGGGCTCCCTCCAGTGTGTGCATGGCTCTTTGTGTGACTCGGGGTGCCCTTCGTTGGCAATGGCTGCATGTGTGTGTGTGTACATATGTCTGTGTCTGTGCACCTCTGGGTATCTGGCTGCATGTTGCTCTCCCTGTATTTGGAGGAGTATGGCTGTGCGGGTGTTTGTCGGTGTCTGTGGATGCAGCTCTGTTGGTCTGTTGCCCAGTGTGCGTATCTTGTGCGTGCATAGCTGTGTCTCTGTGGGTGCCTATCTCTTGCTATGTGCTTCTCTCCGTGTGCGTGGGTAGGTTTTGGCTACGCTGTGCCCATGGCCACCGAGCACCCATTCCCACCACGGAAGCTGCTGTGTTGAAGCTCTTTAGTGTACATGTATAAAAAAGATGGTTTGTTACATGGCAAGATTTTGCATTGCGTTTAGGGACTGGGTTGTTCTGGCTAGTGGGCCAATAGTGGGATCAGAGTTTTACGCAGAAATCTGAATCAGTGATGCAAATCGCAATGGGAACAAGCTGGTTGCCCTGGCAGTGGAGAGGGGGATGTGAGCAGAGAGGGGGGCCTGGCATGCAAAAGTCAAGAATACCTGGACTAAATAGTTTCCAGTCCCTGATCTAGAGGATGGAAGCCCCACAGCCATGGGGTGCAAGGGTGCATGGGGCTGTTAGCTCAGTAAAAAGTTCAAATCCATATTGGGAAGAACTGTCCAGTGCAGGTAGCCCTAGGGCAGGGGTCTCAAACTCAAATCACCACAAAGGCCTCATGAGTACTAGTAGAGGGCTGCATGAGGATTAGCATGTTAGCCTGAGGGCCACACCAGTGAAACCTTTCCATACAATGAGATTGCAAATATTGATGATAATCGTGTCACTGCGGGCCACAGGAACTAGCTTTAGGGGCCGCATGCAGCCCACAGGCCGTGTGTTTGAGACTCCTGCCCTAGGGAGCGGAGTTGGAGGGAAGCGTCTTGGGTGCTGAATCCAGATCATCAGGCCTGTTTGGGACTGCATGGTTCTAAGCCCTCATGGTGCCATTAGCCATGGGCAGGTGACGACATGCTAGAGCAGCATCCACTTCCCCATAGACATCTGGTCATGTTTGCATGGATCTGGGGTGAATAGAGTGGTTTGCATCTCAGCCCTGAGTGTGGGGCTGTGTGGCACCAGCCCTTCCAGAAAGTGGGGGTGCAAGCTATGATATGAGCCAATACAGTGCTGAGGGTGCTTTGTAGGGGGTGGAGTGGGAGTTTGGTAGGGGTGTTCTGCTCAGTCAGTGCTGACGCCAGTACCCTGATACAGTGCTGGTGTGTGTGTGGGGGGGTGCATAATAGTGTAGGGGCTCAGTAGGTGGCACTTTTCTTTGTTAGTGCTGGAACCAATACCCAGCACAGGATTAGGGGGGCCATGGGGTAGGGCTTGGGTCTACTGCAGGCAAGTGGGAGCTGCTGCCTAGCTAGCCCTACCTTCTGTCTGAGGGATGAGGGAGCAGAGGAGCCCAAGGGTTTTGAGATAAGAGGTCATGGGGTATGTGGGCTGAGCTTGCTGGGTGAAAGGATTCAAAAGTCCCAGGGGAGGGACAGCCAAAGATACAGATTAGAGGGGAAGAGGAGCAAAGCGAGGACATCGTGGAGGAAGGAGAGCATAGTAAGAGGCACTGGTCTCAAGACTGAGCAACCCAACTGAGAGGCAGCTGCATCTCAGTGCTAGATGAGGCATCCATGTATAAATAGTCCCCAATGCACCATCCCAGAGATGGTTGCATCTCAGCTTTGTGTGAGGGATCATCATTGCTATTAAAATAGTACCCACCATCCCCAGCTGAGATCAAAGTCCCTTGTGCCAGGTACTGCACGGACACACAGTGGAAGGCCCTGCCCTGAAGGGAATACAATCTTAATAGATCACAGATAGGAGGGGAGCCTGTGGCACAGATATAATAGGGCTACTGCTATATTAATACTACAAAACAGCAGGGCAGTGGTGGAGCTTGAATAGAACCCGGACTTCTCTCCAATTGCCCTGGCCCTAAGGCACTAGGCTCCCCTCCCCTCCCAAAGCCAGGAATGAAACCCATAGTGACTCCCTTATAAACAGGCTCTTGGTGATTGCTCTATCCAGCACAGAGAGGCCCAGTTCCTGAGTCTCCTCATTTGTTTCTGAGAAGGCTGGTTCGTGAACACCAGTGCCAATGAGAGCAGTGCTGATTGGATTTTGCAGAGACACTTACTAGCGTAATTACCTTGGTCTGCCACTGGATTCTGCTGGGGGGAGGTGTGGGGAATGCCATTATCAGGGGAGATGGCCTGGCTTGGTTGCTGTCAGGGAGCTGGGCTATTTATCCTGTAGCCTTAAGAGCATAAGCCTCCTTGGGGGCTGTGCAGCTAAGAATAAGACGCCCAATCAGCAGTGTAATCCTGGGATGATCTGCTGTGAGATGCTGGCTTTTGGCATGGGTCCCCTGTGTGGGTGGGTGGGGCTGCCGCAATATGGCACTGGGGCCAGTATGGTTAGGGACAGTCACTTGGCTCTTCTCACACACTTGCTAGGCCGGGCCCTGTGGGGGACAGTGCCAGGGTTTCACCTAAGGCTTAGGCAGTTGCTAGGCTGGGCCCGCGGAGAAAGCTGGGCACAGGAGGTGGGTAGCTTCACATAGATGGGCTGGGTTTTACCTTAAGATCCATCTTTGATTATCCCCTACCTGCTGCAGGGTAGCTCAGTGTAGCCCTTTCAGCTCAGGGAGTGAAGCTGCAACCCAGAGTCACATTCTCAGGTCCTTTCACTCCATCTCATCTCCTCCCCTGTGCCTCACACTGCTTTATTCTGCTCCTCATTGCCCAGCTCTTCTGGCTAGGTCCTTCTCTCTTCTAGGGCTCCTGATACTTCTGGCCATCCCTGCCTGCCTGCCAAAATCCCTATGACCCCCCAATCCTGGATTACCACCAAGTCTCCATCAGTACAGTCCCCCAAATCTACATCACCATGTGGCCCAATCACCACAAATCCCCATCCCCACCAGTCCCAAATTACCTCAGAAATCCTTTCTGTTCTGTTTCAAATTGCCCTGATGTCTAATTACCTTCAAATCAATCACCTCAACCCCCCCAATCCACTTTGTCCCATTCTGAATCGTCCCAGTCCACTTTGCCCCATCCATCTCAATTACCCCACATCTGTTTCACCCCAGTCCAAATTTCCCTCCAATCCACCTGGCCCAAATTCCCTTAATCCCACTGATCTCTGTCATCCCCAAATACACATTACTCTAACCCTCCAAATACACAATGTTCTAATCCCATCTCCTCCCAAGATCCATGTCACCCGAATTGCCACAAATTCTTCATCACTTCAGATCATCACCCCGTTTCCAGTCACCTCAATCTCACTGTCTGTTTTGCCTGCCTGAGCTGCCAGAGAGAATCTGTGGTGTCACTCACCTGGCCCTCATGTGATCTGTGCATGAACTGTCCTCATGCTGGAGATAATTTGCATGTTGGTGATTGTACAGCCAGTCCCTAGAGCTGCTCACAATGTATGCAGCACTCATGGCAGAGGGAATGTCTGTGCAATTGCACCAACTCACCCCAGGTGGGAGTGGGAACCTACGTGCATGTGATTCCACTATCCCACTGGTGGTATAAGTGGGAATTTGTGAGTGTGGTTGTGCTCCTCCAGTTCTCATGTTGGAGTGATCTTGCATGCAGTTGTCCGTGCAGTTGCCTCCCATAATCTGGGCAGCATAGTGGCATCACTCAGTCACTTGCCACTATCCTCTGGCTCTCCTGCACGGCTGTCATTTGCCTGGGGCCCCTATGCCCCCTTAAATGGTGTTGTCTATGTGGAAGCAGTTGTTGAGTTTGGATGGGAGTCAGGCTGGGATGTCTATGAGCTTCAATGCCCCACTGCCACAGTATCCCCATGACTCTTGCCACATCAACTGGGGTGGCTGTTTGATGTGGATTTTGCACCATGTTGCTTAATCCCTACAGCAGCCCTGTAACCCCAGCTCCCCCTCCCACAAGGGATGCTGATTGGCTATATTGGCACCCTGCAGAGCTGTGTTAATGCCTCCCACTGCACTGGGTAACTCTTCCCTGCCCTTTGCCACTTGGCATACAGGGTGCTCTGGGTTTTGTATCAGGTAGCCTTGTCGCCTGGGCCTGTCACACACAGCACTTCACGAACATTAACCCCAAATACCCTCTCAGCTCCTGTTGTGGAAATAATGGGGAAACTGAGGCACAGAGTGACTCAGAGAGCTGAGATTAGAACTCAGGGGTCATGACTCTCACACCTCCTTTAATTTCTAGGCTCCACTCCCCTCCCAGAGCCAAGGATAGAACCCAGGAGAGCTGCTTCTCCCTGCTTTAGCCCACTGGACCTCACTTTGCTCCCAGAGAAGGTCAGAGAATGCAGCATTCCTGAGATCAGGCCCTACACTGCTATAACCACTCCTTTTCTGTTAGGGCATGCTTGTCAGCTGACAGTCCCTTATAATGCAGTTGGAGCTAGGTTTGTGTGGGTGTATTAGATGCATGTATGAAGCATTTCACAGCATGGCTGTGCATATGCAGCAGGACTAGGCAGCAAGAAGTGTACATGGGGAAGGCACAGGAGTGAGATGTAGGATACTTGTATTCTATTCCTAGGTCTGCCACTGCTTCCTTATGTGAGTCATGTCATCTGCCTTGCACTTCATTTTCCTCAGCTTGAAATAGGACTGATGCCTCTCTGCCTTATAAAGCTCCATTGATGGTGAGGCACTTGGATACTATGGTGACAGGGCGAATGTAAGCTGTTTGTAGCAAAGCGTTGTCATTTACCATGTGCATACGTGACCAATCAGTGGGATCCAAAACCAAGTCGTCTCTAGGTGTTACCTCAATGGAACAAGAATATTACATCCAAAACCACTACATTCAAAGAATTATGTTAAGGTTTTAAAATACAGCCCTCAAGAGCTGATGTACCAGAATTAAGGTTGCAACTTTAACATGCACCCTTTTGTGTCTATGTGGCATTACAGTCTTTAATTACGTGTTTTTTCCACAGGACTCCTGCCTCATTCAATGCACAGGACAGACTGTACCGCGAGCTATGTGTGGCACCATGCGTTATTCACTGAACACTATTCAAACTCTGCACTAAATACAGAATTAGTCATTTCCCCTGGGCTTTCTGAGTTGCTGTCATTGTACTGTCTTCATGCTTTACAGATGTGAATGAATTTTTGTTCATAACATCCTTGTCAGATGATGGGGTAGCAGTATCCCCGTGTTACAGATGGGAAATAGAGATTAAGGTCAAAAGTGTCAAAGGGGTCAGTTGATTTTTGGTGTTGATTGTAAGATGCATGGGGCCTGATGTTCAGAGAATTAAGCATTATATAGCATTTATATGTTCAGAGCACAGCTCCCCCTCAGCTCAGCTGTGGTTGTGAGTGCTTAGCACTTCTGCAAAATCAGACTCTGAGACCTCAAATGGAGTGCCCAGGGAATAAGGGCATCATAGTTAGTGCCCACCAGGGAAAAGTTTCATCTGTGTGATCTGCCCAGCATCACACAGGAACCTTTTGGCAGAAGCAGTAATAGAATAAAGTTCTATAGGCAGCACTGAGCTGCCTTGAGCATGTCAGATCTTCCTTTCCCTTCCTGCAGTCGCCTGGTTCTTTCGCTGCCCACCTTCCAGCCCCTGTAAGAAATGAAGCAGGGGTCTGATAAGAGCTTCCTTCCCTACATTACCTTAATTCACCTCCAGAAGATGTCCGTCTGATGCACTGATGAGGCTGGGGTCCTGTGGGAAAAAAAAGGGTGATTGTGTAACTAAAGGCTGTACCACACGTGATGAATATGCACAGGTTGCTGAACTGAGGTTGCACAAACAAAAATGTGATCATTTGGAATCATACTGACCCACTAGTTTGGGTCATCAGTGGGGCTGCAACCTGTGGTAGTCTACCACTTGAGCTAACAGCAAAGCTGTAGAAGAAATAGGCTGTTATCGTCTGTGGATCGGGTTCTAGAATAGGACAAGGTACACACTTTGCAAGTGGGCTGCACGGCTATTTGCTGTCATCAGAGGAATGCAGAGACTTTGGACACTTGGAATCAGTTCCAGGTTTTATAGGAATGTGCGCTAGTGGTTACAGATCTTTCTGCCCCCTCCCCATCCTCTCCACCTCCTGCTCCTATCTCCTTTTATGTAGCTTCTGTCCCCAGCCTCTTTCACTGTTCCCCCATGGTGGATGTCTGCCCCTGTCCCATCCCTGCTTCAGTCCCACTGGGCTCCTGCCCCGCCATTTTCCCTTTTCCACTGTCTCCTCTTACCTCCTCCCCACACCCTCTGCCTTCCAATCAGTCTACATCCTTCTTTTTCTCCAGCCAGGGAGCACTGAGAGCACAAGAGAGACCATCTCCCTTCTTTCACTTCTAATGTAAAGGGCTGGAGCATGCTCAGTGCAAGTGGACTCTTAAAATTTTGCTGCAAAACTATAACAAGTTTCTGTTTAGCATTCACAAACTGAATTTCTTATTCTGAGGCTCGTAAATTGACTAGATTTCGGTGAATCTTAATGGAAACAACAAAAGGCATCTCCCTGATCCCAGAGTGGTTCCCCTGCCAAATTTCAATTCCCTACTCCAAAGGATGGAGGCCCTAGAGCAGGAGTCTCAAACTCAAATCACCATGAGGACTAGTACGTTAGCCTGAGGGCCGCACCACTGAAACCTTTTCATACAACAATATTGCAAATATTGGTAATGATAGTGTAGTTGTGAACTGCAGGAAATAGCTTTACAGGCCACATGTGGCCCATGGGCTGTGTGTTTGAAACCCCTGCCCTAGAGCTTCTCAAGAAAATGGCTATGAGGTTTTTTTGTTTTTTTGTTTTTTTTTTAATATAAGTAAAACAATTTTTCCCTAGCCTCATTCTTGGAAACAACTGAACCATTTTTGCTGATACTTCCCAGGAAATTTTGTATTGAGGCAGAGTCCTGGCATGGGAACTTTCAGCCTGAAAGTTGAAGTTTGACAAAGTTATGAACTAAAAACAGGGTCTTTTAGTGGTAAGCTTACCTATAGGTCAATGGCTTTCAGACTTTGAAGGCTGTGTAACCCTTTCCAAATAAAGTAGTCTATTGTGAACCCCCATTTGACATAGGCAGAGATGATGTGGGGGGCACATGACCCCTTGTGGACCCCCCCCCATCTTCTGCCTTCCATTTAATAACAGCTTCTAGAAGTTTTCAAACTGTGGGGTGCACCCCCTAGGAATGTTCAAGGAAGCAGTGACAGTCAGCAGCTTGGGCCAGCCACAAATGGCAGGGCTTGGGGACATAGTGCCATCTGCACCCTGATTCACCTCAGTGTGCCCCCAGTTTAAAAAGTTTTGATTCTGAGTTCCACAGCAGAAGGGAAACATACACCAATGTGACTTCAGTTTTCATTGAAAAGAGATTAGGTGTGGATTAGATTGCCAAATCTTACTAAATAAAATGCTTTGGCCCTGTTACAGGATTTTTCTTTCATACCCACTGCTGAGAGCTTGTGCACCCCCGTTTGAAACCACTGGTAGAGCTGCTGGTTCTGCCTATAACAGGCAGTCAATATGGGGCATCTGGGACAGCTAGGCCCCAAATTCCCAGGCACTCACCCACCCTCAGAGATTCATGTGTTGGACAGTGATTCTTTGTGAGCATTTTCCTGACTCTTCTGTTGGTTCTTAGAAGAGAGTGATGCCTGTGGAGGAAATCCATCTATAGGAGCAGATACCATATAGCTGAGCAAGACTGGCTACATGATGCTGCGGCAAGACACCCATTGGAGCGGTAGCAAGTGACCTTTGGCATCCATAGGCTGGGGCCCGTTGGCTCGAACACTAGGTGGTGAATCAGGACTCTTGGGTTACATTTTCAGCTTGGGGAGAAAATTGGGCTCTAGCAGTCTGAGTCTGGGAGTGAGATTAAACATTGGCTCTGTACTATGCCTCGCAGGACAGGACCCTCATCTCAGTCTGTGCAGTGCCTGACACAATGGGGTCCTGATCTTCCATAATGTCTGTGCAGGCAACTAGTACCACAATGATGGCCATTGTCCAGGCCATACCTAAGAAAGTGGATGACAGCGGTGTATTGAGGGTCTCTGGCACTCAAGGACCAAGTCTACATTTGTGCCTCATGCCACCCGATCCCCCTCATGTGCATGTCAGGAGTTGTCCTGTGCTGCCCACCAGCTGCCCTGGGGGGGATGGTCTGTATCAGTGGGGTAGGGGGGAGGCTTGGGGGTAGAAAAGCAGGTTTGACTCCCCTGCCTCCCTCATCACCACACTTACCCAGTGTGTAGTGCCTGCCTTGCCCGCTGCTGCCCAGCACTGGTTCTGATGGGGCAGCTTTGGGGCCTGGGCTGGGCTGGCCTTTACATGATGCACATGGGGTGCTGAGGGGTGCCCCCAGTGTCTCCTGTGTCCTCTGCTCCCCACCCATTGTGAAGGGCTGGCCAGATGGCCAAGCATATTGCATTGTACCACTTCCTTGACTTGCTGCAGCTCCAGCCCGGCCAGCCCCACTGGGATGGCCCCCTCCCTTCTGTCTGCCCTCCCTTCAGTACACTACTGCTTGATGGGCAAAGCCGTAGGAGCTGGCCCTGCAGGCCCCACTGGGATCCTCTGCTGAGGGGCATGTGAGGTGCCAGTGGAGTGGGGGGGATTTCCCCATATTTGGGGAGAGTAGAGCTTTACTCTCCCTCTTCTGGGGTAGGATGCCTCTGGGACACAGGGCAGGATCACCTCAGTCATTCTCTGCTTTTAGCTGCTGTCAGCTTTTGGGGCTGGGTGGGGTGGGCAGGGCACCCTCAGGGACTGCAGGGAGCAGCTCTATTAGGAGGCCCAGCAAATTGAGATGAGGATGTGCTGAGTTCCAGGCATTGCTGTGTTGATACAGGCATGGGCCTAGCTCTCAATCACCCTGAGCAAGAGCAGGACAGAAACCAAGATGGCACCTGGGCCTCCTCTACTACTCAGCAACAGCATAAACAAAGGGCGCCAAGCATCCTGGGGAAGGGGGGTGATAGATGGGCCTTGTCAGCCGGCACCACGCAGGGCAGGTTAGACACAGAACAGGGCAGGGACTGGCAGAGGCCTGAGGGAGGGAATCCAGCCTAAGGCGTGGCTGACTCAGACCAACCTCTGGAGGGCTCCCCCGACTCTCATAATGACGCCTAGATCCTGTGCAGGTACCCATTTGTTAATGACAGCACTCTGTGACCAGGGAAGGCAGATGGTGTCATTATCCCTCACAGAAAGAGAGTAAAAACTGAGGTGCCCAGAGGGCATGAGGAAACACTAGGACTCAGGGGCAAACCCAGGTAAACTTAATATCACTCAAGTAGCCCACACTCCTCTGGTCCAGCCAGGTTGAGCACCCTTGAGTCCTAACCTCAATCACTGCCTTTGAACCATTAGATCTCTCTGCCCACCCAGAACCAGGATCAGACCCAGAGATCTGGCTCTCAGCCTCACTGCACTGACCCCCAGCTCCTCTTCTGCCCTCACAGAGGAACAGGACTGGGGCTCCGAGGCAGGGACAGACCAGCAGATTGTCAGGGTCTAGTGGCCCAAAGCGTCATTGTTTGGCTAGAGAATGCTGCTCATTACTAGAGGCCCAGCCTCTAGTGTGCAGCACAGTGGGTCTCCCTAAGGCCAGTGAGCACTGACAGTCCCAGCCAGGCATGACATGGATGGGATGTGTGTGCTACACTAGCCTTCATTGTTCTCATGCAATTACTGCCACTGCTATAGAGATGCAGCTCCTAGCCTGTCCCTGGGGCCCTGAGCTGGCTGGGGAAATGTGGGGCCTGTAATTGGCTTCACAGAAGTGTAGTCATGGAGCCTAGATGATTTGTTACCCTACCTAGAAATATAGGTCATGTCGCCCTTGCTTTTCCTGGAAGACTCTAATGAGGTTTTCCTGGGGGTGAGCTAGCTGAGAGGCAGCATGGTCCAGTGGGTAAGGCACTGCCTGGGGACTTGGGACCCTAGTTTTCTATTCCTTACTTTATTACTGACCTGCTGCATGACCTCAGACAAGCCTCTCTCCCTTTTGGGACCTCTGTTTCCCCTCCTATCCTATGTCTGTGTATAGCAGGGGGTCTCAAACATGTGGTCCAAGGGCCACATGCAGCCCCTAAAGCTATTTCTTACAGCCCACAACAACACTATTGGTACCAGTATTTGCAATATTGTTGTATGAAAAAGGTTCAGTGGTGCGGCCCTCAGGCTAATGTACTAGTCCTCATGCAGCCCTCATGGTGGTTTGAGTTTGAGAACCCTGGTTTAGAGTATGAGCTCTTGGGGGCAGGGCCTCTGCCTGGGTGACATGACCATGATTCAGACCCAGCTTTATTCAGGATCCTTGAGTTTTACTGCTGGCTCTGGGAGGGTAAGTGTGCCTAGTGGTTAGAAAAGGGGATAGGGGGCCGGGATTCCTGATGTCCCTCTCCAGCTCTGAGGAGGTCATAGTGGGTGAGGGGCTGGGATCCAGGACTCCTGGGTTCTATGCCTGGTGCTGGGTGTGGAGCAGGCTCTAGCAATTAAAGAATAGCCCCTTTATGGGTCTGGAGGCTCAGCCGGCTGTGGTTGCTGCTTATCTCAGAATCGGCAGCTTGGGAGTTTGGATGCTCCTTGCTCATTCTCTCTTGCTCCAGTTCACCAGGCTCATTCCTGTGCTAAATCCTTTAGCCCTGGCTTGAATCCTTTAGCCCTGGCTGCTAGGTCTGGCAAGTGGGTCAGGAGTACACAGTGCAGGAGGTGGGCACTCACTGCAGCCCAGGGGGAACTGAGTGGTTCCACATGGCCTAGGCTGGGCTTCCCTTGTGACTGGGACACAGAGGAGTCAAGAGACCTACTCTGACCCCAGGAAGGCAATGACTCTGTGGGCACAGGGACACTGAGAGCCTGAGGAGAAGCCCAGGAGGTCCAGGGCAAGGTTGTTTGCTGGTGTGCCCCAAGGGTGGGTGTGGCCTCAGGTTCAGTGGGTGCACTAGGGTAAAGGGCCAAGAGGACACCAGCCATCCTCAGCAGACATTTAATGCTGGCCTGGTGAGGAGGATAAGGCCCAGGAAAGGATCTGTGGATAGGGGCTAGAGTGTGAGCCAGCCCTGCACTAATCCCACAGCAGCAGCTGCTGTCCCACAGGACTGGGTTCTGGCACTGGACCTGGTGCATGGAGTCGCAGAGTCCCCATGCACATTTGTTCCGGCCACCTCTCCATCATGGGGATGCTCTGTGGGGGAGAGGCTGCCTCAGTCTACGTGAAGGGCGACCAAGGAGAGGTCCTTTGGTAGGTCCCAGGATGGTGATAGAGGTGGGAGTCTGGACTTGGGGAAGAGACATAGCTGCTGTCCCCATGCCCAGGAGCACTGATGGCTTTGGTCATGTGGATGCAAGCCATGGAGGGGCATGCCGAACTGGGTGCCACAGGAGTGGGATTGTAATGGGAGTGTGGGTCAGCGTGCTGGAGGCACCCACGGCCAGCTTGGGATCCTAGATGCAGAGTATCCCCTGGGCTTCTGCTGGGAGGCTCCTCACATCATTGCCTCTTTACTTTCAGGTTCTTGGGGGGAACACAGGCCATGGTGTAGCTCAGCTCAGGAGTTGGCAGACGGAGCCCTGGCCTGACAGGTGGGTTGCAGCATCTCAGGGCTGGGGACTAGGATCAGGGTTTTTCCCTCCTCGTGGGGGGGGCACTGTCCCCAATCTGGCTCCAGAGTAGGGGGACTGGCTGCAAGGTGGGGAACCAGACAGAGAGGGATCAGAAATGTTCATGGCTTCCTTGGCCCCCCACAGGTGGATGCAGAGACCCTGCGGTCGGCGCCATGAGCAGCACCCTATCCCCCACAGACTATGACAGCCTGGAGATCCAGCAGCAGTACAACGACATCAACAACCGGTGGGAGCTGGCGGATGAGGACTGGGACAATGAGAACAGCTCAGCCCGCCTCTTTGAGCGCTCCCGGATCAAGGCGCTGGCGGGTAAGAGGCACTGTGTGGAGTGGTGTGGGTGCATCCACCCACCAGGGCAGGGGACTGCAGTGACTCTGAATGGTTTCATGGCACAGCTGTGGCAAGGAAGAGGGGGGTTTAGGCTCTGGCTCCAGGGAGTCTGGAGTGTGGGGGATGGTTTGTTTCTGTCTCTGAGACAGGTGAATGGTCTTGATTCCAGCAAGTTGGCTCCAAGCAAGATTGTCTTACGCCCTGCTGCCCCTGATATGCTGGAGGGCTCTGGGCATCCTTGGGGAAGCTGCAGGAGTCATCCATAGGTGGGGCCGGCCCAATGGTTTTTGGCACCCTAGGCAAACCATGACTTTGGCACATCCCATCCACATTTTGTAAGAGATAATATATTTTTTTAAATAGATGAAAATTCAATTCTAATTGGCACTCCTCAAAGCCTGGCACCCTAGGCAACTGCCTAGTTTACCTATATGGTTGGGCTAGGCCTATCTGGAGGGCAGACTCGTGTCCCTGATGTGGATCTACAGGAGATGCCAACTGGCTCAAGTTGTGTGTCCACATGCTCCCTCCC
Source organism: Podocnemis expansa (assembly GCA_007922195.1). Classification (NCBI taxonomy): domain Eukaryota; kingdom Metazoa; phylum Chordata; order Testudines; family Podocnemididae; genus Podocnemis; species Podocnemis expansa. The sequence goes on along the minus strand of ML681973.1, from coordinate 32,432,758 downwards.
CACTGACTTGGATTGTCCTGGGGTGATGGTGCTGGGTGCAGACAGTGGGGTTCTCAGACATTGCCTTTATTGCCCCTCTCCCTGTAGCAGGCCCCTGATGTGGAATGCACCCCGTTGCCCAGATCCCAGCCACACAGGAGGGTTCCCAGCGTCACCTTGCAATTGGCCACAAGGGAGCAGCACAGGCCTGCGGAGCCAGCGGGTCTGGTGCTCTGCCCAAGCCAGTTCCCTGCTTGCAGCTGCCTTGCAGTGGGAGGGAAAATCCAGGTGGGGAGTTTTGGGGCAGCACACACTAGGGCATTGCATGGGGGCAGACTGATCACCCTGAGACACTGAACCCCAGATTGTCTGTCTAGCCATCCCCATACACACCCCACTGTCTACCTGCTTGCCCCTACCTGCCCCCCCCCGCCAAAACCAAACCAGTTTAACCACGTTCCAGCATGATAGTTCCCGTAGCAGTTCTGGCCTGGCACTCACCTGACACCAGGAAGGGGCTGGACTGGCTTCCCTCCCCTCCCATCTGTGTATCCTCCCTCCCCAGCTCAGCCCAGCTCCACTGTCCCTCCCCATTCAGGGGAATCCTCCCTTCCCAGCCCAGCCCTGCCCTGCTCTGCCTTGCTGTCCCGTTCCCCTTCCTTGGATCCTCCTTCCCCAGCACAGCCCAGCCCCACTGTCAATCCCCTCCTGAAGGATCCTACCTCCCTATCAATTTTAAAAGGGATAGCCGTGTTAGTCTAGTCCAGTGAAAAAACAACAAGGAGTTGTGTGGCACTTTAAGACTAACAGATTTATTTTTTGCAAAAAATAAATCTGTTAGTCTTAAAGTGCCACACAACTCCTTGTTGTTTTTTCCTCCCTCCCTAGCCCGGCCTTGCCATGTCCTCCTCCCCCTCTCCCCCCCATCCCAGGGATGCTCATCTTCCCTTTCTGCTGCAGCCCCAGCCCATCTGGACCTGCCATTAGGAGTCAGAGCTGGGGGCATCACCAAGGAAACTGTGACTCATAAACCCTCTCCTACCCCATCTTCTTTGCATACTACAGCCCTAAGGGACTGTCCTTTTCCTGCTCTGGGGACCTTGGGATAGAGAAGTCTTTCCCCAGCCCTGCTGTTGCCCAGGTGGCTGTAAGTCACAGTGGTACTGTTGGGAGGGTATGGGGAGGAACAGTAGCTGGTTTGGATCTTGGCAGGCTCCCAAAGCAGGACAGTAAATGCCTCCCCATACATGCTTCACAGGCCAAACAGATCAATGCTTCAGGAGTAAACAGTGAGTCTGGACAGCTGGGCCTGGGCAGCTCATGGATGGACAAAGTCCAGTTGGCTGCAAGTCAGGGGAGATAAAACAGCTAAAGCACATGCAGTTGTTTGGGGATGATCTCAGGGCCTGGGAGTCAGGGGGCACAGGGACAGAGAAGTGCTAGGAGAGAGGGCAGGAGGAGGGCCAATGGGATAAGAATGCCATTGTGGGTAAAACCCTGAGCTTGGAGTCTGGGGTCTATCCCAGCTCTGGAATGGGAGGGGAATAGGGTCTAGTGTGTAGGAGCAGGGGGATTTGGGAGCTAGAACACTTGGGTTCTGTCCCCAGCTCGGCCACTGACCTTGGATAGGTCCCTTGCTCTCTTGGTGCTTTGTTTCCTTTCCCTTCCTTTATCTGTTTAGACTGTGAGCTCCTGGGACAGCGCCTGCAAATCTCTCTGTGTGAGATTGTGCAGTGCCTCCAGTGATCAGGCCAGTCTCGGATAGGATCTCTTAGTGTGTGAGATGGTAATACCATCCCCAAAGCAGTCCATCTCCTGACACCATAACTCACAGCCTTGCCCTTGTTCTTTCCCGGCAGGAGGCTCTGTCTGCTGAAATAGCAGGAAAATGGCAGCTGCCAGCACACTGCTCCTTTAGCCAGTCTTCACTGGGAAGGAGCTCTAGGGCTCAGTGTGGTAATGTCGCTATTGGTGTGTATACTACAGCTAAGTAAAGAGGCCCCAACCAAGACTGGGGTCACTGACATCCCATGCTGGCCCCAACTGAGATTGGTGTTCTCATCATGCTAGGTGCCACACAAGACACAGTCCTTGCCATAGAGAGCTCACTGTCTAAACTCATTTTCAAGATGGGGCAAACTGAGGCCCAGAGCAATTCAGTGGCAGAGCTAGGATACCTGTCCTCCCAAGCAGCACCACAGAGGCTTTGTGGGGCTGGTGTGTGGCAGTGTGATGAGATACCTATCTGCTTGTGAAATTCTATGGTACAAATTTGGCTTGGCAGCAGTCCAGGAGCAGGGTCTTTTGGCCAGTGTGGGACACCAGTGTGGGAAACATGGTTAACATTAAATACAGGGGTCTCAAACTCAAATCACCACAAGGGCCGCATGAGGACTAGTACAGGGCCGCATGAGGACTAGTAAGTTAGCTCGAGTGCCACACCACTGAAACCTTTCATACAACAATATTGCAAATATCGGTAATGAGTGTTGTTATGAGCTGCAGGAAATAGTTTTAGGGGCCGCATATGCCACGTATTTGAGACCCCTGATTTAATAATACAATTCCAGCATAGAAGAGTCACAGTGGGACAGGCAACTTCTTAGTCTTGGGAGGGTGTGGAGGCTGTAGTGAGATAGGGGCTTGCAGAGGGGCACAGCATGGTGAAAGGGAGGGCCAGCATCCAGAGGCCGCTCCCCACCCAGTGGCAGAGGTATGGGAGGGCGAAGGACATGGAGATCACATCGATGGACCTGGTCCCACCCACTGGGGAGGGGTGGGAGCTCCAAAGCCAGGCCTGCCTAAATCCAGGCGGAACAAAGCCCAGGGCTGTGTACAATAGGGTGTAAATCCTGTGTTGTCAGGGCAATGTGCTACATGAGCTAATGGGCTTTATCCATGGATGTGGCTCTAATGGGGGCTCAGCGGCAGGAGACCGGGCTGACAGAATGTCTTTCTCCATCCAGGCAAATACTTTTCCCCAGCCCTGAGAACACTACCCCCCACCCCTCCCCAGGAAGGTGCCTGCTGCTCAGTGGCAAATACCCCAGCAGAGTGCAGCACAGTACTGCATGCACCCTCCAGGGCTCCACACAGGAAGCAGGAGTCAGAGTCCCGCTAAAGAGGGGAGGGGACCATTTAGTTATTACTTGCTTTGCACCTGCACCCAGACACCTGCACTGAGATCAGTCCTCCCTCCCCCAATGCTCTAGCCTCCCCTGCCCCCAACTCCCTCCCTCACAGAGCCAGGAGAGGAAGCCAGGAGTTCTGGCTGCAGCATCAGGCCCTGGGTCCTGACTCACTGCCACCTTTCCCCTCGGCATTGCCCTGGCCTGATCCCAGCACTGGGATTTGTCCGCTCAGGCCTCTAATGCTAGAGCCGTTGCTTCCCTGGGCAGGCTGCCTGCATGCAGACACACAACACACACACACACACCTTTCACAATAGAGTGGCCCAACCTGTTTTTATGTAAATTGCCCAGGGCCGCCCTCCTGTCGTGGCTGGGAGGAGGGCAACTTGCCTTCTGCACACTCAGCGCTGAGCTGATTCCCCCAGCACCTGGGCCCAGCTGTACCCGCCAGCCTCCACTCTGCTAGGGAGAGATCAGGGCCTTCTTCCCCACTCCCTCCAGGATGTTCCAGCATGAGCCGGGGCAGATGGAGGTGCCCTGTTCCCCTCCCTCGCCTTTGCTCTCGCCTGCTGCCTTCATCAACTCTGCACAGTACTCCAATGTGCTGGAGGGCCGGTTCAAGCAGCTACAAGGTAAGATCATGGGGGGCAGCGCAGTCTGGGGGCAGGGAACACTGGGAGCTGTCCATGGGCCTGGCCAGCTACCCTGGGGTGGGAATGCTCTAGGGAGGGGCCACAACAGGCCAAAAGTTGAGGGGGGTCAGCCAGGCACCCTGAAACCTCCCAGCTTTATTGCACTCAAGCAGCCACATCAAAGACCCTGAGCCTTAATCTCCAAGGTGCTGCTGGGAATTAGCCTCCCGCTTCACAGGGATTTTCAGGGGGAGAGCAGCTGCATGTTTGAGATTCTTTTGCACTTGCCCCATTCTCTGCAGTGATACCCCTTTTGCTCCCCATAGAGGATACCAAGCCCCCCTCGCTGTTGGAAGTTCTGGGCTGTACCAGCAGCTCCTGTGTTTTTCCATTTTGATCTGGACTGAGGCACACTGGCAGACAGTGACAGCTTGTGGCCATGGAAGGGTCACATGCTGGGCACAAGGGGATCAGGCATTGCACCCCAGCTCTGCCACTGAACTCCTAAACTTTATCCAGGCACTTCCTCTCAAAATGTCACTTCAAGACTCAACACCCCAAATATCCAACCACCTTCAGCCCCAAGTCTCACTGAGCCCCAGCTAGCACTCCCAAATTCTATTCCTCTTTGCCACCATCCCAAAACTCCACTGACCCCACAGTTACCGCAAACTCTGACCCCTTTCATCCGTCGCACCAGAAGCCCTCTAAACCTTCCACCAAAACTACACTCAGCCCACTGTGAAACCCTCACCTTAAACTGCAAACACCTCCCAAATATAACTAGCTCCACCAGCCTTTCAATCCCATTTCCTCTACCAAAAACTTGGCCTTGTGTACCCCCCTAATCCTCCCCCTGAGTTCAATCAGCCCCCAAGCCTCTTGGTTTACGCATCTGTGAGTGCTGCATGTTGGGGTGTCTCTCCCATCTGGATACATGAAGGTTATAGGTCCAGAGGGCTGTGGGGGCTGGGTTCGGATGGCTGTATCTGCAGAAGTTATGAAGGGGGCTGATGGCTTGGATACATTGCTGTGATCTGGGTCTAGCAGATCAGTGCATGTGGGGGGGTGCTGTGTTGTATCGGGCCTCAGGCTGTCCAGCAGACTAGGAGCAAGGACTCCTGGGTTCTATCCCAGCTCGGGGAGGGGAGGGGAGCCTAGTGGGTTGAAGGAGAGCTGGGATTAGCTAGCTGGGTATGCTACTGCTCTGCTATGTTACCCTGAGTGAGTCTTTTCCTCTCCTGGTGCCTCAGTTTCCCCTTCTGGAATGGGGAACAGTGACTCTGTGACCAGCACCCATGCCAGGCTAGGGGCTTGGATCCCTGATGTCTCTACGGTACAGCAGGGCAATTCTCTCAGGGTATTTGTACTGCCCCTGTGGGCCACCTACAGGTCTGGTTCAGAGCAGAGGTGGCTGGGATACCATGCCCAGAGTTGACTCTTTTACAGAACCCAGCAGACTGGGAAATGGGAGTTAAGTGGGGACTGAATGTCCACGCGCTATGGGGCAGAGCGGCTAGTGGCTCAGGAAGGGTATGTAGTGTGTCCCCAGGCACTGTGGCTGCACCCCCAATTTGCCCTGCTTGGTGCCGAGAATAATGGGCTTTGGTTGAGGCAGCAGGACCAGAACTGGGTAAATACTGGGCACACGGGAGTCTGTGTAAATACAAGGTGAAAATGATATACAAGCAGGCCTGTGACGGAGCAAGGCAAGCCAGTCAGGGGGGAAACCTAGGAGCCATCCATCATCCCAAAACAACAGAAGGGGCAGGGAATGGGGCACAGAGCCTTTCTACTCTAGGGGGCCCAGCTCCAATTCAGCCCTACAGGGGGGAACTGACTTTTCAGGGTGGGCAGGGAACAGAACACTTGACTTTCCCCTTCTAGAGGGTGCTAGCTCTGATCTGGGGAGGTCAGTCCTCCTTTTTCCCATTGCTTCCTTATTAATAGCAGGTATGGAATGAACTGCATTTGCCCCTGACCAACTTTATTGTCCCAAGGAAAAATGACAACAGCTAGCTGGGCTGGGCCAGGCTGAGCCAGCTGCTCTCTGGGCCTGGGCACTTGGGGGGCCAAAGTCTGCTGTGAGGGACGTGGGGGGGGGGCATGGTCTGCTGTGAGGATGTAGGGGGTGCAGGAGTCCTGTGGGAGAGAGGATAAGAGGCTGGGGAGCCATGTCAGGAGACGCAGTGGGAGAACAGGGAGGGGATGTGTCAGTGTAGGGCAAAGGGGCACCAGGAGGAAGGCTCTGGGCTTCCTCCCATCCCCTCTGTGGAGGTGGGGCAAGGAGACCATTGGCACTAAGGGGTTTCCTGCCACCCTTAGGTTATGTAGGTCACCTTGCCCCACATGCATCCACAGCAGGGACAGCAACAGATGTGTTTTTGTGGCAAAGCCCATGGCACACGGGGACTGGGGGGTGTTCTTCACAAGAGGCAACAGCAAGCGGGCATGGGTAAGGGCATTGGGTTCATGGGCAGGGGCAGGATGAGAGCTTCAGGATGGGGGGGTTCTGGCTGTGGTGCTGGGGTGGCACTCCTGGTAGGTGGTAGGCAACGTCGCTGGATGGGGGTGGGGCTGACATGCATTGGGTGGGCACCTCTATGTGCTCCCTGGATGGGGGAGCCCTTCGGAACACCTAAGATGGAGACCCTCAGGTGGTGCTGGCAGGGTCAGGTAGAGGCCTGGTTGGTCAGAGTGAGATGGAGTTGGGAGGGATGCAGGGGGCCAAGAGGCAGTGACAATAGAGGCTGTGGAGCCAGCAATCCCTAGGCCAGGGGTCTCAAACAAGTGGCCCATGGGCTGCATGCAGCCCCTAATGCTATTTCCTGTGGCCCGCAACAACACTATTGTTACCAGTATTTGCAATATTGTTGTATGAAAAGGTTTCAGAAATGCAGCCCTCTGCCTAACGATCTAGTCCTCATATGGCCCTCTACTAGTCCTCATGCGGCCATGGTGATTTGAGTATGAGACCCCTGCCCTAGGCTTGGCTTTGTACCCTCGGAATTCAGGTCCCAGTGAGACCTTCACCACCCATGCTCCTTTCTTCAGGGTCCTGCCATCCCAGACAGGGCTGTTGGGGAGGGTTCATTGCCTTCTGCCTGGGAGCTGGTGAACCTTTTGTGCTGGTCGGCTCTGCACCTGGCCCACCCTGCAGCCAGGAAATCCCACAGGCCTGGCTGCAGACAGTACTGCTAATGCAGGGTTAGGAGCAGAGGAATGAATGGGGGGAAGACATGGAGCTCATAGGCAGAGCAGGGACTAAAAGCCAGGAGTCCTGATAACCAGACCCCCTCATCTAACCTAGGTCCCCGTGCCCCCCATCCAAGTTCCCTGCCTCCCTTCCCTAATCATAGTGTGCTCCCCTGTCTGCGGGGGGGGGGGGCAACTGAGTCTGGCACTGTCACCCAGATTGCTTACTCTGCGTCTCCTCCTGTCTGAAGCACCTGATGTTCCAGTAGGTACAACCCAGATCGCACATGCAAACTGGCTGAGTGATGTGAGCCACAGCTAGGGAGTTGCCCAGCTCCAGGATCAGAGAGAGAGAGACTCATGGTTATAGTCAGTGGGGTAGGGGTTGAGCCAGACCTCTTGGGATGTATTACTAGCTCTGGAAGGGGAGAGCAGTCTAGCGGTCATAGAGGGGGAGGAAGGGTAGTCAGGACTCCTGGGTTTTGTTCCTGACTCACCTGAGCCATGGGGCAAGTCCCTCCCTGATCTGTGCCTTGGTTTCCCCTTTGTACTGGAGTCATTGCTGTGGACCTGCTCCCAGGTAGCATTTTTAAGGTGGTTTGTGCCCTGAGAGCTGGTCTCTGACTGTCTCCAAGGGAAAACATCTCCATCCCCCACACTCCTCACTGCCCAGCAGCTTTGTAGCATCTGTGCAGGGGTCATCTTTCCCCTTGCCCCCAATTATTTCACAGTCAGTTCTCAGCCTTCTCCAGGCTGTGCTCACAGACAGGTCTCCCCACACCTCTGCCTGTAGATTCCCACCAGGCTGTGCCTCCTTTGTTTGCAGGGCATAAGTCCTCATTTTCCAGCCTCCAGTACAGACCAGCCCCAGCCTCCAGCCCGGAAGCTGGCAGGGCAGGGTGGGGCACAGCCCAGGACAAACCTCACAGCAGGAGAAACAGGCAGAGCATGGGGAAGTGGCTCCCTTAAGCCCCTCCAGCCCATCGTGGACAGGGCCTGAAATAGAAGCCAAATGTCCAAACTCCTTCTCTGCCTGCTGTAACCCAGCTAGACCCTACTCCCATCTGAGAGCCGGGGATTCAACCCAGGACTCCTTCCCCATCACTGCAGTGGCCTTCTCTGCAGCCAGCTTCTCCCAGGTACCCCCAGTCTCCTGCCACTCCCAGAGCTCTCCCCACAAACACATTTCCATGAGGCTTGAACTCAATGAGGCTTTGTCCCTGGGAAGGGAGCCCTTTAACATGGCAATGTGATGTTCAGGGTGCCAACAGGACCAGTGCTGGGGATGTGCTGCCTCCTAGACAGAAACCTCCTTCCTCTAAGTGTAAATGGAAGCTGCCCCAGGGCTGCTGTGCCTCCCAGCAGCGTCCTTGGCTTCCCACGCAGTTCCAGGTGTGATGGCTTGATGCTTTACACAAGGGTTTGTGGGGTGAGAGAATAGGAGAAGGCAGCTGATGTCTGCCCTAAGTTCTTCCCACTCCACTCCAAAGCCCCTATTTTCCCTTTCTTGGAGTTTTTCACAGGAAATTAAATGCATAAACCTCTGTGAATGTGACATTAGGAGGAGGGAGTTCCTCAGGTCAGGCCAAGGCCTGAGAAAAGGGGGGATGCCCCTACCCTAGGTGGGTTACTGTGTGAGCTTTTGACTGCCACTGCTATGCTGAGAACAGGAGTGCTCAGTTCCTGGCTTTGAACATGCAGCTTCAAACAGGAGACGCCGGCACCTGCTTCTGGCTTGGGTGTGGGGAGGGTGGGCTCTGGCATCTGCCAGAACCTGGGCAGACAAACTGGCGTCCTGCTGGCAAGCTCTGCTCACAGTGCCCAGCAATAGCACAGGATTAGCCACTGAAGGGGTTCTCAGGGGCCACCCAGAGACAGCAGATTGTGCAGTGGGGGTCAGGACCAAGGGACATTGGCAGAGCAGGGGCACTGTGTGTTGGGAATGAGGGGCACAGGGCAGGGAGAGGGGTGGGAAATGGAGGGAGGGCAGGAGTCCAGGTGGGGTCGGGGCTGGGGTGAGGACTGTTGGTAGGTCTGACCTGTTACACAAGGACCTGATAGAAGCAGCTGCTGACAAGTCAAGGCTGGAACCTGCATCGAAACAAACCAGACAGATGAGACGCCTGCAGTGGGTCTGAGGGTTTCTCAGCTTGGGCAGCAATACGGTGGAAGGAGCATGGGTGCACGCACCCCCTTAATCCTCAGCAACAACCCACTTGGACGCACTGCTGCTTGCCCTTGGACAAACAGCTTCTCCTCTCACCCCAGGATGTAATCTTCCCCACACTCCTGTGGCCCAGTGCAGTCAGACCAGGCAGGAGGGAGCTGGGCTTGGCTGGGCTGACCAAGGCTAGGTCCCTGTTTGCTCAGAGCAGAAGCAGCCCTGAGTAAGAGTCATCAGACCATATGGTAGGACTGGGGGGAATGTGCAGTTCAGGGACAGACAGAGAGACACACCCCTCCAAGGAGGCCATGAATGCAGCAAAGCAGTGGGTAAATACAGCCAGGGTCCAACAAGGACACTGTCTGTCTGGCTCTGGGACTGGAGGACAGTGATGTCTAGTAGTTAGAACTGGGGGCCAGGGGGCTCAGGGTCAGGACTCCTGGATTCTATTCCCAGCTGTGTCACAGACTTCCTGATTGACCTGCCTGGCTCAGTGCCTCAGTTTCCCTCCCCAGCCTGAAGTGGTGAATAGCTCAGTTAGTGTTTGGAGATGCTCCAGTGACAGCCGTGTCCTGGGGAGCTTGAGGGGAGTAACTGTCCTGGCCTGGTTCTGCCTGCCATGGAGAAACTCCTTCTAAAGTTGGCAACTCAGCTCCCTCCCTCTCTTGCTCTTCTGATGCCTAGATGAACTGTGAGGCTGGTGGCTCCTAGGCTCCATTTCTTCCCTCCATACCCTGATCCATCACCCTCCACTTGCTGTGGCCTTTGGCACCCACTGCCACTGAACTAGGCTATACCCACAAACATGGCCAGGCCTCCTCCTGAATTGCACAGCCCTATGGTGCCCAGCTGGGGGTGGAAGTCACTGAGATTGCCCTGAAGTCACGCTGCCTGCATCCCCAACTAGGGCAGCTCCTGGATTGCCTGGGCCACAGCCCTCCCTGACCTGGACCATGTGAAAAACCCAGTGTCACATGCGGATGGCTCCGCTGCCCAGATCTCTGACAGATGCAAGTGGCACAAGGCCCAGGTTTGCAGCACTTTCATTTTCCATTGTGTTATGTGTATGATGGGGACTCAGCCAAGACTGGGGTCCCCATTGCGCAGGGTGCTGCACTGACACTGAAGCCCCTTGCTGGCTGGCTGCTGCACAGATCCCCCCCAGCTGTGATCAGGGTCCTCTTGGGATGGGAATTGCCAGACACAGCCCCTATCCTAAAGAGCTCACCGCCTGAGCAGGCAAAGAATAGGAGGGGGAGCAGGGGAACTAAGGAGGGACCTTAGGGCTGGCTGGAAGCTCTGGACCCCCTAGAGGAGAAAGTTCACCATCCCATCTCCCCAGTAGATTCAAGATGAGGGCTCCAGTTGTGCCTTGTATGGGATGCCTGCAGGGATCTCTGGCTCCACCTGGTTCCTTTGCCAGCTTGAGGAAGAGACAGTATTGTGCCATCCACGGGCTCCTGCCAGCATGACCCGCCCTTCCAGGGCTGTGAATAAACAGGAGCCTTGGGAATAGGCATGTGGTTAATGGGAACAGAGTTAGTCACAGGGCGGGGGGCGCGGCCTGGGGCCTGTCAGCAGAGCTGCTCCCAGACGCCTCTCTTGTCACCTGGGGCAGTGAGTTACACCCTCCGTGGTGCTGCAGGAAGCGCTGGGCTCAGCAGGGGGCGCTTTCCCTTGGGACCCAGTGTTGGCCTGATCCCCCATACGGCTTTCCCTTACAATCTGTCCTTCTTCCAGCTAGAAGCATTCCTCTCCAGCCCCATTTCTATTGCAGGGGAGGCAGGTGTGGTGTGTTATAGTGGTGTTTGTTATTGTAGGGTCTTTTGCGAGCATTGTGGCTGGGCAGATTGGTTTGTTATGGTAGGGTCCTGTGCAAGAAGTGGGGTCATACAGAGCTGTTCGTTATTGTAGGCATACTTGAGGGTGCTAAGGCGGCACAGGCGGTTTTTTTAATTGCTGGGTCCCTTTGGGGCATCGGGTCTGGGCACGGCTGTTTGTTGTATGGTCTTTTGTGAAGTATATTGCTGGGTAGACTACTTTGTTATTGTAATGTCTCTGGAGAAATGAGGTTGTTCAGGCTGATTTGTTATTTTAGGGTCTCTTAGGGCAGTCGTTTTCAAATTTTTTTTCTTGGGAACCAGTTGAAAAAGATAATTTATGCCCATGATCCAACAATTACATCTTTGAGCCCTGCATTTCAGTTTTTCAGCAGCGACAGCAGTGGGTGCCACAACCCAGTACCTAAGGCTCTGAGACCCAGTAACAGGACCCAACCCATGGTTTGAAAACCACTGTCTTAGGGCACTGGAGCTGAGCAGGCTGGACTGTTATAGTAGGGTCTCCCAAACTCATGGGACTGCAGGTGCTGTTTTATTGTTGGGTAGATCTGTGTGGTGTGAGCTGGTGGGGAAGGGAGCATTGGAGCTGGAGGAGTGGAAGCACTGAGTGTTGGAGGAGTGCTGGGATTGGATGCCGAATCATAGACACCAGTTGAGTTGATCTTGGTTGGAGGGACATAATGCTGTGTTCTGTGGGAGGAGTAGGATTGAGGGTAGGCGCCATGATGCCCAGTTTCTGAGGTACCCTCTGGTGCCCACTTCTCTTGCAGATGAGCGCGAGGCTGTGCAGAAGAAAACCTTTACCAAATGGGTGAACTCTCACCTGGCGCGCGTCACCTGCCGTATTGCAGACCTGTACAACGACCTGCGTGATGGGCGCATGCTTATCCGCCTGCTGGAAGTGCTGTCTGGTGAACAGCTGGTGAGTGTGGGGTTGGGAGTAGGGCATCCTGGGGGCCAGTGCTGTGGGCTGTATGTGTTTCTCCACTTCTGCTGGAGGCTTCTTATTCCATGGGACTAGGGCCTGATTCTGATTTTAGTTACCCCAGGGAGACTCTGGAGTCACTTCACTTGGCCCCATTTGTCTTCCAGAGCCAGGACTGAACCCAGGAACCCTGAGCCCCAGCCCACCTGCCCTACCCCACTACCTTCATCTGCAAGTGATACAGCAGCCCCCAGTGGGCACCTCAGAAACAGGCAGCCATGATACCTATCCACAGACCTACTCCCCACAGAACATGGCATTATGGAGGTGGGGGGGGATCCCCACACCATGATCCACCTGACTGATGTCTACAATTCTGAAACCAGGAGTCCTGGCTCCCAGCCTCACATCTCCCTGCTCTAGCCCACTGCACCCTGCTTCTCTCCTGGAGCTGGGATGGAACTCAAGTCTTTTGTTGCCCAGCCCCTTCACTGGAACCATTAAGCCCTACCCCCTCTCTGGTCATCCCCACCTATGTGCAGGCTGGATCTCAATAGCAACCATAGCCCCTGGGCCTGGGTTGCTAGCCCATGCTTCACCTTCCTCTGCCAGGCTGGACTGCTCCTGATGCTGTGACTCATGCCTGGGCTGTCCCCTGAGCTTAGCACCTGCTCCCAGCATGCAGTGTAGCTCCTTGCCCACACGCCAGGTGCTGTGTTGGGTGGGGCAGGCTGGCTGCATGCCCAGTCCTGCTCAGGTTGTTTTTCTGGTTCTCAGGCTGGCCAGGAGCTGGAGCCACCTGGCTGTGTCTGTCTGAGCTGCTCCTGGCCTGCCACCCCATGTGCTGCGGGCCCGTCACCCCTACGGCCCTTCCTTTGCTTCCGCAGGTGCTGCTGTCCAGGTCCGCTCTGCTCTGGGGCCCTGGCCTGGCAGCATGAGGGTGATGGCTCCTACAGCACTGTGTCCCAGGGGAGGACAAGAGCAGCCAGCACTGTGGGAAGGGCAGGCATGGAAATTCCATGCTGTAAAGTGGACTCCTGAGAGTCAGTACCCTGATTACATTTGATGGTTCTTGGAAGGAAAGAGAGGGGAGTGTAGAAGAGTGGGTTGGGAGCCAGCATTCCTAGCTTCTGTTCCTGGCTTTGGGGCAGGCAGTGTCAAGGGAATCCAACTGAGATCACCAGCCCATTGGGCTGGGTGCTGCTGGACACATAGTGAGACATGGTCTTGGCCAATGTTCCCTCTAAGCTATGTGGCTGTGCAGCCCCCGCTGCTGCCCAGCACAAGGAACACTGCCGGCTGCAAGCGGCAGGCAGCTGCAGTCCCTGCCCGGCCGGAAGACAGAGTCTGAGAGCTGCTTCGAGCTGGGAGTTTTTAAAACTCCCCCTTGGAGTAAGCTCTCACTGAGCACGTGCAGAGTCTCGTGGCATGCTGAGTGAGAGCTCCTCTGGCCAGAGAAGAGGCCAGGGGCTAGGTGGCGCCTCTGCGTGGGCTGGGTAAGGGGGAATTGGGGACAGGGCAGGGGCAGCCAGGCATGAAAGAGGGCGGAGGGTTGGCGGGAAGATGGTCAGGCGGCTGGGACGGTATGGGGGTTGGGATTGGGCTGCCTGGGGCAGTGACTGGGAGAGTGGGGACATGCAGGATCAGGCCAGTGGAGGGGACAGGACTGGCCTGCAGGGTGAGGACGGGGGGCATTCAGCAAGCAACGTAAATTGCTCAGCTGCCTTAGGCCTTTAGAGGGAACATTGGTCCTGGCCCTGAAGCACTCAATCTCAAGAGACACCAGGCAAGAAGGGAATGGAGGCCCCAAGAGAGAAAAAGGGACTTGCTCAACATCAGAGGCAGAGCAGGGGTTAGAACCCAGGCATCCTGGCTCACAGTGGAGTGGTAGTCAGAGCCTCATGCTGTATGTAGTTATCCCAGCTCCCCCCTGTGTCTGTCTCCTGTGTTGACCCCCCATGACAACTCTGGCTTCTTCCCTGCACTGGGGAACAAGGGCTGACTGTTCCCAGGTCTGGGATGAGCTGCCTTGCTGGTCTCCTTGGGCCAAGGTTGCAGAGTGCCCTGGCCTGTGCAGCTGACTCGTTAAACCAGCTCCCCAGCCAGAGCTAGCTGGTGCATCCAGCCCAGCACCTGCATTGTTGCCTGCTGCGGGCAATGTGGATGGTGAGCCAAAGAGTGTGGGTCGGAGAATGGGGGCTAGGCAGAGGGGAGAGGAGGAAGCAGGCTGGAGAGGAATTCCAGCAGTGGGGAGAAGGGTGTTGCAGAGAGCACAGGCTAGGGAGAATACTGAGGAAGGATCCTGGCAGCAGGGGAGGTGGGCAGCACGTCTGTCCACTTCCCTGGTGCTTTCACTCTCCAGCCCAAGCCCACCAAGGGGCGAATGAGGATCCATTGTCTGGAGAATGTGGATAAGGCCCTACAGTTCCTCAAGGAGCAGAAGGTCCATTTGGAGAACATGGGCTCCCATGATATCGTTGATGGCAACCACCGCCTCACCCTGGGCCTCATCTGGACCATCATCCTCCGCTTCCAGGTACCTGGAGCAGCTCTGCTCCCCTCATCAGCTCCTTTGCAGTCTCGGCACTCCCCATTCTCTCCCCCTCATGGAGAGTCATGGCAAAAATTGGTGACAACAAAACAAGTGTCCCTGCTGGCATGGCTGAGTGGTCACACTTGTTATGACTGCAGGTCACTGCCCAAGGGCTGCCTGTGTTAATGAGGCTTCCCTTATACCAGTGCTTGAGCAGCTGTTTGGGGATGCTTGGATCTCTAGTTTGAGTCACCGCAGGGGAAGTAGCCTCCCCAACAGGTGATGTTAGAAAGCCTGGGCCAGGGAGCCCAGGGCTCTCTCTGTGTCTCAGGGGCCTGGTGCTTGTGGGCCTAACCTGGGGCTGCCTCTGTGCCCATCCCCCCCCAGATCCAAGATATCAGTGTGGAGACCGAGGATAACAAGGAGAAGAAATCAGCCAAGGATGCCCTGCTGCTCTGGTGCCAGATGAAGACGGCAGGGTAAGGGGCAGAGTAGTTCTCAGGGCTAGAATATCAGGACTTTCCTCTCTGGTTCTGATGCAGCCCCATGGTGGGGGAACTGGCTGGATTGGGGGGTGGGAAATGGGACATGGGGCCTTTCCCCTATAGGGAGCTCCAGCTCCAACCCCCTCTCTGCTCTGTTTGTATATTTCAGATACCAGAACGTCAATGTTCACAACTTTACCACCAGCTGGAGGGATGGCCTAGCCTTCAATGCTATTGTCCACAAGCACAGGTCAGTGGGGCCACCTCTGGGTGCACAGGGGACACCAGGCTCCCAGAGACTGTGGCATGCTGCCATTGCCCTCTGACATTGGCCTATGGTGGGGCATTAGAGTAGGGTTGATGGGGGTCAGCATGACAGGGGACGTGGGGGGGATGGAGTCCCCAGGCTGGCAATCATTGTATGCCCTTTGTCACTCCCTCCAGGCCAGACCTTATCGATATTGACACACTGAAGAAATGCAATGCCCACTACAACCTGCAGAATGCGTTTAATGTAGCAGAGAAGGAGCTGGGACTGACCAAGCTTCTGGACCCTGAAGGTGGGGCCCTACTGAAGGGAGGACTGAGAAGACCTGGGGTCTCAGTCCCATTGACCCATTTTTGATAAGGGGAGAAATGCCCTTTTAATCTCATCCCCCTAATTTATGGAGAGGAAAGAGTGCGGCTGGGGAAATGCTGTTCCAAGGTGGACAGGCAGGCATGGCAACCACCCACTGTCTAGGGAATCCAGGCTCCTCTCCTATCCTGCCCTAGAAGGGGGTGTCTGTTTCCATGGGACAGTGCATTTTGGGAAAATCCAGGTCACCCTCCATTCCTGCACTCATATACTCAAGGGAAGTGGTGATGGCTGGAGTAGGGGCTCCAGGACACTATTGGGTTAATGCCCACCCACTGAACAGAAATACTCACATTTCCCCCATCAGGGAATGTGGCTGTTGGTTTCCAGGAGGTGCCTGGTACTAATGTTCCCTTGCCCCCCAGAGCCTCTGCTCCCCAAGTAGGGAAGCAGTGGGAGATGAGGCTCTCTTACTGACACCCATGTCTCTTGCTTCCCAGATGTCAATGTAGACCAGCCGGATGAGAAGTCCATCATTACATATGTGGCCACCTATTACCATTACTTCTCCAAAATGAAAGCACTGGCTGTGGAGGGAAAGCGTATTGGGAAGGTACCAAGGGTGAAAAGAGGGTGCAAGGAGTGCTGTCGCTGTATGGAGTGTATTGGGCAGCTGTGTTGGAAGGGTGGATGGATTGGGTTGTATAGAGCTGAACAAAGGTTGGATTAGACGAATGGATTGGGAGGATGAGTTGACTGGATAAATGGAGTGGATGAGAGGATGGATGGGTATGTCTACACACACATTTTAATTTGACCTGATAAACATTAGGTCAAATTAAAAAAAAGGATGTCCACACAGGGTTTTGCCGATTCGACCTAAGGCTTTCCTTAGGTTGGATTGAAGAGATGACACTTTGAAGATATAAAACCTCATGTAACTTCAAAGTGATCATCAATTCGAGCCCTCTAGTTTGAATGGGTGCTGTGTAGCCATATTAATTCAAACTAAAGTTAGTTCAAATTCACATGGGTTGACCTTCCTCCCACTGTGCATGGCACCCTGGAGGAAAGACCAGCCGTCCAGCACCTGAGGCAAGCAGCTCCAAAGGCCCTACCACCACCACCACTGGGGTGCTGGGAGTAGAGCTCCGGGCTTGCTGGGTGCGGGGACAGGACACCCCCACCCCCAGCAGGAGCCCTGCTTGCCGGGTGTGGGGACGGGATCCTGGCGTGGGGATCTGGGGGGAAGCTATCCCCCTGCACCACTGGAGCTGCGCTCACCCAGTGCCAGGAAGGGATCCCCACGCAGGGCTCCAGCTGCACTCCCCAGTTGGGGAGAAAGGATCCCTGCGCGCAGCTCCAGCATTGCTTGCTGGCTCCAGGGAAGGGATCCCCATATGGGCCTGGAGCCACACTCGACAGGTGCTGCTCAAGCCCCGCTTCCAGGCAAGGGGAAGAGATCCCTGTGCGCAGCTCCAGCCATTCTCACCGGGTGCTGGGAAGGGATCCCAGTGTGCAGCTGGAGCCCAGCTTGACATTGCGGGGAAGGGATCCCCATGTGTGGCTCACCGGGTGCGAGGAAGGGATCCCTTCTGTGCCCCGGCAAGCGGGGCCCCAGCTGAGGGCTGGGTCCCATCCCCACACCTGGTGAACACTGCTGGAGCTGCACGTGGGGATCCCTTCCCCCCACCTTCTCTGGGGCTGCTGGAGCTGGGGAATCCCTTCTCCCCACACCTGGCCAGTGCTGTCAGGGGTGGGTGGGTGCCCTGTCTCCACAGAGCCTGACGGGAAAATATCCGCTGCCAGGCTCTAGCCTTCTGAGCCTGGCATGGGGAAAAGCATCCCCTGCCCAGATCTAGCTGCAGCATGGCTAGAGCTGGGCAGAGGATGCTTTTCCCTGTGCAGGGCTCAGAGGGCTGGAGCCCAGCAGGGGACTGAGTGATGGCATGGCCCTTCTTGTGGGCCATGTTGCCACACCTGCCGTGGTGTCCCTCTTCCAATTCGAACTAGGAAGTCCTGTCCATGGACATGTTAGTTTGAACTGGTTTTCCTAGTGTGGCCATGTTAGTTCGAATTGACTGAATTCAAACTAATCATTATTAGTTGGACTTAATTAGTTTAAATTCAGTTAATTCGAACTAAGGTTCTAAGTGTAGACATAGCCAATGAGATGGAATGAGTGAGTGAGTGAGTGAGTGAAAGGGTTGATTGGACAGATGGAATGGGGGAAGTGTTGATGCGATGGATGGAGTGGGAGAAAAAGTGTTGATGGGGTGGATGGAGTGGATGAAAGAGTTGATGGGGTGGTGTACGGATGGATGGAGGGACAGAGTGAGTGAGTGGGAGAAATGATTGATGGGATGGAGTCAGTGAGTGAGTGGGAGGAATGGTAGATGGGGTGGATGGGTTGATGGGTTGGATGGATGGAGTTGGAGAAAGGGTTGATGGAGGGTGGATGGACAGATGGATAGACTGTGAAGAAGGGTTGTGTAGTGGGATGTTACATTCAGAGCCCTTGGAGAGCATTTACCCTTGTAGAGCCCAAGAGTTGTGCTGCTGGAGCTCTTGGGTCCCCAGGCTCCCATCCTTCATTGGGGGTGGAGGACAGTGTCAGACAGCAGCCTGGGCCCATGCTAGCCTGGTGCTGAGTGGTTTTGCCTGCCAGGTGCTGGACTATGCCATTGAGGCTGACAAGCTGATCGAGAAGTATGAGACACTGGCTTCTGACCTGCTGCAGTGGATTGAGCAGACCATCCTGACCCTCAATGACCGTAAACTAGCCAACTCTCTGAGCGGGGTGCAGAACCAGCTGCAGGCTTTCAACACTTACCGCACTGTCGAGAAGCCCCCCCAAGTAAGTCCCATGTCCACCTCTGAGTAGGCCCTGGGGCACCACGTGGAAGCCCTGGCGCAGCTAACATGGTGCAGGAATGCCTTTGACTGCATTCTCCCCCTGGGCTGGAGGACACTGTGAGAATCTCTGCTCTCTGTTCTCCTACCCCAGCTCTGGCCTGAGCAAAAGTCTGGGGGGTGTTTTGCACATGGGGCAGTGCACTGGCACATACCTGGCAGCAGGCAGCCTGGCTAAGCTGGCTATTCAACTGCCACCTACACACATAGGAAGAGCGCTTGCATCAGGTCCAGCTACCCACACCAGCTGCACTGCTCTTCCCAGTATAAGAGAGCCATGCTGTGTGACCAGGGAGTCTGCCCCATTCCAGCCTGTGGGGGTGGGAACGTCAGTGCATTGACCTCTTCCTTGTCCTGACACCAGCTGCGCTGCCCATTTTTTGGCTGGCTCAGGGGGGTGGAGAACAAGACCTGGTACTTTGCTCCTTTAGGGGGCATTGGGTCCACTCCAACCCCAGCATGGATGGATTGGCTGGATCAGGTTCCCTCCCAGCCCCCTGTGGAACTAGAGCCTCTGGGCATCTCCAGATTATCAGGGGGGTTGAGCAGAAGAATGGGGTTGGAAATGGGCAATGGAGGGTGGTTCTTCATCTGATGGGGGACATGAAAATGGTTTTCAAGCATATGAAAGGTTGTTACAAGGAGGAGGGTGAAAAGTTGTTCTCCTTAACCTCTGGGGACAGGACAAAAAAAAAGGGACTTAAATTGCAGCAAGGGTTTACGTTGTATATTAGGAAAAACTTCTCACCAGGGTGGTTCAGCACTGGAATAAGTTACCCAGGCAGAAAAGGGAAGCTCCCTTAGAGGCTTTGGAGGTTTTTAAGAGCAAGTTAGACAGACACCTGTCAGGAATGGTCTCATTACTTATTCCTGCAAGGAGCTCGGGGGACTGGGCCAGAACTCTGGAGCTCCCTTCCTAGCCTGCTGTCCTTGGGTCCTGAGCTCCTGATTGGGGAACCCCTGGCATGACACCAGCACCCCCTGGTGGCAGTTTAGAGAGAGCCATAGGGAGGGAAGGGATGTGGTTGTGCTGGGGTCACATCCCACTGCTTCTGCCCTCTGGGCTCTTTCTGACTGGCTTTTGATCCATGCCCATGCTCCGTGACCACCCCTAGGCATCTGTCTGACCCTTTGCCTGACCCTCGCCCTTCAGGTTCACAGAGAAGGGGAACCTAGAGGTGCTGCTCTTCACCATCCAGAGCAAGATGCGTGCCAACAACCAGAAAGTATATACACCGCGCGAGGGAAAGCTCATCTCCGACATCAACAAGGTGAAGCAGCAGGGGGCAGGGCACAGAGGGCAGGGCAAGAGATCAGGAAGGGGCACTGTCTCCTCACTGCCCAGGGCAGTGCTGGGGGAATCTGCTGCTGGAGAAGACATTTTTCAGATGTGACAGAAAACATCTCAGCAGTGGGTGAGGGATCACTGTACAAAGAGGCCTCACCCCAGATGTAGCTGTGTCTCAGTGCTGATGAGAGATTCTTGTACAAACAGTCTCTTCACTCCACCCCAGAGGCAGCTGTGTCTCAGGACTGGTAAGAGATTCCTATACAAGCAGCCGCTGTGCTCCACCTCAGAGGTGGCTGCGTCTCAGTACTGGGCAAGAGATCTCTGTAAAAACAGCCCCCACCTGGCAAGGTACCCCTGGGAGACAGTTATTTGTGCTGCCATTAATTATTGGCCTGCGTTGATGTCAGTCTCCTACTGTAATTCATGTCCTCTTTCTCTACAGGCCTGGGAACGGCTGGAGAAGGCAGAGCATGAGCGGGAGTTGGCGCTGCGCAATGAGCTGATCCGTCAGGAAAAGCTGGAACAGTTGGCAGCCCGGTTTGACCGCAAGGCGGCCATGAGAGAAACATGGCTGAGCGAGAACCAGCGCCTGGTGTCCCAGGTGAGTCCCAACCTGACAGTGGGGCCCCCTTGAGCTATGTGAATAGAGTACAGAACTCCTGATGCCCAGCCCTCACCCTATAAACTAGACCCCACTTCCCTCCCAGAGCCGGGGATAGAGCCAGGAGTGTTGGCTCCTGTCCCAGTGCATGCTCCAGTAGATCATACTGTCTCCAGGTGCAGGCTAGCTCCGTGACGTGTGGGTGGGAAGAGCTGTGCCATGACCCCTTGGGCTGCTCTACCCTGGCATGATGCCTGGCCTCCCTCCCAGGATAACTTTGGCGTGGACATCTCGGCAGTGGAGGCAGCGGTGCGGAAGCACGAGGCCATCGAGACGGACATTGTGGCCTACAGTGAGCGTGTACAGGCCGTGAACACTGTGGCCACTGAGCTGGAGGCGGAGCACTACCATGACATCAAGCGTGTGCTGGCCCGCAAGAACAATGTGGTGCGGCTCTGGGATTACCTGCGGGAGCTGGTGGCCACGCGCCGGGAGCGCCTACTTCTCAACCTGGACCTGCAGAAGATGTTCCAGGACCTGGCCTACCTCATGGACTGGATGGAGGAGATGAAGGTACAGGGCTTGATGGGGCCATAAACAGCCTGCCACAGCCTAGGCTGCCACCATCTGCTGCCACCAGGGGGCCCAGCCATCTGGGGTAGGTGTCCCAGGTTTTTCTCTCTGCCAACCCAGCCCAATCTGTTGCTGCAGGCAGAACGCCCATCCCAGGACCTCCAGCAATGGGAGGTGGAGTGACAGGTTGGCCTTCCTGTTGGAAAGGATATGGGGAATGGGGGGTAAAACTGGAGGCAGTGCCATCTCAGATGGGCAAGGGTGCATGGGATCAGTGGGGCAGATGGCTGCAAATGCCAGCAGTGGAAGGGAGGGAGTGTGGGATGGGGGTTCCCTGATGCAGAGGGGAGTTCAGATATGCCAGGGGCTGTATCCTGTGCCACAGTAACCAGGGAGCTGAAACTGTGACCGAATGCCCCAGTGCAGCCTGCTGCTGTGTCTCGCATCTTGGAGTGCAGGGGTGCCTGGCTTTCTCTGTAACTGCTCCCAAGCCCACACAGGCACAGGTGTGGACTGGCCTCGTGGGTAGGATGGAGATGTGTGGACTCCCCATGCCAACAGCTGCTGTCTATCCCTCTGAAGGGCCGCATGCAGTCCCAGGACTTTGGGAAGCACCTGCATGGTGTGGACGATCTGCTGCAGATCCATGCACTGGTGGAGGCTGACATTGCCGTGCAGGCTGAGCGTATCAAGGCTGTCAGCTCTGCTGCGCAGAGGTTTGCCACCCTTGGAGAAGGTAACTGCTGGCCTGTGCCACTCCTCTCCACATTCCAGGCACACTCAACCCTGTCCATACACCTTCACCACAGCTCAGGCCCCTCCTCATGTCCATCTCCCCCCCACCCCAGCCATGTCCCACTCTCCATCACGTTCCAGCCTCAAGAGAGCAGCTTGGAGCCCTGCAGGGTGTCAGGGGCTCTGGAAAGGGGTCCACTGCCAAAGATGGAGGGTGACACATCTGCAAGAGTCAATGCCACATCTGAGGTCATCCTGTCAGCCTGTCACCCCTCTGCTTCTCTGGGGAGGTTCCCTAGCTGGATGTGAGCCCTGCTCTGTACCTAGCCCTAAGCAAAAGGGCCTTCCCTCCCCATCACTCCCTATGGGCCCCCAATGTGTCTCCCTACACTTGTGGGCACCAGTGCCAGTCTCTCCAGCCCCCTCCTACCCCCAGGACCCAAAGGTCAGGAGCCCATGGTTTTCTCTGTGGGGCTGGTGGCAGGGAAGTGGGGGCTGGAAGCAGGAGTCCCATGCTATTGCCAGATTTGTTGATTATCTAGTGACTTCCCTGCTTTAGCACTCTTATTTGGTAGGTTCTTGTCCCACATCAGGCCCAGGATCCCTAGAGGAATTATTTGGGCAGAAGTCCCATGGGGCATGGCAGTAACAGAGAGATTCACACCCAGGGACACCAATGGGAATTGTTGCAATTTTATCACCGGAATGAACAGTCCAGTAAATAACCCCCCCCAAACACATAACATGAGATGATACCACATTGTGTGTCCCACCAGTGTGTGTGGCAACTCACTCTCTCCCTGGGAAGAGCCCAGGAACCCAAGGCAGATCCTAATCTGACCCTGGTGAACCAATAGAGAAATCCAGCAGCTCTACTGATGAGCAGATGTTTTATTGCCGTTGATGTTTTTGGTGCAGCAGTTTGTGCAGTTCCGCCCTCTTTTACTATCTTTTATTATCCTCACCCTGGTAATGTTAGGGTATCCTTATCCCATTGGTCAGTGTATTAGTCCAGACTCCCTAGCACACACATCAGTAACAGTAACCATTACTGTGATTACCTGCGGTTAGGCATCTCCTGATGTTTCCCTCCAAAAACACCCTAACTTGGTACAAACTGCCACCTTGTTTTACCTGTCAGCAGTTTTCAAGACCTGTGATCATTATAAAACAAGCCAAACGAAATCTGCCATCTTGTGACTTATGGTCACACTTGATTACTTACTTTCACTAAGCTATTAAGCAGCTACTCCTGTGCTGGCCACTAGGCTTTATGCTCATAGTAACAGCATAAGCTGTTCATATAGGCCTGTGCCAATAGGTCTCTTGAGTGTCTGCAATGCTGTTCGCCCCCTTTACCTTATAATCAACATGTGGACTCCAACATCCACATCCCCCCCAACAGGATACAAGCCGTGTGACCCCCAGCTGATGCGGGAGAGGGTGAGCAGGCTGGAGCTGTGCTACCAGGAGCTGGTAGAGTTGGCAGGCAAGCGGCGGGCCAAGCTGGAAGAGTCACGGCGCCTGTGGAAGTTCTTCTGGGACATGGGCGAGGAGGAGGCCTGGATGCGGGAGCAGGAGCAGATCCTGTCGTCGGATGATTTTGGCAAGGACCTGACCAGCGCGCTACGCCTCATCAGCAAGCACAACGCTTTCCGCGATGAGATGAGTGGCCGCTATGGGCCCCTGCAGAACACCATGGCCCAGGGCCACAGCCTCGTGCGTGAAGGTCACTTCGGGGCCTCTGAAGTTGCTGAGCGCATCCGGGAGATTGAGGAGCAGTGGCAACACCTGGAGATGCTGGCTGGTGAGCGGGAACGGCACCTGCACGAGGCCTCCAGCCTCTACCAGTTCCAGGCTGATGCTGATGACATGGAGGCCTGGCTTGTGGATGCCCTGCGGCTGGTGTCCAGCCCAGAAGTAGGCCATGATGAATACTCTACCCAGAGCCTGGTCAAGAAGCACAAGGATGTGGAAGAGGAGATCCAGAACCACCGGCCTGCCATTGCTGCTTTGCATGAGCAGGCCCAGGACCTGCCGCCTGCTTTTGCCCATGCACCTGAGGTGGCTGGGCGCCTGCCCACTGTGGAACAGCGTTACCAGGAGTTGGTTGCTCTGGCTGAGCGCCGCAAGCAAGAACTTCAGGATGCCCTCAACCTCTACAAGATGTTCAGTGAGGCTGATGCCTGTGGGCTGTGGATTGGGGAGAAGGAGCAGTGGCTGCATGCAATGGAGATCCCTGAGAAGCTGGAGGACCTGGAGGTGGTGCAACAGAGGTGAGTGGGGAGTGACCAGGCCTACGTGCACCCCCTGGCCCAGCTTTGTCAGGCCCACGCTCACTTCCCCTTGCAGCCAGGGAATACCCATGGCACTAATGCCCTATCTCCCAGTTCTCTCTTCAGTGGAACATCCAATAATGCATGATTCCCCCTTTTGTGCTGCTCTGTTTGCCCATATTTAGGCACTGTGGTAGAGAAGCTTGGATTTTCCCAGCATGCACTGGTACTTTTATGCTTCAGAAGACCCTTGCAGGCTGGCTGGCTCTAGTCATGTGACAGAGCCCCTAATAGGGTCAATGGAACTGGCATAGCTGCACCACCTTCTCTCCCAATGCTGAGTGGTATCCCAGAATGCATTACTTCCCCATGATGCTCCAGCTGCTATATCAATATTGAGGCAATATGGGAGAGCAGCCTGCATTTTTCCAGATGCATGATCAGCAACAGCAGGTGCTGTACAGGGAGACCATGAAGTATTGGGGTCCCAGAGCAAGAAGGAGCTGGGGAGTTGAAAGCATAGTTGGCTGAGCCTGTCTCTGGGCCTGCAGATTTGAGACGCTGGAGCCTGAGATGAATAACCTGGCTTCACGCATCGCGGCCATCAACCAGATTGCTGGGCAGCTGCTGAGCATTGACCACCGCAACAAGGAGAGCATCCGGGCCACTCAGGAGCAGCTCAACACCAGGTGCGACAGGTGGCTTGGTGCTGGGGGTGATGAGGAAGGCAGATGGCTGGGCACTGGGGGAGGGAGAGGGGAGGCAGAGCAGGTGCTCAGCCCAGGAAGGGGCAGATGACCCAGGGGGATGAGGAGGACTCTGTTGGGCTCTGGAGAATAGTGCTAACATGGGCTGGGCAGCTCCAGGGCAGTCAGTGGAAAGAGTCTCCAAAGCATACCTTCCCATCCCCTCTCCCAGGTGGGAGCGGTTCCGCACCCTAGCTGAGCAGAAGAAGGCTGCGCTGACCTCGGCCTTGAACATCCAGAACTACTATTTGGAGTGCAATGAGACCAAGTCCTGGATGAGGGAGAAGACTAAGGTGATTGAGTCAACGCAGGAGCTGGGCAATGACCTGGCAGGTGTCATGGCACTGCAGAGGAAGCTGACGGGTATGGAACGGGACCTGGAGGCCATCCAGGGCAAGGTGTTGGACCTGCAGGGGGAAGCAGCCACGTTGGCGGCCGAGCACCCGAGCCAGGCGACGCCCATCCTGGACCACCTCGCAGACATCAAGGCCGTGTGGGCTGAGCTGCGTGAGACCATGAGGCGGCGCGAAGAGTCGCTGGGCGAGGCCAGCAAGCTGCAGGGCTTCCTGCGTGACCTGGATGACTTCCAGGCTTGGCTGTCTCGGACACAGACAGCTGTAGCCTCTGAGGATGTGCCAGCCACCCTGGCTGAGGCCGAGCAGCTGCTGAATCAGCATGAAAGCTTTCGGAATGAGATCGAGCACTACAAAGAGGACTGCCAGAGCATGCGGGCCATGGGCCAGGAGGTGACCCAGGGCCAGACTGACGCCCAGTACATGTTCCTGCAGCAGCGCCTGCAGGCCCTGGACACAGGCTGGAAGGAGCTGGGCCAGATGTGGGAGAACAGACACCATTTGCTGTCCCAGGCCTGCGCTTTCCAGCTCTTCCTGCGGGACACCAAGCAGGTGGAAGGCGTGCTTAGCAACCAGGTGAGGCTGGGACAGATGCCACGCCTTTAGGGAGGCAAGTTCCTGGGCTGGACCCAGTATAAGCCTATGCTGCCCAATGTGCCACCCCCTTTCCTGGCCTGGATCAGAGCCATGGGCCCATCCAGCCCAGAATCTCCTCCTCTGTGCCCCCCAGTCAGCTCTGTGGGTCCATTCAGCCCAGTGCTCTCCCCCGCACCTGATCATTCTGTATCCCTCCATCCCCACCATTCTAGTTGCCCAAAGCTCCCTCCCCAAATCGCATTCACTACCTCAGTCCCCCAGGACAGCCGGCAGTCCCAGGACCTCTCCAGTCCACTGGTCCCATGTTTCTGTCCTTGGGGTCTCCTTCTCACTCAGGGCAGAGACATGGCTTATGGGCCAAGCTGTGCCCAATGCCATGCCTGTGTGCAACTTGCCCCTGCAGGAGTACGTGCTGTCCCACACCGAGATGCCCAGCACACTGCAAGGGGCAGAAGCCTCAATCAAGAAGCATGAAGATTTCATGACCACCATGGAGGCCAATGGGGAGAAGATCAAGGGGCTGGTGGACACTGGCCGGAAACTGATTGCCAGTGACCGCATCCATGCAGACAAAGTCCAGGAGAAGGTTGACTCCATCGATGGCAGGTGAGAGCCCAGCCCCCTCAAAGGTTTCTGGGAACCATGTTGTGTCATCACTTTCTTGGTTCTATCCCTGCTCTAGAAGGGGAGTGAGGTCTAGTGGGTTGGAGATGGAGGGCTGGGAGTCAGGACTCCTGGGTTCTGTCCCCAGCTCTGGGTGAGGAGTGAGGTGCCAGGAGGGCTGGGAGTCAGGACTCTTGGGACCTACTCCTGGTTCTGGCAATTCCTTACTGTGTGAAGGAAGATAGATCCCTTCCCCGTGGAGTTAAACAGGAAGATTAACAATTGTGATGAGCCAGCACTTTGTTCATTGGCCAGACTGTCCCAGGAGGTCACAGAAGCCTCGGAGACAGATCTCAGCTTGCCCAGCTCAAAGAGCAAAAGTTGTAGTGCCTGAGGGAGCAGGGAGTCTTTGCAAGCCAAAACAATGTGGGTGCTATGACACACAGAGGGCAGGCCCCATCTCACCCTCCACTGTCCCATGAAGCTCTGCCTTCCCTCCCCAGGCACAAGCGAAACCGGGATGCTGCCAACGAGCTGCTGCGGCGGCTGCGGGATAACCGGGAGTTGCAGCACTTCCTACAGGACTGCCAGGAGGTGAGGGGGGGAGTGGGGAATATGGGATTTGAGCCTCAGGGTTACCTGGAACTGGGGTTCCTCACACTCTCCTCTGCCTCCCCACCAGCTCACTCTGTGGATCAATGAGAAGATGCTGACAGCTCAGGACATGTCGTACGACGAGGCCCGCAGCCTGCACACCAAGTGGCAAAAGCACCAGGCCTTCACAGCCGAGCTGGCTTCCAACAAGGACTGGCTGGACAATATTGAAAAGGTGGGGGTGGCAGGGCCTCAGCCAGGGGGCTCAACTCCAGCAGGAGAGGAGGGGAGGGGGTCATGCCCTCAGCTGGGGTCTGGCGAACTGGGGACCTCACCCCAGGCCTACTGGAACCCCCCCCCCACTTGGCTGCACCCCAACACCATGGCCCTGGCTCCAAAGCAGGGCTGGAACAGTTTTCATAGTGGGGAGGGGCTGAGAGTCATTGAACAGCATCATGAGCCCACCTCCATGGTCGCACCCCAGTGCCTTGGATCTGCCTTATCACTCTGCCCCCTCTTCCTGGCTTCGTTCTGTGACCATGGTCCTGCACTCACTGTCCCACCTGTCACCCATGCAACCTCCCCTTTCCGTTCGTAGGGATGCTGGGGCATCAGCAGGACTCACAGTACTTGTCCTACTAGTCAGGACTCTGAGCAGGACAGCTGGGCTCACTGGACTCCGCTCCTTCTGCCTCACGCAGAGCCCCTGCTGGCATAGAGCTGGCCAGACCCTTGGAGCAAGGGGGCCTGGTGCTAAAGCTGAGATAGATGGGGCAGGTCTCAGGATCCCTGCAAACTCAGATGTGATTGTAATCCCATGACTCCAAGAGGCAGGGCATGTAGCAACTTGGCCTTCTCCAGCCCACAAAGACTCTGCAGCCCACACAAGGTCTCCTCCCCCTAAGTGGTGCTCTGGGTTCCTGCAGGAGGGACAGCAGCTGATAGTGGAAAAGCCAGAACTGGAGCCAGTGGTGAAGGAGAAGCTGGGCAGCCTCCGCCGGCTCTGGGATGAGCTGGAATCCACCACCAAGACCAAGGCCCAGTGCCTCTTTGATGCCAACCGGGCTGAACTCTTCACCCAGAGCTGCTCCGCCCTGGAGGCCTGGCTGGCTGGGCTGCAGGCCCAGCTCCAGTCCGACGACTATGGCAAGGATCTGACCAGTGTCAACATCCTGCTGAAGAAGCAACAGGTGAAGAAACTGGGCTGGGTGGATCCCACAGAAGGGCAGCTTGGGCTCTTGAGTTGAGCGGTGATAGGACCCCAAAAGACCCAAAATTCCAGGTCCCAGAAGGGATATGGCAGACCCAAACCCAGAAACATTTCTCACATTCCCAAGAGCTTGAGTCTCCAGCTGTGAGTGCCCACTCCATTGGCTTCCATGATGGGAAGCCCTAGATGAGCTTCATCCTTGACCACTGATCATCATAGCTCCTTCTCTTGACTTGGAGGTGGGACCAAATGCCTGCCCCCTCCCCCTCCCAGTGCAGTGGGGAAGCAAGAGGGACCCATGGCTGCACCATACCAATGGGGAGAAGGGCGAGGCTCCCTACCCCCTAGGGCTGAGGCTCTTTGCCAGGGTCAGCATGGAGTCCCAGCATATAAAGCTGCCCCTGCCTTGCAGATGCTGGAGAACCAGATGGATGTGCGGGAGAAGGAGGTGGAGGCCATCAGGTCACAGGCACTGGCTCTGAGCCAGGAGGATGCAAACACGGCTGAGGCAGAAAGCAAGTTCCGGATGGTGGAAGAGAAGTTCCTGGGCCTGCAAGGCCCGCTGAAGGAGCGCTGCCACAAGCTGCTGGCCTCAAAGGAGGAGCACCAATTCAACCGTGATCTGGAGGATGAGATCGTGAGTCCCAGGCACTACAGGGCTGGGGATTGCACCTTTCCTGGCCAAGCGAGTGTCTCCGTTCCTTTTCAGTGGCTGATACCCAAGGGCCTCGCATCCGTGCTGGGGCTCCCACCCTGGCTGCCCACCTGTGGATGGGATCAGGGGAGCCAATGAATGGACTTTTGAGGGAGAGGGGAGATTCCATTTGAATTTGTTTAACTAGGAAATTGCATTAACCCCATGCCCCAATGTTCAGGCTGCAAGGTTTTGAGGGTGCCCTGTGCAGCATCCCCCACCCTGTATCCAGTCCCTATATCCCCCACTGTGTCCCCTCCTGTGTGCTCTTGTGCAGCTCCCTGACCCCACTCCACATTATGCTTTCAGCTGTGGGTGAGGGAGCGGATGCCCATGGCCATCTCCACGGACCACGGCAAGGACCTGCCCACTGTCCAGCTGCTGATAAAGAAGAACCAGGTGTGGTACCAGGCAGGGGAGGGGCTGGACTCTGCTCACCAACCCCCTTCCAGGGGTGCTCCCTGTTTCATGAATGAAGGGGTTGGGTGGAGGGTTGGAAGAGGATGAGGCTGTGAGAGGGAAGAACTGGGGGGACAGAAGAGTGGTGAGGCCAGGTGGTGGACGTTACCGTGAGTCTCCTTCTCTTTTGCTCATACATTCTGATGGCAGAGGTTGAGTGGCTGGAGCACAGGATCTGGAGGGGAAGGGAGGGTCTGGAGTGGGGAGTTCAACATGTGGGTGAGAGTGATGGCTGAGCTCTGACCACCCTTGCCCACACTCCTTTATCCCCAGACCCTGCAGAAGGAGATCCAGGGCCATGAGCCACGCGTGGAGGAGCTGCTGGGGCGGCAGGCAGGGCTGGCACGTGGCGGGGCCATGGAGCGGGTGGAAGAGCTGCGGGCAGCCTGGCAGGAGCTGGGACGCCAGGCAGAGCTGCGGCACCAGCGCTTGGAGCAGGCACATGCCGCTCAGCAGTTCTACTTCGATGTGGCCGAAGCGGAAGCTTGGATGGGCGAGCAGGAGCTGCACATGATGTCCCAGGAGAAGGCCAAGGTCGGGGGAGAGGGAATGGCATACCCACGCCCATGGGAACCAGGTGTACCCACCCACCCACTCAATGCCCCCTTCCCCCTACCCCACCCCAGGGCTGCACATGGTGTCCCTAGAGAAAGCAAAGGTGTGCCAGGGACATGGAGCTCAAGCTGCCCCACCTCTCTCTTCCTCTGGCTGCCCCCTCATGCCCCCATACCCATGAGAACTGGGTACCCCTCCCTCACTGTCTTTGACCCCCCCCCCCAATGGCCACAGGAGCTTTATGTGTCATCTCAGGAGAAACTTGAGTCTGGGGTTACAGATCAGAGTCCGCCTCATCCTACTCCTGGATATCTTACCTCCACCCTTACCTCCTGTGAAAGGCCATTCCCTCCTTTGCCCCTGCATCAAGGCATCTACTCCCCTCCCGTCTTTGTTCCTGGATTGTGGCTCCACGCCCCTCATCACTCTCTGATGCCTGGTATGTGGCATCCACAGGATGAGCTGCTTGCCCAGGCCATGGTGAAGAAGCACCTGGTGATGGAGCAGGCACTGGATGACTATGCCCAGACCATCCATCAGCTTTCCAACCACTGCCGTGACATGGTGGCCAGCGAGCACCCAGAGAGGTGAGGCCCCCTTGTCCTCCCAGGGGGCAAAGACCCAGGTCCCATGGCCTTGTCCTACCTGGGTGCAGCAAGTTCTCCACCTCCCATGGATTTCCAGGGATGCAGCCCAAAGCCCCATCCCTCCCCCAACTGAACCCAGGCTCTGAGTCTGTGCAAAGTCAGATGATGCCAGTACCTGCATCAGCCCTGGTGGCCCCAGCTGTGCACCAAGGCCCCACGTGCCATGGCCATGATGAAGAGAATGGCACCATGGCTGTCAAGGGGACATCACACCTGGACCTACAATTCCACCCACTTGGGACAGAGGCAAGGACTCCCTTAGCAACTTGCTCCCCTTCCTCCTGCTGGTGTGGCACAGCCTAGTTTGACATGGCCACAGAGTGGGGTAGGGCCCATTCCAGCACAGCCCCCATGGCACAGGACCCACAGCCTCTTGGGTAGCACATTAGAGCTTTCCCAGCTCTTAGCCCCCTGCTCCCTGGCAGCGTGGCTGTTTCCAGCTGACTATGGGCAGACTGTGCCCCATGGCTCAAGCAATTCTTCTGCCCACAGCGACAGGCTCACCCTGCGCCAGGGCCAGGTGGATAAGCTCTATGCCAGCCTGAAGGACCTGGCAGAAGAGCGGCGGGGGAAACTTCAGGAGCACCAGCGCCTCTGTCAGCTCAAGCGCGATGTGGATGACCTGGAGCAGTGGATCTCAGAACGTGAAGTGGTGGCTGCTTCCCATGAACTGGGCCAGGACTACGAGCATGTCACTGTGAGTGCCTGGGACAACAGAGGAGAGCTGGCCCAGCCCAAACCCTGTGGGGCAACAGTAGGCTGATGCCAGGGCCCTGCTGGCTGCCCAGCGTAGTGTAGGCTCTGTGTGGTGTGGGGCCATGGTCCAGTGTTTCCAACTCAAGCAGCACTAGCCTAGGTAGCCTACAGGGAGTCCAACTGGGGCAGCCTTACAAGCCTGAACCAGTCACCTCCCCCAGTATCCTTCCCACTCTTCTCCAGTCTGCCCCTTCCTGACTCCTCTCCTGCTCCCCCAGACCTGGCCCCATCAGGGCCCATGGCCCTCCCTGACTCCTCTGCCTCCTTAGATGCTGCGGGACAAGTTCCGGGAGTTCTCCCGTGACACCAGTAACATCGGGCAGGAGCGTGTGGATGCTGTCAATCTGCTGGCAGACAATCTGATCTCGTCTGGGCACTCAGAGAATGCCACCATTGCGGAGTGGAAGGACGGGCTCAATGAAGCCTGGGCTGACCTGCTGGAGCTCATTGACACCCGCAGCCAGATGCTGGCAGCCTCCTATGAGTTGCATCGCTTCTACCATGATGCCCGTGAGACGCTGGCCCAGGTGCAGCACAAGCAGAAGCAGCTGCCCGATGAGGTGGGGCGTGACCTGAACACGGCTGAGGCCATGCATCGCATGCACACAGCCTATGAGCATGACATCCAGGCACTCAGTACACAGGTACTGCCAGCTGCAGGCTAGGACTGGGAAGGATATGGGACAGGGGCAAGGTCAGGGGTGGGGGAAGGAAGCAAGGTGGGATGGGAGCCAGGGTGTGTGGTAGGATCTAGGGGCAGGGGGAGAGGGCACAGAGAGGGATGTGGCAACTTCTGGGGACTGTGGGGCAGGGGGAGGAGAGCAAGATGGAACAGGGCATAAGGTGTGGGGCAGGATATGGAGGAGGGAAAAGGGGAAGAAGGATGGAGTGTGGGGAATTCCTTGCTCCACACACCCTTGCCGCCATGTGGGAGGGCTGGCAGGAGCAAGAGGCCCCTCTGACTCCCGGTTCCCCCAGGTGAAGCAGGTGCAGGAGGATGCAACACGGCTGCAGAAGGCCTACGCAGGTGAGAAGGCTGATGACATCCGGCGCCATGAGCAGGCCGTGAGTGAGGCCTGGGCCGAGCTGCTGAGCAGCAGCCAAGGCCGCCGGCAGCTGCTGCTTGACACTGTAGACAAGTTCCGCTTCTTCAAGATGGTGCGAGACCTGCTGCTGTGGATGGATGGGGTGCACCTGCAGATTGACGCCCAGGAGAAGCCCAGGTGAATGTGGCACCCTTGAGACTCACTGGGATAGCCTAGATTGGCATGGCCCTGTACAGCCTAGCAGAGAGTGGTATGACTCAGCAGGGACTCATCTGTCCCAGTCCAGACTGCCCAGTACAGATCAAGAAAGCTCAGTGTGGACCAATATATCCCAGTTCAGGCTGTCATTGCCTAGCACAGACCAGTATAGCTCAGGACAGACTAGCCAGACCCATGCCCCAGCCAGCATGGCCTACTGCAGACAGCCCTGGAGGCTAAGGGACGTGACTTGGGCTCAGATGGTCAGTGAGGGGCTGGGGGTTTGCCAGCTAAGCCTTGCTGCATGATCCTTCCCCTCCTGCCCCAGGGATGTGTCTGCAGCTGACCTAGTCATCAAGAACCACCAAGGGATCAAGGCTGAGGTGGAGGCCCGGACAGACAGCTTCAATGCCTGTGTGGCCATGGGCACCATGCTGTTGGACAAGGGCCACTATGCCTCTGACAAGGTGAGATGGGCAGCACCCACTCAGTGCCCCTGCCACCTCAGGACTGCCCACTACAGGAACCACCCCAATTGTTGTGTGGGCAGGTGTCTTGTATTCCCTGCACCCAGCTCAGGATTCTCTCCTGCATATGGTTTACGTCCCCCTCTGTGATCAACTCAACCCCCCAATCATTTGCCCAGGCCCTGGGTCCTGGTGATGGGGTGGGCCCAGGCAACTAACACAAGTATGGTGGTTCCTCCAGGGGGGTAGAGGGTGCTGAGGGCCCCCACGGTCTTGAGCTAGCCCCTCTGCTCAGATTTCAGAGAAGCTGTCCCAGCTACAGGAGCGGCGCAAGGAGATTGGAGACCGGTGGCAGGAGAAGATGGACTGGCTGCAGATTGGTTAGTGGTGGGAGGGGCAGAGAAGGGCAGGGAGGGGGGATCAAGGAGGGTTGAAGCTGATGTGGTAGGAGAGGGATGCAGTGGGGAGGTCACTGGGTAGAAGGTCAGGACTCCTGGGTTCTGGGCCCAGCACCATGAAGGTAGTGGGTCCAGTGGGTTGCTGGGGACTGGGAGCTTGCTCTCCAGCATGGCTCCACACATCTGGGTTGTTCCCCTGCAGTGATGGAGGTGCTGATGTTCGGGCGTGATGCCAGCATGGCTGAGGCCTGGCTCTCCAGCCAGGAGCCCATCGTGCGCTCAGCCGAACTAGGCAGCAATGTGGACGAAGTGGAGAATCTCATCAAGAGGCACGAGGGCTTCCAGAAGCTGGCCGTTGCCTGGGAGGAACGCTTCCTGGCCCTGGAAAAGCTCACCACAGTGAGAGCACTGTCTGGAGAGGAGGGCGCCTGGGGGTGGTGATGGGGGGGAGGGGTGCTGCTTGCCCAAACACACCTCTGCAGCTCTGCCTGGGGGTGCCTGAGGCCCTTGGAGTGGGGCACTACCAGCCCCCACAGCCCCCCCTGCTTAGCCCTGGCCTGGGAGGGGGAGGTTTCTTGGGAGACTCCAGTGCCATGGGGCAAAGGTGGCATTGTGCTTGGCACAGAGGTTGACAGTTGGAGCTAGACTTGGTGAATGGAGCCTCCGGTGGGCGTCTCTGTGTGGAGTCTATAGAATGGATCAGAATCAGAACTGTGGATTGATCTTAACTCCTGCTCTGGAGTGGGTCTGATCTGAGGAGGGGCTGGCTTGCTCCATCTCTGTGTGCCCTCTCCCTGCCAGCTGGAGGAGAAGGAGCGCCTGCGGCGTGAGGAGGAGGAGAGGAGGAAGAGACGGCCCCCAACACCACCTAAGCTGGAGCCTGACGTCTTGGCACAGCCAGTTCTGCTCCCAGACAGCCAGCAGGGGCCAGGACTGAGGAATGCTGACGGGTGAGTGAGAGCTGATGCTCCAGTCAGAGAACGGGCTGGTGTGTAGATCCTGGCCTCAGGGAAGAGGGTGGCATGGGGAGCATAGGCTGATAGGAGGGGGAAGCCCCAGTTGGTCTTGGCAGTTGATGGGGGTCTGTCCCATCAGCTTCTACAAGCCCCTAATGCTTGCTTTCATCCCCCTGCAGGGCTCCCACTTTGCAAAGCCATCCCGCAGAGCTGCCAGTCGTGAATGGGATCTGCCCAGACTCCGAGTCCCCTCAGGTAATGCAGCCCCCACTGCGTTGGTAATAGTAGGGCCCATTGCCAGCAGCTGGGCCAAGGGACTCAATCCTGCCACGAGAGGAGATACCAGCCTTTGCTGCCCACAACCCCAGCCACTACATGTTCCAGCCTGGACTCCCGAGTTCTATCCCCAGCTCTGAGAGGAAAACGGGGTCTCCTGCAGAGGTGGGAGGCCCCGGCAGGCAGGAAGGATCCAGGAGCTGTGCTCCCTGTCACACCGGCTCTGTCCCCCAGATGTCAGCAATGGCAGAGATGACAAGCGGAGCCCAGTCGGACACGCTGGCCAAGGAGGAACACAGCCCGGCCCCCTCACCCAAGGCCCGCACCAAGCTGCCGGCCCCGACCCCTGAGCCTGCCCACTCAGCCACACTGCCACTCCGCTCACCAGACCCCACTGCCCAGGAGCACATGGAGGGGATGCTGTGCCGCAAACAGGAGATGGAAGCCCAGGGCAAGAAGGCAGCCAACAGGTGAGCCAGGCCACACCCCTTCCTGGGCTGGATGAGCCTGGGGACAACCTGCTACTGAGGTGGGCTGGGGCTTGGAGGCAGGGCTCTGGGACTGTGTCATGTTGCCCAGGACCATATTGGTGTCACTACTGATGACTGTCCCACCCTGCACCCTTCCCCTATGCCCCTACCCCCCCCAAGCTGGAGCTGTGCTGGTGGTTCATTCTTCTGACCAGCCACACTCAGGTCTCTGTGCTGTCCCCTGGCTTTTTGCCCCCCTAGCTGTGCTGATGAGTCTGTGCTCCTTTCCTGATTCTGTACTACCTCTAGCTGTGGTCAGGGCTTTTCCCTCTCCCTGGCTGCTGTGACGTTACTCTGTGCTGCCCCTTCAGGTCCTGGCAGAACGTGTACTGTGTCCTGCAGAAAGGCAGCCTGGGCTTCTACAAAGACGCCAAGAATGCCAGCCACGGGGTCCCCTACCATGGCGAGGTGCCCATCAGCCTGCAGGGGGCACAGTGCAATGTGGCCCTGGACTACAAGAAACGCAAGCATGTCTTCAAGCTAGGGTAGGAGCGAGCACCTGTGTGGCAGGCAGAGATGCCAGGCTGCAGCCCATGGGCAGGGAAAGGTGGACAAGCTTAGGGTGGGGAGGAGGGAACACACTGGGGTGGATGCTGTCAGGGTGAAAGGGTAGGGATCAGGTGGTGGTAAGGGGCTGTGGGAAACAGATCTTTTAAAGCAGGGTTTGGCCAAGCCACGGGGAGGTGAGCTGATGTGTGTTTTTCCTTGCTGTAGGCTGGGTGATGGCAAAGAGTATTTATTCCAGGCCAAGGATGAGGTGAGTCCCTCACACACCAGGATGCCACTTGCTCTGACCACATAGGGGCACCTGTGTACGCTGGCCTCTGAACTCTTCATGCCCCCTCCCAGTGCACATAGGTTTGTGCACACATCACTCCAGCCTACCAGCCTGTAATTTCTCTCCCACTAACAAGGCAGGTCAAGAGGGTTAAAGCGGGTTAACCCCACAGCCTGTCCTCTCTGAACACACACCTGGGGCTAAAGGCCAAACACCTGGATTACAAGACTCCTCATGTAACAAAGAGACCCCCATACAACAATAAGACCCCCATACTCCAGCCCTACTCCCAGGCTCTGCAGTGGACTGAACCCTCTGCCTTAGCCCACTACAGCCCTCCCCTGATATCCCTGTCCATTTTGCACTGCCCCTCCCACCCTGAGGCCTATGCATCCTCTGCCTCATGTCTCCCAATCCCTTTGTCTCATCTGCTCTTAATCTTGGTCCATACCCTAGAGCTGTATCACCTCCTGTACCCATGCTCTGCCCCAATGTCCTGCACCTCTGCTCCAGTTCCCTGCCCCCATTTAACAGCTGACAGATCCCTCTCTCCCCCAGGCTGAGATGAGCACCTGGATGCGGGTGATCAATGCCTCAGCAACCTGCACCCCGACACCCCAGCAAGATCCAGAGGAACCACATTTGCTTAGTGGCAAGGGCATGACACGGGCCATGAGCATGCCACCAGTATCCCCTAACAGTGCTTCAGAGGGCCCCGTGGCCCTGCGTAGCAAGGATGGCAAAGAGAAGGACCGGGAAAAGAGATTCAGCTTCTTCAAGAAGAAGCAATAAGGGCTAGGGCTCTCGCTGCTGGAGGGCTGACTGGCTATTTAACCCATGGGACTGACAAAAGGACTCAGGATGGGATGAGGGGCTGTGCACAGGGGGCAGACTCTGGGCTCCAGGCTGCTGGGGACAGGCAGTGGGACTCTGGGGCCTGGGTGAGGATGTTGCAATTTAGGTCTGTAGCTGTGCTAATGTAACAGTTTGACCCAGCCCTCTCTGGAGCCAGGGATGGGGGCTGGATATCCCTGGTGACTCCCCTTTCCCCTATGCTGGGGTGCATCAGCCATGAGGCCAGGCTGGGGAGACCCCCTGTGCCCACCTGCACCACAGCAGAACAGCTAGGCTGCTGGGCTTGGGATGGACAGGCACTCAGTTGGGGTGGTGGGGGAGAGGCATTTGGGCTGAGAAGCTGGGGCACATTTGCCTTGCTTTGCTCTCACCTGTCACTCAGACCCCTGAACCTTTTCTCCTTGCAGCTCCCCATCTCCTACAGCTGCCCCAGTGGGGGGGGGGGAAGGGGTGAGGGCATCTTGGTTCCCTTGCACAAGTTGATTAAACCTCCCCCAGCCCTTTCATACAGCTGCTCTAGTTAGCAGATCACAGGCCAGGGTCCCTGGTGGCTCCATAGCCAGGGAGGGTATGGGTCCCACCCATCTCCTCTTGCCTTTGCAGAGCAATGGGCTGAGCTAGACAGGAGGGGGATGGGATGTGATTCTCAGGGCTAAAATTCTGGCTTTTGGGGGCAGAGGTAATTTTGTTTGCAAGCAGCAGCACCACCACACAGCTGAGCTCCCCTGTGGGGAGGCCAGAGAAATTATAACAGGCCCCTGGTCCCGCTTGGAAGTTTACAGGGCTCTGGAAATCTTCCTGCTGGGTGAGGCCTTTGCATTGAAATGTGTCTACTCATCTCAACACCCAGAGGATGTCCTGGAGCAAATTATTCCCTCCCCATCAGTGCCCAGCCTGCTCTTCTAGCCCTCCCCCCAAAAAGCCCTGGCTGGTTTCCTTTGCCTTTACCTTCCATGCTAGGGCCCATAAATGATTTGTGCCTTCCTGCAATGACTGGTTGCTAGCTGCCACCTCTGATCCTAAAAAAGCCTGCCAGTGTGGGGCACTGTGGCTCCTTCACCCCATGACTGTGAAATGAGCCCACCCTCTTCTAAGGGCCTAGGCAGCTTGGAGTCTGAAGGGTGGCAGGATTGAAGACCTGGATGGCTGGGGAGGTGGGGGCTGCTTCATGCAGCAGGGGGCCTGGAAACAAGATGTCACTGCTGTATTTAGACCCTTAGCTCCCAGCCCCCATCCTCCTTGCACACCCTGGGCTGGGACACCCCCTGAGAGCATCCCAATGATCTCTGTGCTTGTGGGAAACATTATTCCTGTGTTTGCAGTGGCATCTGTTCCAGTTTTCAACAAACTCTGAAATAAAGGTCAGTGTAGAGACCCAGAGGCTTTGTTTCTGAGCAGGAATGGGGCCTGGAACTTGGCTGCTCACAGCCTGGCTGGTGCACTTACTGCAGGGTTATCACACATATCTGCACCCTGGCAGGCCAGGCCACAACAAAACCCCTGACGGCCACATGTAGGCCTGGTTCTGCTACAGGCCATGGTGCCTGTCACACACATCAAGGCCAGGCCCAGCAACACTGCCACTATGGGAGGTAGGGTACAGTTCTGCTTGGCCAGGCACAAATCCAAGGCCTGCTTAAAAGCAGGGCCCTTTCAGCAGCAGGCTCTACCAGGGTGGAAGTTTGCATCAGTTAAGCCTGAGCTACCCAAGGCCAGAGAGCCAGCTGCTCTTGACAGGCACAGACAAGATAACCCAGTGATAGGCAACATTTTTGGCCAGAGGGCCATGCTAAGGGACCATGGGGGTGGCTTACTGAAGTAGCCAGATGCTCCCCAAACGGGCAAGCTGGGCTCCATTCCCCCTTCCAGTTTAAGCCGGAGCTGGTAAGCAAGTCCAGCATAAGCTGCTTTGGCCACTCTCTAATCCAGCAACAGCTTACACTGGGGCCAGTTAGGTAAGAGTAGCTATGGTGCCGTGGCCCAGCACAAGATGCTGCTGGACCAGGAGAGTGGCAGCACATGCAGCTCCTACTGCCCAGCTGGCTCCAGCATAGCACAAACTGGTGGGAAAGGGAAAGCTGTAGCCTGGCTGCAGCACAAGTGACCAGACCTGAGCAAAGCATTGGTGGCCAGGTGGACCAGTGGGCTCAGCTCTGAGGTAATCTCTCCCTCCTCACAGGAGCAGAGGCCTCTGCAATGTCCAACCAAGGAAGAACTAGCAACTCCAATCTGCCCCTTGGGGAGACTGATTTACTAGCTCCCATGCTGTCTTCTTCCCCACTTCAGCTGAGTGTTCCACAGCTGCCACTACAGCACATCCAGCTCTTGAGGGGCAGGAGACCATTTCTACTCTTAAGGCATTTGCAAGCCTGAATTTCCTCAGTAGGAGGAAGCCACATCCAGCCCCACTTTAAGGCCTTTAGAGCAGCAGTTTTCAAGCTGCAGGTCAGGACCCAGTACTCAGGCTGCCACCAAAAGCCTCAAATGCATTGCTCAGCACCATAACTGATGAGTCACAGCCATTTTTTCTTCAACCAGCTCCAAGAAAAAAAAAAGTTTGAAAACTGCTATAGGGAACTGATCGCCCTGACCTCATCACACCCACAGTAGCTTTTCCTGTTGAGCTGAGGGTGCTGCAGAACCCATGCTGTGCAGCCACCTCCACAGACCATAGCTTCCCAAGATAAAAAGCACAGGACATCAGCTCATCAGGCATGGCTGCCCCCATGGTCCTTCCGCTGAAGCAGGCATTTTTATGGTGCAAAAGCTTCTTGCCTACAGAAGTTGATCCTGTAGAATAGATATTGCCTTACCCTCCTTTTCTTTAATAGATCTGTCACAGAAGCAGAGCCAAGAGGAAGAGCTGGGCTGCTAGCCTCACCCAGCTCCTGTAGCCAGCCACCCACCAGCCAGCAAAGGCACCCACCATATACCAGAAGCAATCACAGAGGCAGCACCTGTGCACCAGGAGCTTAGAATCAATTCAAGTATTGCTTTTGCTACAGTGGCACCAGCTGCCAGTCTTGGCCCCTGTCCCAGTATAACCCCTCCACAGGACAGACCCAAGGAGCAGAGGTGGCAGTTGGTTCCCCTCCTAGCTCTTCCCCAGCCCATGGCTGCACTGCTTTGGGCTTGTAAGGCAGGTTATATTAGTCTCCCACTCACAAGGGCACATGGGGGAGAGAGGCACTGGCATAGTGCACCCAAAGGCCACCAACAACCCTGGACAGAGCACTGAGGCTCCAAAAGCTGAGCTAGGCCAGAGTCACAGGGCAGCTCCCCCAGCTCCAACTCAGCCATTCAATGAAACCAAGTGAGCCGAGAGCAGCATCCTGCCTGCACCTGCCCACAGGCTAGTTCTAGGCCTGGTGGAGTGGGGAGGTCAGGCCAAGGCAGGAGGGAGGCAAGAGTGACTAACAGTGGGTGTCAGGAGTCCTCTCAGCCTGAGGGAACATGGGAGTATTGGTGAGATCCCTGCTCCAGCCACATCACATAGCAGCCAGTTACTGTACAGTGCTCCAGTCCAGCACACTGGCCAAAACCCAGGACAGGGTGGTACCATTGCCTTTTATGTCACCACAAGCCATGACAGGGGTGAACCACTGCAACTAGTACCCTGCCTCAGCTGTTGGCTGGAGAGATGCTCCTCCCTCACTGCAGAGCAAGCACTAGCCTGTCTCAGGATGCAGAACAGCCTGGGTCCAAGGCAGCAATTCTGCCCCTTAAGGTGATAGAGGGAGCCTGTGAGCCAGCTAACAAGGCAGACCCTGAATCCTCTGAGGTTTGCAAGCCAATGCCTCCTTGTCCTCAGCATGATGGGACCCAGGCCAGCTTCATCCAGGGAGCCATGATCACTCACTGCAGGACTTCAACCAGCTGAACATAGTTATGAATGAACAGGCCCCAGCTCCACCTGGAAACCCTGCCCCTTCCCAGGAAACCACACACCTCACCCCCAGGCAGGTCCTGTGACCCACATATTGGGGCCCATTAAGACACCACAGGCTTCATGTGCTCCATGCAGAGATGTGTTATTTGACAGTCATTACACACAGAACCATACACTGACTGCACCCGCCAACACTGAGCTGCTGTTGGTTTGTCAGGGCACCACAGGGAGGGGAGAAGTCTTCAAAGAGATGGGTGTGCTGGAAAACCTGAATCTGCTCCAGGCTCATCTGTCCACTCCAGGCTGCAGGAGGAAAGTACAGTGGGATGAGTGATGGCCAGGAGCAGACAGGGATCCCAGGGTCCAGCTGCAAGTAGCCCCAGGCAGTCACCAACATGAAATGGGGCAAGAAGTGGCTCAACATATATTCAACCTGGGGTGGGGGTAAAAAAATCACATCCAGGAGAACTTGCTAGGAGGGTGGGGGTACCAGCACAGGAGAAGAGTGACCGCTCATGCTGGGGGATGGGAGGCTCAGCATGCAGAGTAAGCAGCCCTGCACTACACAGGCAGAGAGCTGAAGAGCAGCTTCCCAGGGCATCCCCCCATGCTGTCCTAGTCCCATCAGATGGTCCCTTTGGGAACAGTCTCCCCTTCTCTCTCCACCAGCCCAATGCATTCAACCTTGGCAGGTTCTGAACCAGGATGAAGAGTCAGACATGACCAGCTTTCCTCTTCAGGACATGGCTCTTCCCCTGACTCACAGCCCAGGGACAGGGGGGAGCCACTCTTCCCCAGCCCCCAATGAATCCCCTCCCATCTGGTGCTTCCCAGCCCACCTGCAGCTTCACTGGCTAGCTGCCCATTCCCTAGCCATTCAGAAGCAGCAGTTCATGTCCTATGCCTTGCCCAGCCCTTAATGCTCTTAAACCCACCTGTGACTGGGCTCCTGGCCTCAGAGAGAACCACTCAGTCATGGGGATCAGACTGGGGCGGTAGGGGTCTCATCACTGAGGAGCCAGAGTGGGACAGGACCCCTGCCAGGGGGCAGTTTGCCAGTCATTTTATTGTGAGCAGGTGTGACCTCTGCCTCCCACCTTTATAGCCCCAGGAACAGCACACTGCTTACCTTTTCAGGCTGCTCCAGAGACCCCAAACCTCCAGTTACCTGCTGGGACAAGACAACAGTCAGCAGCTCCCAGCAGTTCCTCCAGCACCTCATCCCCAGCTCTGTGCAGTTCCTCAGGTGCTCAAATATTTTCACGTTCATATTGAATCAAAGTGAGCTAGTTTGGCTCATCATTAAAACTGCAGTGAGCATCCCCACCTCTCTCCTCAACAGGGCACTGTGCTGAGCCTGCCACAATAGGGGGCCTGCCCAGGCACTACCACAGAAGTGTAAAAAGCCACCCAGAGCTGATTGCCCTGACACCACCCTGCATCTCTACTTCCTCCATGCCCCTCATCCCAGGTGTTTGGGCAGGAAGCTTTCACCCCACTGGCATCAGCAAGATGTCCCAAATAAGCAAAGTAGCACTGTGGCAATTTAGCAACTGGTCACCTGCATGTGCTTCTACCAAGGGCCATTTGTAGACAGCCCTGAAAGGTGCTTACCCACAACTCAGCACAGGAACCATCCAATCCAGTGTCTTCATCCTAGTAGTGTGAACAGAGATTATTTGATCCAAGTCCTTGAAACCCTGAATTCTACCCATATGCCCTCACAGTAAGCTCCCTCATAAGGCCAAGTTGTCTGCTCATCACTAAGCCTCAGAGTCCAAGTCTCAACAGGAACGTTCAGCCGAACGAGATTCCAGAGTGAGCTCATCACCTCAGTGGAACGGGCAGCCAGGACCCAACCCACCCACCAGCAGCATGCGGTCATCTGGGACACAGGCTCCAGGACAGAGCTAGTAGTAAAGGAGTTCATTGGTCCAGCCAGGGCCCAGCTAGCTGCAGGAACCTTGCTGCTCAGTAAGGCCACAGGCAGTCAGCCAATGGGATTACTGGCTCCTACCTGTGCAGCTGGGCCAGCAGCTCGCTGAGATTCTCAGTCTAAGCCCATGGAAAGAACCATAGCATCCAGTGCCACTGTTTGCTCCCTCTGCTCTGCAGTGGTTCTCATCACAACATAAGGTGTTCTGGCTGCATCCTCTCACCTTGCAGTATTAGTGTTACTCCTGCTGAGATGGCAATGTGCATAGGAGTGTTATCAGTTGAAAAAGAGGGGTTAATCAGCCACTGAAGTCAGCAAACAATGTCAGAGTCAGCCCAGTGTCCCATCAGACTGTTCCTTTTGGAACATGTTCTCCTCCTCTCATGCTGCAGGTACCAGTGGGTTCACCTTTGCAGGTTCTGGTACCAGACAGACAGTAAGATGGGTACAAGTTTCCTCACTGGAACTGGGTGGGGGGCAGGGGGGCTAGAACTATATGGGTCAGTATAGGTCACTCACCATTCCCAGATCCAGGTATCTCACCTCCCCTGAGAAGAAAAGAGGGTCAGTCAGCACAAGAACAGGCCCCAGCTCACAGGAGTATTCTGATCAGGGGTGTGGTAACTCAAGTGCCAAGAGACAATTGTCATCCACCTAACAGGCTGTCATCCTTTCAAACTGTCACTTGACAATTGTCAAAGTAATGACCCAGCCCAGAGCTAC
This sequence comes from Podocnemis expansa, assembly GCA_007922195.1. Taxonomy (NCBI): domain Eukaryota; kingdom Metazoa; phylum Chordata; order Testudines; family Podocnemididae; genus Podocnemis; species Podocnemis expansa. The sequence continues at coordinate 32,389,641 of ML681973.1, read as the reverse complement.
AGGAGGGGAAACAGCCAGGCCCTACCATGCAAGGGGCACTGTGTAGTGGATACATTTATCTAAGGCAGGCACTCAGCCCAGGAGGTGTTAACTTAGAGTGAAAGCAGAGAGCCCCATGAAACAGGTGCCCAAGAATAAGCAGCATCCCCAGGCCAAAGGCCAGATGCCATCAGAACTTTCGCATGCTATGACCACATTTCAAGACTTTTCAGAAGAAGTGATTCAGATCTCACAGCCTGTCAGGGTCCCTGGGCCTGACATAGCCAGAGGGAAGTGTTTAGCACCCAGTCTGCCCCCAGCAGGGCAGGCCTTGCAGCCCCAGAGACCAACTCCTCCCAACCCTACCTGTATAGGCTGTTGGAGGCCAGACTCCATCTGGTGTGGGAGCAACCTGAAACAGAAGATGTAGGTTACCCCCCTATTCCTAAACAAAAATCCCATCGCCAGAGACAATCTTCAAGTTCTCAGAAGTAAGCTGGCATCACAGACACTCAGCCATATGCTTGTCTGTTTGACTTCATCACTGAACAACGAAGGTCAGGAACCAGACTGCAACTATAGGAAATACCCACACCTTGCGGCATACACTGACCGAACACAGCAATTGTCCTGAAGCTTGGTAGAGGACTGAGCTGCCAGTCACACATGAATGGTCAGAATTAGTGTGGAACTACAAAGCTCTACCCTCACAGAAAACTAGATACCATACACAGTAGTTTACTGGGAGACAGCACCACTGCAATGAGCAGGAACAGGTACTGTAGATCTTGGATCAGTACAACACATACAAGCCCCAAGCCATCGCTAACCCCCAATTCCCCATCCTGCTCAGCCATCTTTCTGAGCAGGGCACACAGCTTCTGCTGGGCTAAGATAGGGCATACCTTGAGAACCAAGCCTGTTCCATGTAGGAGACACGCCTAACTGACAGTCAGTGGATGAGGCTCCACTTATGTTCTAAGTCAGCAGTGCATCAGTAGTTGTGTCCCTGCTCCCATCTCGGTCACATTAAGGGAGACAGCCATAACTGTAGCCATGGGATAAGGCGGTTGGTTTCCACCATTTACACCACCCCACACCCTGGGTAGGTTTTCCATCAGACAGAGAAAGCTCAGCTACTCACATGTGAGGAGGCTGCAGATGCACATGAGTGATGAGACACATGCCTGAAGAAAGATGTAGATGAACCTTAGCAGGCAAAGCTATTAACATAAACCCATGAAGCTTCACTTGCAAAGCCCACTGGACCTACCCAACTACTCTGCACCTTAAGACGAACAAGATCCTCTTGCTGCTGCTGCTCCACGGGGAACAGCTAGGATTAAGAGGGTTGTGTGTAGGTGCAGGGAGCATTACACAATCCCCAACAAGGAGCAGCAAGAGACCCACAAAGAGCCCAGCTAAGTTTAGTGCTGCTCAGAATCTGGTAAAGATGTTCCTCACTGAAGTCTCAGAAAGAGAGAGTTCAGCACTTATCATCTTTGCAGCACTTCATCCCCCAGCTGGTCCCATATCTCCTACCCAAGGAGGTAAGTGATCTCCATGACATGCCCCAGTATTGCACCCTCTCAGCCCAAGTAACATGACTCACTGGCACTTGGCCAGCTAGCCATGCTGGGGAACTTCAGCCATTTAATGAGCACAGATTAGGGTGCCATGGCCTTTCCAAGGTGTCCATGGACCCTTCAGCCACTCTAGATGTCCCAGGTACCAGGATCTGGAGAAACTGCAGCTGTGGCAGCTGGCTGAGCCTGGGAAGCAGGGAAGGGAGCGGAGGCATCTCCAGGCAGGGCTACGCCGGCTCCAGGCCACATCAGACCCCTGTGACTCACCTGGGCGAGCGCTCGGTGGCTCCACAACCTGCGCACAGAGAGCAGCGTTACCGACCCGGACCCGGACCCGGACCCACACCCCACCCCGACTACTGGGCAGGGCGGCCAGCCCCCCACACCCGGGACCCCCGGGGACAGGCCTGTTCTTCTCAGAAAGATCCGGGTCCTCACAGGGTGTCAGCACAGGTCTGTGACAGGTCTCCTCACAGAGAACAGCCCCGCCCCGGGGAGCCACCTGCCCCATCGCCCCCGGAGCGGCTGCCCCGACACACGGCCGGGGACGGAGCAGCCCCGCCCGCGCTCGGGCTGAGCCAAAGGGGCTGGAGGGCGCCACCCGCCCCCGGTCCTCGCACGGCGCTGGGGCCGGAGGAGCAGGAGCCTGGGGAGGGCACCGCGCACCCGCCCAGGGCCAACAGCTGGGGACGGCGGAAGGCGGGCGAAGGACGGTCACTTCCCCCGACCGGTAACATGGTGCCGGGCTCCGCCCGCGTCTCCCTCCCCGCGCCCAGACCAAGGCCCCCGACAGGCCGCACATGGGTCACTAGCTGCCTCCTCACCCGCCAGCCAGAGCAAATGGCCGAACCCCGCCCCCGCCCGCATCTTAAGTACCCGGCGCCGCAGGGCATGCTGGGAAATTGCCTCGCGGGAGAAGGAGGGGTAGGCTGAAGTGAGCGCGTGCACTTGAGCGCAGGGCTGGCTGCCTGCGCATGCGGGATAGGAATGAGGGCGCTGAAGGCAGGCGCGCTGGTCTTTGAGGGAAGTAGGTGGAGTGAAGGTGAGGGGGGTGTCCTATTGAAGGAAAATGGCGGAAGCCCACCCACTTCTAAAACCCCGCCCCCAATCTATGGGGAGGTGGTACTGGGCCAGCCTTCAAATGAATTCTTGGAACAGCTAATGAAAAAACAGGGACGAGTGTGAGGTCACAGGTCTATAATGAGGGATTTGGAAGGGGACACCAAGCAGAGAACCCTGGACAGCAGGGGCGTTGCTGGCATTGGGCACGCTGGCGCATGTGCCCTGGGTCCCCGGCCCAATTGGGCTGGGGATCTGGGGCCGGATCCCTGGCCAGCCGCGGCAGTCCCATCTCAGGCCAGGGATCCAGGGCCCAGCTGGCTGCCCGGCAGGCCCTGCCCCCCTGGCCAGGGATAGGGCCAGGGGGGCTGTGCTGCTGCAGGCAGCTAGGCTACAGCTGGGCCAGGTCAGAAGCGGCCACAGGCGGCCAGGTCCCGCACCTGCGGGTAGCCAGGCCCCGATCCCTGGCCGGGGATTGGGGGCCTGGCCATGGCCGTGAAGGCGCGGGTGAGGGCCCGCCGCGGCCTACCCGCCCGCAGCAGCGCGGCCCCCCCAGCCCTATCCCTGGCCAGGGGGCGGAGCCTGCTGGCTGGGGGCAGGGCCGGCTGGCTGGGGGTGGGGACTGGGCCCATGCCCCGGGTCCCTCCCCACCCCAGCACCGCCCCTGCCAGACAGTGCCCGCCGCTCTGGGAAGCTGTTGAGGGAGTCGGTAGACGCCGCCCAGAGGAACTCGGCCTGGAGATGTGCACGAACAAGGGACCGGAAATAAGCCCCACAGTCGCAGGCCCCTCCTTCAGCCTCCCTCCTCTCTCTGGTCCTGTAGATGGCCAGTTTAGCGTAGACCAGGAGGAGGTTGGCGAGGAGGTCCCGCAACTTCATGGGGCCGTGGATGGGTAGTGCATAAAGGAACATGTCTGGGGAAAGTGCAGCCAGAACCTCAATAAAAGGCTCTAGAGGAGCCAGAAAAGGGGCTGCAACCTGGCGCGTTGTAGGTAGACACGCAGCAGGGTCTCCCTCATGCAGGCCTCGGGGCAGGGGGTGAACTGCGCCAAGTACACGCCCATGCTCATGGCTCCATGAAGGAGCTGCCAACTGATGTCCCCGGTGGGCTGCTGGGTCAGGGTGGAATAAAGGCTGGGCTACTGGGTGTCCTCATCCTCCACGGGTGGAATGAGGTCCCACCACTTAGTATCGGGGCGGGACACGAGGGCGAGGAAATGGATGGTGTGAAGCACAAACGTGTACAGATATGGTCAAGGCGTGGTTTGGAAGGGGGCCGGCTGCAAGTCCAGTAGCCGGCTCGGGGCATGGGACAGGGGTTGCTGGGGGGGCTCGCGGGGCTGGGGCCCAATCACAAGCTCCAGGGAGCCAGAACTGAGAGGGGGTGGAGAGTACCCTCTCACAGAACTTGCTCAAGGTAGGCCCGAGCAGAAGGGGACAGGGCTGCCCTCACCTCCTGGAGTAGGCGCCGGGGGGTTCGAAGGGTGGAGAGCCTCATGTGCTGGCCGAGTGCGAGGGGGTCCACCCAGTCCCCTCGGGCATAGTCCAGGAGGTCTCCAACCCTGGGGACGCCTGCCAGGACCAACCTCCGCCTCACGGAGGGGGCCTCCACTACCTGCACACAAAGATGGGAGTTGTGTAGCAGGGGCTCTGCGAGGAAGTCCTCCCCCTCGGTGGGCACAAGGGCCTTGGAGGCCGAGATGAGCTTCCAGGTCCGGAGGAGGTCCTGGTAGAAGGCCGGCAGCTTGGAGAGGTCTCGCGGATGTGATGGGGATGTGGCGGGAAGGCACAGGAGCCCAAGTGTGCGTGCGCTCTGTGGAGCGGTGTTACACGTGGGAGTCCCGCACCCAACCGGGTGTCGTGCCTGAATCTAAAGCAAAGTGCGCGGGTGGCTGTGCCGCTGCTCAACTCCAGCCCTGACAGTGCGAGTCAACAACAGGCTGTTTAATGATCTCCTGGGGGCTCTGATCCTCACTTGGGGCGCGGTGCTTGGGTGCTGGGCTGGGCAGCCACAGCTTTTATCAGCCAAACAGCCAAGAGAGGTGTGGGATGGGATCTCGAGGGTGTGTTAGAGGAGCCCCTACCCCAGCCTGACAGGGCCAGGTGAGTAAATTCATAGAATCATAGGGTTAGAAGGGCCCTCCTGAGGTCATTTAGTCCAACCCCCTGCTAACAGCAGGACCACTCCACTAAATCACCCCAGCCAGGGTTTTATCTAACCAAGCCGTATATATCTCGAAAGATGGAGATTGCACCACATCCATAGGTAATCCATTCCAATGCTTCACCACTCTCCTAGTAAGAAAGTGTTTACTAATACCCACCCTTGACCTCCCCAGGGGTAACTTGAAACCATTGCTCCTTGTTCTGTGCTTTGTTACTACTGAGGACAGCAGAGCTCCCTCCTCCTTGGAGCATCCCTTCAAGTAGTTGAAGGTTGCTATCAAATCCCCCATCAGTCTTCTTTTCAGCAGGCTAAATGAATCTAGTTCCTTCAGTTTCTCTTCATAAGCCTTGTGCTCTAGCCCCTTGATCATTTTTGTTACCCTCCACTGGACTTTTTCTAATTTGTCCACGTCCTTTTTGTAGTGGGGTGCCCAAAAACTGGACACAGTATTCCAGATGTGGCCTCACTTGTGCCAAATAGAGGGGAATAGTCACATCTCTAGATCTGCAGGCAACACTCAGTGGGCCAGCTACAAGGCTGGGTGGGGACATCACTGTGCTTGGCCAGGCAGAAGTACTGAGGGAAGCCTTTGCCCACCTGGATGTTTGGAGCCCAGGCAGGAGCAAAAGCCACAACTGAGTGGAGAAAGTGGGGAGGATGATACTTGTGCATGACCTAACCTAACCCAGTTAACCTGGCTCCAGCAGAAACTAGGCATGGGGGGAGGGGCAGGGCTGTAACTAGGGTGGGGCAAATGGGGAAAAGCCCTGGGCGCTGACCAGTGGCATCGCTAGCGCTGGGCACCCGGGGCACGTGCCCCGGGTCCCAACGCTGGTGCCCCGGGTCTCCGGCCCAATCGGGCCGGGGATCCGGGGCCCAATCCCTGGCAGTCCGCGGCCACGGCGGCCGCATCTCCAGCCAGGGATCCGGGGCCTATCTGGCCGCCCGGCAGGCCCCGCCCCCTGGCCTGGGATAGGGCCAGGGGGTGGCCACGCCGCTGCCGCCAGCTAGCCTGCTCTGCCATGCGGCGCAGCTCAGCCTAGAGGGATCTTGGGAACTGGTGCTGCAGCTGAAGTTGCTGCTTTAGCTGCTGCAACTGCTGTTGGAGCTGTTGGTGTGGCCTTGTCGCGCACCTGATGGGCTGTGGAGTGTATATCCCCAGGGATCGAGTCCTTCATACTGTGGAGCTTCGCGTCTGTGGATGGGGTAAAAAGGCCAGGACCTTCGAAGGGGAGGTCCTGAATAATTTGCTGCATTTGCGTGGATAGGCCGGAGCCTTGGAGCCAGGCCAACCGATGCATGACGACTGAGGAGGCCGTGGTGCAGGCAGGCATGTCCACTGCATCCCAGGTTGCCGCTAGGGCATCTCTAGATGCCTTCTCTCCTTCCTTGAGCATAGCCTCGAAGTCTTTCAGGCACTCCTTGGAGATGGCCATGCGGAAATTCTGCATGGCTTCCCACAGGTTGAAGATGTAGCGCGTCATTAGGGCTGAATGGTTGGAAATACGGAGCTGGAGGGCAGCTTTCCTCCCCAGTAGATCGAGCTTCTTCGCCTCTTTGTTCTTGGGTGTGGAACTTGGTTGACCCTGTCTCTCCCTTTGATTTACAGCATCAACCACCAGGGATCCTGGGGTACAGTGATGAAACAAGAAGGAAAACCCGTCTGGGGAGATGTAGTATTTCTTATCCACAGCTTTAGACACTGGTGGAACTGAGGAAGGTGTTTGCTAGCGTTCCTGAACAATACGGAATACTCCCAAGTGCAAGGGAATTGCCATCCTCGCTGGGGAGGCTATATGGCATGCATCGAAGAGGGAGTAGTCCTCTTCCTGGATTACTCCCAATTTCAATTTTAGGTTCGCTGCCATACTGTGGACGAGGTCCTGCTCGATGCAGGGATCTCCCTTGCGGTCAGAGGACATGTCAATTAGGTGCTCATCAGGTGAAGAGGAAAATTGAGCGATCTACTACGTTGTGTAGAGTTGAGGTCAGGTTTGTCGTCGGAAAAATACGAGGACTCTGGCAGTGGTGACCGGGTGTAACAATAGGAGGCATCATCAGTTGCTGTGTTCACCCAGTCGAGGCCAGACGCATTACTGGCTGGGGGAGGGACCTGGGGCATGGGCCGACAGGGCCAGGCACCACCATGCAGCCATAGGCGGCCAGACCCTGCATCCCCAGCCAGGGATGGGGCCACTGCGGCCACCGGAGGCCAGGTCCCGGATCCCTGGCCGGGGACAGGGCCGCCATGGCTGCTGGAGGCCAGGCCCCGGATCCCTGGCTGGGGACGGGGCCGCTGCAGCCGCCGGCGGCTGTGCCCTGGATCTCTGGTTCAATTGGACCAGAGATCCGGGGCACTGGCACTGGGGCTTGGGGCTCATGCCCCGGCGTGCCCAGTGCCAGCGACGCTCCTGGTCGAGGGTTCACTCGTTATGAGGTGACCTCGTTAGAGGCATTACCATGGGGGGGGCAGAGATCTCTCCCTGTAGCCATGGTCTGTTTGACCTCCTCGAACTTGGAGATACGGAGTTCTTACAAAGTCTTTTCCTGGGGCGCTCCTCCTGTGGGAAGCAGTCCTTGGAGGACGATCTGGGAGACCCTCCTCCTGATGTCCTGGAGCCCAGTACCGAGAGCTCTTCCGCAGAGTGATGGAGAGGAGTTTCTTGCCCCTCTGTGCCAGACTGCGGTACCAGAGGAGGGCTGGGAAGTGCCGTGCATGGTCCTGGCATCGAGCTGGTTCCTGGTACCTGGTCGGAAGATGGCGTAGAGCTGCAAGCCAGTACCAATATTAGTGTTGATTCATGAGTTGGTGGTAATGGATCTGGTACCAGGACTGGTGGTACTGGGGCTGGCGGTGCTAGGACTGGCGGTACCAGGCTGGACGCTGGTGCCAGGCTTGGCGTTGGTACCATGGGAGGCAGTACTGGAGCCTGCGGTGCCGATGAGGATGATGCCGTTCTAGACTTTTTCTTTGTCTTCTGCACCAGGGTAAGGTTTGGGTGCCCGTGGTGGGCCATTGGGGTTGCCTCTGCCAGTACCCTTCTCGGGGCGGCAGAGAGGCTACCCCATGACCGATTTTGAACTCAGTGCTGGGGAGGTACCATTGCGGGTCGAGATTTTGATCTAGTACCGATGATTGGTGGCCGGTGTCCTGAGCCTGAACCAATCGGGGATCCAGTGGAGCACTCGTGGCTCGACTGGTTTTGGGGGTGGTGGCGCCACTCTCTGAGATCAAGCGGAGACGGCGCTCCCTTTCCAACTGAGTCCTCCGCTTGAAGGACCGGCAAATGGGGCACTCCACTGTGAGGTGGGACTCACCCAGGCAAGTGAGACATTTCTTGTGTGGGTTGTCCATCGGGAAAGCCTTGCAGCACCCTAAGCACGGTTTGAAACCAGGCATCTTGAATTTTGCACGAAGACAAGCTCTTCCATTTTGCAGGTTCACGCTGATCCGAAACTGATGCTGACGGCAGAAAAAGGAACTGGGAGGGTCAGGGTCATGGTCACCTATATAGCCACGGTCGCGGCATGGAGGGGGTGTTGGCCGTGTGCCCTGACCTGACAGGCTAATGCTGAAGACTTTCTGACCTACCATGTGCTGCAGCACGTAGACACCTGTAACTGAGCAGCACTCGAAGGAGAACCTACCATACCCATTCCACCCTCTGCACAACTATGTAACAGACCTCCCACTTGAGATTCCTCCACTCCATCACCAGCACATGCCACCAGGATTCTCAAACATCAGAAGACTTTTCAGGTGACACGGACATCAGCTTGGTTCTTGGGGTTAAGAGAAAAAAAGGAGGAGAGAGGGATCAAACAATGGTCCAGGGACAGAGTATAGGGTTGGGTTTAATCAGGACTCTTGGATTGTATTTGCTGTTCTTGGTGGGGAGTGGGATCTAGTGGTTAGAACACGGGACTAGGCACTAGTATTTCTGGGCTTTATTATGTGCTTTACCATGAATGCAGGGTCTCATGAGGAGGGAATTCAAGTACCTTCTGTGACATCTGCCAAAGTTTCCCTGCCCATTAAATGGAGATGATAGCTACATAATGCAGCAAGGGGAGAGGGGCTTCCCAGTCCCCTGCTGCCTCTGTGATAGGCTTAGCATGGGAACAGGGCCGTCCTTGGGGGAGGCGGGGCGCTGGGCAAATTGCCCTCTGCGTACAGCCCCCCAACATTGGGCGGGTGAGGCCGGCTGGCCCAGGGGAGGGGCAGACCCCCGCGCTGCCCCTCCCATGCTGGGAACTGGGCAAGCAGCCAAAAGGGCAGCCTGGTGCAGCGCTGTCAGTTTGCCCCCCCCCCCATGCCAAGTCTGCTGCTCTGGGTTTCGAGCTGGAGCAGCAGGGAGGGGGTGGGAGGCAGCGTGGCTGGGGGGCACAGCGATACTGGCCCTGTGCTGCCTCCCACTCCCTCCCTGCTGCTCCAGCACGGAACCCACAGCAGTGTGCATGGCGGGGGGGGGGGGGGGGGGCGGACTGGCAGTACTGCACCAGGCCGCCCTTTTGGCCGCTTGCTTGGTCCCTGGCATGGGGGGGCAGTGGTGTGGCCGCAAGAGGCCCCCAAAGCATGGGGCCCTGGGCGGCTGCCCCGGTTGCCCTACCGTACGGTCAGCCCTGCCTGGGGAGAGCTGTGCCTGCTGTGTGGATCCACTGCTGGCACCACCACTGGGCTGGGAGGGTGTTGGGCCAGGCTCCTGACTCCAGAACAGGACTGGCTCCAGGGACTCTGGCGCCCTGAGCTGGCTTTTGCTTGTGTGCCCCTTCCCACTGCAGGGGGTAGAATTTGGCCTTTGCTCTGGGCTGCCTCAAGCTGCCCCCAGGGCAGGGAACAGATGGCCCAGGGGTGGAGTAGGCCATCCTAGAGGCTGGGCTCCATGCTGCTGCCCCTCCTTTGAGCTGGTTCTTCCCCCCGGGGGCAGGGAGGGCCAGCCCAGAGGTGGGGGAAGAGAGCAGAGTCTGCCCCTTGCGCTGGCTGACTCCAGCCCCAGAGGCAAAGTGACTCGCTCGAGGAGGGGCAGGAATGCAAGGTTTGGCTTCTGGGCTGGCCCACCCTGCCCCAGTACAGAGCTGTAGCACCCATAAGCTGCAGCATCCTGAGGCAGGGCCTCATTGGCTCATGGCTAGAGCCAGCCTGACTCCAGACATGGGTGGGTGCTCCAATGGGCTCTGTGTGAGGGCTGCTAAGCCCTGTTGCTGCTGGCTCCATTGCCTTAGCATTGGGAAGGAGCTACCTGGGCCCTCTGGACCAGGCTTCTTGGCTTCTATCTTGAGAAGTGTGGGGGGGGCAGGGGCCCTGCCTAGCCCCTTGGTGTGCTCTCTGCTGAGCACAGAGGTAGTGTGGGTGTGGTGGAGCTGCACTCCGCGCTACCCGTGGGCTTGGAGTTGGGAGGCCCAGGCCTGAGAAGGGTAGGTTTGGGGGCTTATGCCTTGAATCTTTTCTGTGTGTGTAGCAGCACCCCTGTTGTGGAGCACAGATGTGTATGTAGATCTGGATCCATACCCAGCTGCTGTGGGAAGCCTTATCCATCCCCTCCACCTTCTAATATCCCTCAGTAGGATTGGGGCCCCGGGCTGGATCAGAGCCTGGGGGGGGGGAGGGGTGGCACGTCTGCAGTCCTTGCCTCAGGTGCAAAAATTACTAGTTATGGCTCTGCCTGCCGGGGAGGGCCCTTGTCATCAACCAGTTCATCCTGTCCATGCTCTGGCATCAGTGCAGCACCCTGGTCCTGCCCCTGATGTTCCTCGCCAACCTCCGGAAGACAAATTCTGGAGTTCTTTTGACCAGGACTGCACTGGGTCTCTGCAGGGATTCTGAGTCTCCCCCTGGAGGAAGGAGGGCAGGGCCTGTGCTGCATTCGCAGCTGGGTCCAGGTCTTCTGCCTCGAGACACTGCAGAGACTCCTTTATGGTGCAGAGCATAGAGCCATCTAGCACATACCTTCCTCTGCCATTTCTGGGAGCCCCGATACGACACCAGTTCTTTTACATCCACCCAAGAGGTCTTCCATGAGACCTCTTTGAGCTGCTGGTCTTCTACCAGGACCTCGTCTCAGCCTCCAGGTCCATTGCAGTCACTGAGGGAGAGGACCTCCTTGCAGAGCCCCTGGTACACAACCTCCAGCTTTGTGTGCAGATGGTGGAGACCCCATCAACAGAGTGCAACAGAGACTGATTCTGGCAGGTGTCACCAGTGTTGGAGACCTTCTGGACTATGCTGGGGGGACTGGGTGGATCCCCAGGTGCTAGCGCAGCAGATGGGGGTCTCCACCCTCCGAACCTCCTCACACCTATTCCAGGAGGTAAAGGTGCCTTGCCCCCTGCTGCTCACTTTTACCTTGAGAAGGTCCTGTGAGAGGGTACTCCTCGCCCCCCCCCCCCAGCCATGGCCCTCCAGACATTTTGATAGGGTCCCAGTCCTGCAGGCCACCCTGGCTGCCCCTCCCATGCACCAAGCCAACTGCTGGTTCTGCAGCTGTTTCCATTTAGAACTGCTCCCAAAGACCATCTGTACATGCTTGTGCAGCACACCATCCAATCTGTCACCCTCGCATCCTGCCCTGACACCAAATGGCAAGACCTCCTACCACCCCTGGAGGGCGAGGACCCCTGGTAGGCCAGTCTATAGTCTACCCTGACACCATGACCTGCCGGGAACATCAGTTGGTGGCTCCTGCATGGAGCTGTCAGCAAAGGCGTGTAGCTGGCGCAGGTGACCCCTCATCCGGACACTTGTTGTTTTTGCAGCATGAGGGAGACCCTGGCACATGTCTACCTTGAGCATGCCAGGTTGCAGCCCCTTTTCCGGCTCTTCCAGAACCTCTTGTTGAAGTTCTGGCTGCACTTCTCTCCTCACTGGTTTATATACGCACACCCCATCCGCAGCCCTCCCAAAGTCGCGGGACCTCCTGGTCAATCTCCTCCTGGCGTTGGCCAAAGTCACCATCTATAACACCAGAGGAAAGCGGTTGGCCAGGGGTGGGTAGCCAGTGACTGTGGGGCCTACTTCTATTCCTTAGTCTGGTCACATAGCTGAGTGGTGTTCCTTTGGACAGCGTCCGCTGACTCCCTAGATGCCTTCAGGGAGCAGTGGAAGCTGTCTGGGGTTCTTTGCGCAGCGTCTCCTCTGGCTCCTTGCTTTTATTCCCTTGACTCCCACTCCTGTTCCTGTTTTTGCATTATTTATCCCCCGTAACCAGTTGATCCCCGGGACCAGTGACTCCTCCCTTGGGCTGAGGGAGAGTTTTTAGCAGATTTTAGCACTATACAGGGTTCAAATAGTAGCACTCTCCAGAAACCTTTCAGGCTGACCGTGTCACAACATCTAAACTAAGTTTAATCAAGAATACAAAATGTAGTACATCATTCAAGACAGAATCACTTATGCCACACTAAACAGTACTCTACCATTCTCATAACAGTAAAGGAAACATTTATCTCTATCTCACCTATACAGTAAAACAAGGAATCTACATCTGATTCATTTGCATAGCTCCTGGTGCTGGCTCACACTTTTGGCATAGCTATTCTGGATTAACTGTTTGCATAGACACTCAGAAGCTGGAAAACTTTGTGGTGTCCTCCCAGCCAGTTCCTCAAGAGACCGAGATTACAAAGTTCAAATTCACGTGTTGCTTATCAGAAGCCTTGGTGCATGAGATCCCTGGAACAAACTGGTGCTACAGGATGCAGAACTGGCCAGCGCTATGCCTGGCTGATGCAAGGACTCATGCTGCTGGAAACAATCCATTGGCCGAGGAACATTTATTTATAATGCACCAGACATCAGCAATACCAGGAGAAATGAGTTACAGAGCCAGTGAGATGCAATGAGATGCAAATATGGGAAAGTAACCTAAATACTAAATAAAGTAACCTAAATAAATATTTATTCCTATGTTTACAGTTATTCCCAATGCCAGTCCAGTTTGTTGCTGTTCTCTAACTGCTGCACATTCAGCGGCATCACTAGGGTGGGGCTCTGGGGGCATCAGCCCCCCTGAAACTCAGGGCCAGCCTCTGAGCAGCACACCTCAAAGCTGCACAGGGGTGCACAATCGCTCCACCACACAGGGAATACTTCCGGCTGCACGTTGCTGGCAGCCGTGGCCTCTAATGGAGCCAGAAGAAAGAATCTTCCAGCTGGTAGGGAACTGCCCAAAGCTGGACCTGGGAGTTTTTAAAACTCTCGCCTTGGCCTGTCCCTGCTCTGAGCATGCTCAGAGCAGGAGTCTCAGCCTCTGCTGCGGCCACGCTCTCCCCTGGCGGCCAGGTAAGGGAGCCAGGGGAAAGTCCAGGGCAGGTGTTATACCAAAAAGAGCACCCAGGAGATGTGGGGGAAAAATCTAACTCTGGCCCTCAAGTTCAGAAAGAGGCACACCAGAGCCTCCCCAATGAAGCAGACCCGTTCCCAGCCGAGACTCCAATGAGCAGAGAACGAGGTGTGGTTCAGAGTTTATTATTCAGCTGAATAACAAAAGGAACTGCATCAGAGGGCAGCAAAGAAGTGCTAGCCCCTCTGAGCAGGCCCCCCCAACAACTCGAGTGCAAGAGAGAGCCCTGAGGGGCAGCATCACAACACTTTTATCCAGTACAGTATGATAATGCTATGATAATGCTTACATGATTGACAATGTTTTAGAGACCCTTATATGGTTACATTAACATTATTAAATACATATTAATGATTAAAGAATGCATATAATTATCCCCACCTCTGTTTACTGTTGACATCATTTGCATTATCCTGGGCAGCCGCAGTACCTGCAAACTCATTAATTTCTGCCTAGAGATGCTGACCTTACATTCTTGTGAGGCTGTGGTGCCAAGAAGGGTGAGCAGGAGATAGGAGGTAATACTCCCTTTTTAGTTAGAACAAAGACGGACAGTCTAGCTTACATTCCTTGTCCAGATGGTCAGGAGAAAAAGCATGAGAAAGGGGAGATAACACACTTTAACTATCAACTCCAGGCCACTTGTTAAAGAAACTTAGATACATGACTTGCCAGAGAAACGACCCCGCTACCATAGCAACCCACAGCTCCAACGAGGCCTACACTTCAGCACCTTTCTCACTGTCCTACAGAAGAGATTACATATAATTTTTCTTACAGAGAACACCCCCTAATAAAAAGAAAGACTAGCAGGATCTTATTCAGGGGGACAAGGCAATATGCCACATTTATTGTAAATAAGTAAGAATAGCAAAAGGCAGTCATACACACACATACACACAAGAAGTTCTGCCACCTGGTATGATGTAATTACCAGTCCTTTCATGGGTTGCTTGAGCCAACCTAGTGGCCAACTAAGCTGGGCACAAGGAGGGACCCAGGCCTCTGTCGGTCGCGATCCGATGCTCCAAGATGACAGTTGCAGAATGAGACCTCAAAGGTTTCATGTTCTTACCCATCTTTTATACTTGCTGGCCTTCAGGTAAATCTATGGGATTTGCTGTGTCATGTTGCCTTAGGATTCCTGTGAGATCATTGGTCACCAGTCATTTGCAGACTCGATTGTATTTTGTTCTTTTCTTTCTGTGGTGGCTCCTTCTGTTTGCTTTAATCAGAGATGTCTGCACTGTTCAGACAGTTAGATGGTAATTGTGCTTCATCAGGACAGGCTGGCAGTTGAAACTGGCCTCTTCACACACACGCCCTTCATTCACACATTTAAAAGAACATATACAGCATACGTCTAAACCAGATTTCATCAAGTATCCAAAATGGAGTTCAGTGTTTAAGCAGGAGTTCCAAACTGACAATATGGAGTCTTGTTGGACATTGGTCACAATGTCCATTACACAGGGTTACAGAATTATTTTATATATGATTAACTAACATATAAATGCAATGCATTATCTGTCTGTCCCCCCTACATTATCTGTCTGTGCTCCACACAGGCGTGCCGGCCCGGCAGGGAAAGGGCAGGTGGGAAGGGGTCGGCTTGGGGCAATGGGGACCAGCGGCAGGACCAGGGGTGTTAGGGAAGGGCTTGGGGAACTGGGGGGTGGGTTAGGGAATGGATCAGGGCCTGGGAGGCCAGTGGGGGCCCTGGCCCCACCTAACCTTTATGTTTAGTGGCACTCCTGCGCACATTTATCCTCCCCTGGGTTGATTCCCAACTTTTGTGCTCAACACAACTCAGGAAGACAAGAATTGAAAGGGAAGCACTGCAAGTAAGTCTTACTGAGAGTGGTTTTCTGGCAGGCGGGCTGTAGACACAAATAATGACATTTTATTTCAAATACAACTTGATGTGATGATGAGACACTGAGACTGATGGCTCCTCTTTGGCCTTTGTCAAATGCAGGAGCGATGCAGGCCCAGGAGAAGACCCAGGGCCCGCAGGCAGGGCTGTCCTTAGGGGGGTGCGCAGCCCCACGTAAATTGTCCTCTGTGGGCCCCCTCCCCATCCCCTGGCATTGGGGGGGCAGGGGGGGCTGGCCCTGGGGAGGGACAGATCCCTGTGCTGCCCCTCCCCATGCTGGGGACCAGGCGAGCAGCCAAAAGGGCAGCCCAGTGCAGCAATGCCGGTCCACTGCCTCCCACTATGCGTGCTGCTCTGGGCTCCATGTTGGAGCAGCGGGGAGAGGGTGGGAGGCAGCATGGCTGGGGAGGGGGAGCAGCGATACCAGCTCTGCGCTGGCTCCTGCCCCCTCCCTGCTGCTCTTTTCACGGAACCCAGAGTGGCGCATGTGGCAGGGACAAGGGATGGCCGGACCAGCAGCGCTGCACCGGGCCACCCTTTTGGCTGGCTCACCTGGTCCACAGCATGGGGGGGGCAGCGGTGCAGCTGCGTGGGGCCCCCCAAAGCGTGGGGCCCTGGGCAGCTGTCCCAGTTTCCCTACTTGAGGGATGGCCCTGCCAGTGGGGGCACCCCTGGTTCCAGTTCCAGGCCTGGGCATGATCCTTTCGCAGCCTTGGGCAGGGCCTAGATTGGGTACCTGCCGCAGGTGGCCTGGCCCCAGACCCCTAGCTGGAGAAGACAGCTGCCACTGTGGACGACCTGGGAGTGGACCTGGGGATCTGGTGCTGGGACTTGACTTGTTACTTTTTAGCTCTGTGTTCTTGAGGAATCAGAGCATAGTATCCAGCCTATGACTCCCCACCAATGTTCCCTGTAAGCAGCGCCAGTGTGCGGTAGCGCAGCTGCCTTCGCTCACTGGCACAGCAAGCACTGACCCCAGCGCAGAGCTGGGGTCGTGGCTGGCGGGGAGCAGAGGAGCCAGGGCCGGGGCTGGCGGGGAGCAGCGGGCAGCAGAAGCCGGGAGGAGAGGAGCCGGGGTCAGGGCTGGGGGGGAGCAGAAGCTGGGACCGGAGACGCTGGGGTTGGGGCTGGCGGGGAGCAGAAGCCGGGAGCGGCGGGGAGCAGAAGCTGGGACCGGAGAAGCTGGGGTTGGGGCTGGCGGGGGAGCGGAGGAGCCGGGGCTGGGGCTGGCGGGGAGCAGAAGCGGGGAGCGGAGGCGCTGGGTTGGGGGCTGGCGGGCAGCAGAAGCGGGGAGCGGAGCTGGGTTGGGGGCTCCCGGGCTGGGAGCAGATTAGAAGCCCAGGATAAGCTCATGGCACGCGGGGGGGGGGGGGGGATGTGTCAGGAAACGTCTTGTTTCCCTTTCATGTCGTTGCTGCCCCATAGGTCAGTGGTTCCCAACGTTTTCTCTGCCATGGCACTCCTTGCTACCTTTAATTCATTTGAGGCACACTGCCATGTAGTTTCCGAATGAAGCCATATATTTTCATGAGCCAATCCAGAGCGCTCTGAATAGTTTTTCAAAAAAATTTGTGACACACCTGTGTGCTGTGACACAGTGGTTGGGAAACAGTGGGCTAGGTAGACACAACACACACATTCCACCCAAGATGCAGAATAAACACAGAGAACTGTATAGAACCTTATGTTACTTTATTAACACCCAGCATTTCTACTGCACTTTCCATCCCAGGATCTCTCAATGGCTCACTATACTAATCAATTTTAAAAGGGATAGCCGTGTTAGTCTAGTCCAGTGAAAAAACAACAAGGAGTTGTGTGGCACTTTAAGACTAACAGATTTATTATTTGCATGAGCTTTCGTGGGAGAAGATCCCACTTCCTCAGATGCTTCGAAGATGGGTGAACTTACAGAAAGGAATGAAACTAAATGCAAGGGGGTGTATGCCCTGATCCTATGTTTTACACCCCGTTGCATTTAGTTTCATTCCCTTCTGTAAGTTCACCCATCTTCGAAGCATCTGAGGAAGTGGGATCTTCTCCCACGAAAGCTCATGCAAATAATAAATCTGTTAGTCTTAAAGTGCCACACAACTCCCTGTTGTTATTTCACTATACTAGGTATTCACACATGCTTGGCTCTGTGGTATCCAAGAGGCACACCCCACCTGTGCTCACATTCAAGTGAATGGCCCTGACAATACATTATAGGCAAACTACATGTGTCCTCCCATTTTGATATCTTTACCAAGTGCCGTAAACAATGGCTTTAGAAGGAGGTGTCCCCTCCATGTATTTTTAGCACAGCTCTGTTTTCAGTTGCAAGCTGGTAAAGGAAAGTTCAAAGCTTGCAGACAAGAACAACACAAAACTTGTAGATGGGGATTGTAGCAGAGAGAGAAGGCAGCCTGATCTAAGTTTTTCAGTAAAGTGGAAAAACTGTCATTGACCTTAATTAACATTAGCTCAAGTAATATATAGGCCTGAATCAGGGTGACTTCTTTTAGCTCTATGAGTGAGATCTAGTCAGAATTGGCACATTCATTAGGAATCTCTAAAAAATAATAGAATTGTTTTGGCTATCTGTGATCATCAGCTCTTATCAGTGTAATTTCTTACAAATTTTCTTTATGTATTTTCACATCTTCTAAAGGTGAGCTGAAATTACAGACAACCAAAATGTTTGTTGTTCTGGAAAAGGTAATGGCTGGTACACTGAACACATTCTTAGATGTTTGTCACCTATACACTGACAGAAGATAAGTTCCCATTTCTGGCCCAGTTGGTTGATATATGTGGTATGTTTCAAGCATCTAGTGCAGATGCTGAATGAGGCTTCAGTCTAATGAATAATATTAAGACAGAGCCTCATAACAGGTTGGATGTTTCTCATCTAGACATGCTAATGTGCAGCAAGTCATATCTAAGTGCTGGATTCAAGGCTGACCTAGACTCTGTATATGCATTCTGGAAATGTGACAAAGACAGGCGTCAAAAACTGAGGTGTAGAAGAGGCTTGATAGGCAGCATCATTGCTTTATATTTGTTTAATAAAAATGTTAAACTAAAATACTGTGGTTTTCTTAATTTACTAAAGTTTGAACAAAAAGACATCTATACAATGTTCTCTCTCTAAGCTGGTGATGCAACTGAACAAGTTACGGATGCACTTGGGGAGCTGATGGGCAGTGGCTCAGGGGCCCGGTCCGGGCCCAGGAACTTGCTCAGCTGCAGCCATAAGTTGCTCAGCTGCATCACCGGCTTAGAGGGAACATTGCTCTCCACCCCCCCACACATCCCCCCAGCTTCTGCTTGAAGAGGAAACCAAAAACTGTGAAAAGGCAGTAGGAGCCATTCTTATCTACCCAAATCCAAAAGCCATCAGCACAGTAAATGGAGCTTCATTTGCATTGACTATGGAGAACCAAGCTCCAAAGCAAGAACTGCATTGAACTCTGGGACTGAAGAAGCAGGGAAGCATTGCATGATGGGGGATCTCAAACCAAAATGAACAAGCTCAGCAGTTATCAGACCATTCTAGTCATAGACATGATAATTGATACCCAAAATACTGAATCTGCCTGATTGTATTGTGAGCTTCCCTGAACCATTATGCACCTGCCAGGAGTGAGTATTGGCCACTTAAATGAGTCCTTATAATAAACTTTATTCTTCGAGTGCTGCTCACATCATTCAGTTACAGGTGTCTATATGCTGCAGCGCACGGGATCAGGAAAGTCTTAGCCATAGCTTGTCAGCTCAGGGTCAGCAGTCAACGCCCTCTCTGTGCTGTGATCATGGCTGTATAACTGACCCTGACCCCTCAAGTTCCTTCTTTCTGCCCTCAGTGACAGTACTAGAACAGCCTGCCCTTGCTGCTTAAAAAGTGCCTGTCTTTATTGTCATTAAAACTGAGCTTTGCGGTTTTCCCCCTCATGCTAGGATTCAAGCCTTGTGCAAGTTACTGCAAGGGATTTCTGATCGATGCTCCTCAGAAGTGCCTCCTATGCCTAGGTGAGTCACACCTGGTGGAAGAATGCTCCATGTGCAAGTCCTTTAAAAAGAGGACATAAAGAGACAGGGAGCGAAGGCCACACAATATCGCCCATGAACAGGCTTTGCTACCAGCACCTGGTATGTCCGTCATGCCTAAGGACTGGCTCGTAGAGTGTGCCGAGTCAGCATCTGAATCCATCTGTTACCGCTCTCTGGCTAACAAAAAGCCGTGATCGGCATCTGACCCAGCACCTTCGTGGCACTGCACTACCTTGCCTCCGGCTACCCAGCTGTGTGAAAGAACTGAAGTGCCTCCTGGTGCCATCAACCTCAGAAGACTTCACTGCTGCAAAAGCACTACTTCAGATGCTGACTCTTGCACTGCAGTGATTGACCCGGTCAAAAGGCAAGCCGGCCTATTAGTCCAAGGAATGGATGACCTCTACGAGTGAACTGGCACCAACACCACCATCTCCAGCTGGGTCTGCTTTGGCACCAGAGAATGGTACTGATCCCCAACCTGAGGCTGGCACTGGGGAGGTGTCCCTTCGTCTCCTGACTCCTCATGCAAGCCCTCGGTACTGTGCTCGCAAGGATCTAAACGGGCTAGATCTGCCTTGGTTTCCTCTGCTTCTTCTCACAAAGAGCCCAGGCACTGTGAATCCCCTTTGACCTCAGCACTGACTCCGACGGTCACAAAGCCTGCAGGAAAACGTCACCGTAAATGCTCCCTGACTCCCCCATGCTGGGAGAACTCATCCCCTGTTTTCTCAGTGCACATGCCCTCAGCATCCACCCCATCGCCTCTCACCCGTCTGGTACTGTCCAGATCATGCAGCCAATCCCAGAGCATAGGACACAGCACTGTTGACCCCAGAAGGGAGAGGGGACACTCTAGGATGTGCACAACTCAGCACCACACTCCTTCCAAGAGTGGATCAGATGGTGGATGGACTCATCAAGTGGCAACGGTGCAGCATCCCCACAGCCTTTGGTACCGCCTTCGCCCAGGACTCCCTGCTCTTCAGAGGATTCAGATGAGGAACCCGACCCCAGTGCCTGATGCAGCAAATCCCAGATCCCCTCATTGTCTTCTCTGGATGAGGTGACCTATCAACAGCACCTGGCAGACAGGGATGATTCCTGGGCTCAGCAGGATTTGCTGAGATGCATGGCCACGAGCTTGAGCCTCGACCTTGGGGTTGTTAAAGAGGAGTGTAATCCCCTCTTCAATGTGGGAGATGCAGCCCCCCCAGTGAAGTTTTCAGTTCCCCTGCAGGAAGGGGTGTACAGTATTGTGAGGGCATGGTGGCGAAACCCATTGTTGAAACAAACTTTGTAGGCCTCAAACTCACACAAGCAACAGTGCATCTATTGGGGAAGGAGGTGGGGAATGTAAGATAAGGATGGGCATGTTCTGTGTTGTGAGATAAGCTTACTCCGCTCTGTGTCTTCACCTTGACTTAACTGACTCTATAATTTTCCACTAGCTAACTGAAAAGCGGAAATACCCTGTGGTTGAAACCCCATGTAATGCTATAAATACTCCTGAAATCTGCCTGTGAGCAGAGCTCACTTGACCATACAGGGGACACTTTGTTGGTTAACTGTCTCTCCCTGAAATTGCTTGAATAAAGAGGTGCCTTGCTGGAACCTGATAATATTTGGCTAAGTTGTCCTCTTTCATACTATCCTCAGTCCGTCCTGTATCCAAGGCAGCTAACTGGAGGTATCATGTCCTCTCCGACAAATTCGCCTTCCTTTTTCACCATTCCACCCCGGGCTTCCTGGTAGTGGATGCAGTTAACCAGAAGGAGAGACAGGGCCAACCAGGCTCCACTTCCAAGAACAAAAAGGCTAAGAAATTGGACCGCTTTGGTTGAAAGGTTTACTCCACTTCAGCTCTCCAGTTGCATATTGCGAACCATCATGCCCTCATGGGGAGATATGTATTCAGCCTTTGGAAATCCGTGAAACATTTCCGTGATATAGTCCCCAGGGAACACCTTTGGGTCTACGAGACTATGGTAGAGGAGGGCATACTGGCTTCCTGTGATGTCTTGATGACCTCATGGGAAACATCAGACACTGCATCTCGCAATATAGCCTCTGCAGTGGCTATGCAGCAATCAGCTTGGCTACAAGTGTCTGGCCTTTCACAGCAGGTGCAGTTAATGATTCAGGACCTCCTTTTTGAAGGCCCTGCCCTCTTCGCTGAGTCCACAGACTCCAAATTGCATGGGAAGAAGGATTCCAGGGCCACCCTAAAGTCCTTGGGTATGTACATGCCCCAAGCAAGTAGGCGTTCTTTTAGAACCCAACAAACACAGAAGCAGCCCGAACAGCTGCAACAGCAACCTAAACCAATATTCCCAGCACCAGCATGGAGGCTCTGACAGGCAGAAGAGGTTCAAAGTCCCAGACATAGACCACCCGACAGGGAACTGGTTCTTCACATGCTGCTGGTCAAAAGCCGCGTTTTTTGATGGTCAGTTAGAGGGCTGCACATACCCCATCCAACCCATGGTCTTCAGCAAACATCTGGCTCCTTTTATACACCATTGGGCCAGCATTACATCCAACTGTTAGATACTTGACACAGTGTCAGAAGGGTACTCCATACAATTCAAATCCATCCCCCAAGACAGAAAACTACCCCCTTGCTCCACTCTCGGGAACTCAGACCTCAATCTGTTCCTGCAAAGGGAATGTGAAAAGCTGCTCTCCCTGGGGACAATAGAGGTGGTCCCAAGGAAACAGTGGGGAAAAGGGTTCTGCTCCTGTTATTTCCTGGGCCCCAGGGGCATCACTGCCCTGGGGGAGCACCCAGGGCACTGGCCCAGGCCACACCCCCCTGGTTGTAGGCCATGCCCTCAGCTGGGGATGAGGCTGGGAGCGGCCGCAAGTGCCGGATCCCCGGCCGGCGACAGGCCCAGGAGCATCCTCCACAGCTGCGGGTGGTTGAGCCCCAGATCCCCGGCTGGGGCCTGGGCTGCTGATGGCTGACCCCCGGATTCCCAGCTGGGGACAGGGCTGCCACCGCTGTGGGTGGCTGGGCCCCGGATCCCTAGCTGGGGATGGGGCCACTGTGGCTGCAGGAGGCTGGACCCCAAATCTCCAGCCCGAGTGGGCCAGAGACTGGGAAAGGCGGGCCCTGCCAGACCGAGGGCACTGGCGCCGGGATTTAGAGCATGTGCCCCGTGTTCCCAGCACCAGCAATACCTCTGCTGGTCCCCAAGCCAAAGGGTGACCTAAGACCAATTCTACACCTCAGGGCTTTAAACCAGCATATAAGGAAAATAAAATTCCACATAGTTTCGCTACCTGAGATCATCCCAGCTCTAGATCAAGAGGACTGGTTTGCAGCCCTCGCAGTAAAGGAGGCTTATTTTCACATGGCAATAAGGCCCCACCACAGGCGGTTTCTCAGATGCTGGGTGGGGGGAAGACACTTTTAATTCACATAACTTCCGTTTGGACTATCCCTAGCTCCCAGGGCATTCATGAAATGCATGGTGGCAGTGGTGGTGAACCTGTGGAGGCATGGCATAAGGATCTACCCCCTACATCAATGACTGGTTAATAAAGGGGAGGTCAAAATACCAACCAATACTCAACATAGAGTCAAAATCACAAGAAAGCTGTGCGAGTATCTGGGGCTGTGCGAAAATCAGGAAAAGTCAAACTTCTCCCCAACTCAGAGAATAGAGTTCATAGGTGGTCTCTTAGACTCCATAAATGGCAGAGCATCCCTGCCCCAATCAAGTTTTCAGTCCATTTGCACCATCATCTCAGAGCTCCAGAATGCCCCGATCACCACAGCCAGATGGTGTCTTTAACTTCTGGGCCACAAGGTGGCTTCTACTGCTGTGATAAAAATGGCCCATCTCAGAATGAGGCCTCTTCAACTCTGGCTGGCCATGACTTTCCACCCACAGAGACATCTTCTAAGCATGGTATTGTCGGTCTCCCTGCATGGTCCTGAAAATGCTGGAAATTTGGCAGGACCCACACTTTACCATGGGGGGAGGGGTCCCTTTGAGGCCTTGAACCCTACAGTGACTCTGATCACCGATGCCTTGGACTTGGGGTGGGGTGCTCATACCTCAGAAGGTCTTTTGATCTAAGGGAACGGGTCTCCCAAGGACAAACTCCTACACATAAATGTGAAGAAGCTCAGTGCTATCTGTCTAGCTTGCAGGACCTTTCTGGACTTAATAAAGGACAGACTGTCCACTAACAGACAACATGGCAGTGATGTTTTACACAAATTGCCAAGGGGGTGCTCGTTCTCCAGCTCTCTGCGCAGAAGCTGCCAGGCTCTGGCAACTGGCCCTGAGGCACAACTTTACCTCGGTAGTGGCATACCTTCTAGGGGTGGACGACAGCACAGCAGACTCGCTGAGCAGGACTTTTCTGTCACATCATGAGTGGTCCCTGCACATGGATGTGATGGCCCACATAACCAGTCGGGTGGGGGGGGGTATGGCCCAGGTAGACTGCATGGGTTCTTCACAACACGTCAGAATCTGAAGTGTAGTGCATTCTGCTCCCTCAGGGGTCAGGAGAAGGACTCACTTGCAGATACTTTCCTAATACCATGGGGGGGGGGCTCATTGATGTATGCGTTCTCACCAATCCCCATGATATACAGGGTCCTCCTAAAGATAAAAAGAGACTGAGCAGACATGATACTGCTAGCCAATCTTCCCTCTAAGGGGAGAGGGCAGCTGAGCAACTCCAGTTGCTCGCTGCACACCCCCCCCACAGGGCCTGCTGTGCAGTGCCCCCCACCCGCTCCTGACAGCCCCCCCCTGCTCCCGATCACCCCCCCAGGGGGGGGGGGGGGGGGGGGG
>ML681973.1:32351544-32365683 GCA_007922195.1 Podocnemis expansa | reverse complement strand
CCCCCCCCCCAACTTACCTTGGGGCTGGACTGGAGCCAGAGGGCCCAGCCATAACTCCCGGGCCAGAGAAGCTCTACAGAGCATGCCCAGATTTTCTGGGCATGCTCCGTTAGAGCTTCTCTGGGCGGGAGTTTTCAAAACTCCCAGCCCCAGAGGAGTTCTGTGCAGGGACTCTGGCTGCCGGCAGTGTGCTGCCAGCAGCCTTCGCTGCGCTGGCGACTGTGATGGGCTGCGCTGCAGCGCGCCAGCGCAGCTTAGAGGGAACATTGGTCTGCAGCACTGTTCCCTTTAAGCTCCAAGCTCCCCGCGCAGGGAAGGCTGCTGGCCACACAGGGCCAGCAGCCAGAGGCCCTGCTCACAGCTCCTGTGGGGCAGGGAGTTATTAAAACTCCCGCCCACAGAAGGTCTAACGGAGCATGCCCAGAATATCTGAGCATGCTCTGTTAGTGCTTCTCTGGCCCAGGAGCTGTGGCAGGACCATGCAAGGTAAGTGGGGGGCGGGCCGCCAGGATTGGGCCCGCGCGGGCCGCTGGGTGGGGCGGCAGGATTGGGCCCACGTAGGCCGCCGGGCGGGGCAGCATGATTGGGCCCGTGCAGGGGGTGGGGGGCCCTGCGCAGTGAGCAACAGGAGTTGCTCAGCTGCCGGTGGGTCTTAGAGGGAACCTTGCTGCAGACCCATTGCTGCGGATCAACTCATGGATGCAGCTTTTATTGTTACCTTATCACACTGCGATCCATTGCTGAAACTGCTACTGGCAGCATGCAGGGGAAGCAGGAAGCGCTCTGGCCAATCCTAGATTGTGATCTGCCAGCCAATCAGAGTCTCAAGGTGGGACTTGGAGACTCACTGCTGGCCTTTGATTGGCTCATTCCCCTGCCTGCTTCTTCCTTTTCTTGCTTCCAGTTGGCAAGCCATTGCTGTCAATCAGAGATTTCATAGGTGGGCAAAGAAATCTGATTGATAGCACTGCGTGCGAACTACAAACAAGAAAGGAAAAAGTGGGTGGGACCCATGTGGGGAATGAACCAATTAAAGGCTGAATAGTTGTATGTGAGCCCAAGCTTGGTTGCAGTTGCGGTTACAGATGCAGATAAACCCTGGCATGCAGATTTCGGATTGGATTAATGTTATCACTGAGCGGATGCGGATGGGATGCGGTTCCACATTTTTGTATCCGTGCAGGGCTCTACATCAAGGATCTCTTTCATGGCCTTGGCATAGTTTGACCAGTACACCTTAATTTTGGAAGCAGCAGCCAGGTCATAGTGGTGGCTGGTTGTTTGTCCTCTGGGTGCACTCCTGTTGTTGCTGCAGTTGGCTGGTTGGCTATAAGTGGGTGCAGAGACTCTCTGGTTTCTTTTGCTCCTTGCTGTGACCTCTATTAACAGCTCAAGGGTCAGTTTGCCAGCAAGGGGTCTGAAGTTGTCAAAGGACTTTGCTGCACTCAGGTGCTCCAGCCACAACAGCTGCCAGGGTGTAGGGGGTCTGGATGCCACTTGTTGATTACCTGGCTAATCCACCAAACTGGGCTCAGACTATGCTCTTGGAGTGCAGGCATCCTGAGCAATCCCCTTTTCCTAGCGCTCAGGAACCGTCTCAAATGGGTGATGGGTCAGGGTTCCTATCAGCATGGTGGCATTGTGGGGAGAGAGGTTGTCTCTTGGTGGCCTCTGAGGAGTATTGGCCCTTTGGGGTGGGTCAGGCTCTGCAGGACTCTCCCTAGGCCTCTGGGGACCACCACTTGACTGCCACCATTCCTGGATGTCACTGGATCTCTGGCAGTCAGGGTTTGCTTGTCTGGGCTCTGTAGATGTAGATAGTGATTCAGGGACAGGACCCCTCTCAGAGGATGTGAAGGCTATGCTTGGCTGCAGTGACCCAGAGTCAGGGCTGTCCATCTTAGAGGCTGGGAATTGCAGCAGGATGTGGGAGGTCATGCTGATCTGCTTGGGGTGTAGGGCCACTGATAGACAATGAATAGCATTTACCTTTAAAGTTTGTGTTAGTTAATGTGTATATGTCCTTCAGTGAAATAAGTAAAATTATTGTGTAACCCTGTGTAACAGACGTTATAACCAATGTCCAACAAGACTCCATGTTGGCAGTTTGGAACTCGTGTGTAAACATTGTACTCCATTTTGTATACTTCATGAAACCTGGTTTAGGAATATGCTGTGTAAGTTCATTTAAATGTGTGAACACAGTGCATGTGTGCATGCGAATGGACCAGTCTCAACTGCCTGCCTGTCCTGATGAAGAACAAGTACCATCTAACTAGCTGAACAATGCAGATGTCTCTGATTAAAGCAAACAGAAGGAGCCACCCCAGAAAGAAAAGAACAAAATAAAATCAAGCCTGCAAGTGACTGGTGACCAATGAGCTCACAGGAACCTTAAGGCAACATGACACAGCAAATCCCATAGACTTACATGAGGGCCAGCAAGTATAAAAGATGGATAAGACCATGAAACATTTGGGTTCTTATTCTGCAACTGTCTTCTTGGAGCATCGGATTCGTGATCAACAGAGGCCTGGCTCCTTTGTGCCCAACCTAACTGGCCACTAGACTAGCTCAACACCACATGAAAGGACAGGTAATTACAGGACATCACCTTGCAGAACTTCTTGTATGTGTTTGTGTATGTGTGACTGCTTTTTGCTATCCTTACTTATTTACAATAAATGTGGCATATTGCCTTGTCCCCGTGAATAAGATCCCACTAGTTTTTTCTTTTTAAGTACAACATTTATTGGGGGGTGCTCTCCTAGTATGACAGGGGGAGACGTACAGAGTCGTAATCTGCATGGGAGTGCTTATCCTTCTGCAGCCAGGGACATGCTGTTCAGGCCCCCCCCCCGGAATACTTAGCCATCTGCTGATGGTGATCCATGAAGGATTGCCTTGGAGGTAGGGCCCTGCCTGGAAGACATTAAGGTGTGAGTTGTAGGTCAGGAGCAATGACCTGGTGTGTCAGGCATGGGCAGGGCCTCATCTCAGCAAGCTGGTGGGGTATGATCCTCTGTTTTGGCTTCAGGATAGGTGGCTGAGGTATGGTCACAACAGAAACTCGGGATGAGCTGGCAATGAGAGTCCCAGTCTGTGATGATTTCACAGTCCCTTTGGAGGGGAGGCAGCAGCTGTTGGTGCTTGAGTTCTGCTTATTGCAGGACATATCATGTGACTTCCACTTCTTTTGCATGTTGAAGGACAGACGGCAAGTGATGCATCTCAAGGCAACCCCCTTTTTGGAATCCTCCCCAGGCATCTGGTTATATGACTAAGATAGAATTCATGGGTCGGGCTGCAGATGGGGAAGAAGAGTGTGTCCTTGGGGAGGGAGTACAGGAGGTATATGCAGTCTTCTGTATCTCCAGACTGATGCCCTGGGAGCAGTTTCAGTCATGTTGGAGGGCCTGTTCACAGAGGTAGCACCATCAGGAAGGGTGACTGGACTGGCAAGGGCTTCTGAATCCTGGTCAGCAGGGTCAGAGGCACTGGCTTGCGTCAGGGTGTGGTTCCATTGAAAGAAGTTGAGACCAGCATTGACTATGGCCTTGATGTCTTCTGAGGTAACCTCTGGAGGGCAGGGCTTGTCACATTACAAATTTGTGGAACAGGTAACATCCTCATGGAGGCACTGTCAGCCTGTTCTGAAATGTAAAAAGTAGCAAAGTTGTTTGCTTCCTCAGGAAGGTCCGAAGCCTCAGAGGCAGACACAATCTCTGGGGGGGGACCCAGCACGTGAGCAGGCAGACGTGCTGATGGCGTGGTCATCCAGAGACTCCGAACCTCAAGGTGAGGCAGTAGCAAAAGCCAAAGCCTGAAGTGTGATCTCAAGGGCTGAGCGAGGGTCCTCAGGTAGAGCCATCCCTTCAGGGGTGGCAGGTCATGTGGAACAGCCACTAGAGCACTGAACAGAGAGGCAACCTGTGGTGGGGTGGCAGCGGCAATGGCTTCCACAGCAGCCCTTAGGAGTGCAGGGGAGGGAGACAAAACTCAGGTATTATCTATAGCCACCTCCCAACAGGAAGCCCAGGGAGAGCAGTCCCACTCTGTGTCTTTGGAAAAGCTAGTTCCATCTGGCTCTAGATGAGCAGGAAGGACAGCAATCTCCTAGAGGCCTGCTGGACCTGACTCCAAGATAGATTACAGACGCGGTCCTGCTCACACCTCCTGGTACTGTCTGTGCACGGTGGTGTGTTCGATGTAGGTGTCCCTGGACCATCGGCTGGTGTCAAATGCCATGAGGCGGCACGTCAGCTGGGCATAGCACTGTCCGACAGCACTGGCCTTGAGAGTCCAACCCAGGATCTGCAGCCCTGTAGAGAGTTGCAGGAGCTTAAAGATACGGAACACCCTGACCAGCCAAACGACCTTGAGGATGGCTGGGGGCACAGCTTGTTGGCTGCTCCCCTGCCTCTCAGCCAGCGCAGTGCCCAAGGTGATGAAGTAGAGGATAATGGCCACAATGTCGATGATGTACTTGATGGTCTTGGAGAAGGTGGCCTTGCTGGGGCAGGCAAAAAGGTGGACAAGCAACTCAAAAGAGAACCAGATGAGGCACAGCGTCTCCACCCCGAAGGGGCCAGTGACGAACGACATCTACGAGACAGCCAAGGAGGAGGAATTGGTGAAAAGGTCCATCGCCAAGAGGCCGCTGCTTGGGCCCAAGGTCCCCCCCATCACCTCATAGGCACGGTCATCCCAGAACTCAGACAGGGTCTCCAGGCAGGAGATGAAGATGGAGATGAGGGTGACAAGGCCTGAGACAATGGCAATGCCTCTGGTCGGCCCTTATGAGAGTGGTTCCCAACCTTCTGAAGCCTGAGGACCCCTTTTTAGCATCAAAAAGTTCCGCAGACCCCCAAATGATGATTGTCGTACTTTTAGTATATTTTATTATTAAGAAAGTACATAATAACAGATAGCTAATGACTCAGTAACACTTTGAAACCAATTTGTATTTGTATCTTACTAATCAGAATAGCATCTACATACATTTGAGGATGCTTACCAAATCTTGTCAACTGGTTCAGCAAAACAAGCAAGGAGTCCTGTGGCACTTAAAGACTAACAAATTTATTGATCGCATGAGCTTTTGTGGGAGAAGATCCCACCTCATCACTTCAGTAGTCTTTAAGTGCCACAGGACTCCTTCCTTCTTTTACCAAATCTTGGGTTTTAACTCTAGCTCCTGTTCCTAAGATGGAAAGTGACTTGAGAAAAAGACACTGATTTTAAAAGCTGAAGTCGAGCAACTGCCTACATAGTTTGCAAGCAATTCTGCACATAGTTCTCATGTACAATTATTGTATTTGCACAGGAAAACTAAGTATGTGTACCGAAAGAGGGCCCATCAGCTGCATGCTTGGTCATTTGATTGGATGAATAAGCAGTTAGAAGTTTGTGGCAACTGCCTACCTAAACTACAGACCCAGAGCACTTTGCAAGTGAGGATTTTACAGACGTATCTGATTATCAGCAGTTTCCCCCTTGTGCGTCTGTGTATTTGCTGGGTCTCCAACTATACAACTCCTGAGATGGTTACTACTACCTAAAGGCTAGAACGAAGCTTTAGTCGCATAGCCGTGCGTAAGTATGAAGTCACCAAAAAGGTGCAGCCAGATGCCTCAATGACTATGGAAGCAAATATCTTTAAACGACATTGGGTATTATGTGTGACGAATGCCAAGCTTCGTCAGATTTAACAAGCCTTGATCTCTAAAGATGTCCTGGCAGGTAGACAGTCATTGAGAATGAAGAGGGAGTGTTTGCTATGGCAAGTGTGCCATAGAGCAGCTGCAGGAAAATACCAAAGGGGCCACCTGAAAGAGTCCTTTGTGATACACAACTCGGACATACCTGCAGCTGCTGGCTCGCGGAGGCTGCCTTCCTGTGCCTTGGTGTCTGACAGACTGTGTTGAAGCCTTGTGTAGGAGGAGGGGTAGCAGAAACCAAAGCACGGAAAGGATGACAGGGAGGTACGAAAAGGAGGACTTTGGAGGACACATGGTGAAAGTGTAGTATTAATGTAACTCTCGTTACCATATTATGTCATGGAAAATGGGTGATAATTAATGAATGCAGTGGTAAAACTGCGCAAAGTTGTGTGTACTTTGAATTATTTTAAAATTTTTTTAAAAATCACCAAACTGTTTTCTTTTATCGCAAACTGGAGATTCTTCAGTAAACAAAAGTTCTTCACGACCCTTCCCATAATGTTCACGAGACTAAAAAAGTTAAAAAACTCAATTTGCAAATATGAACTTGAAAAGCACCTGGGGGTGGGGGGGGGCACGGAAGTCAGTTAACTTGACACTCGTTTTTCATTTTCCACAGCAGCCCATTTTACAATTTTAAAAAATTGTCCTAAGTCGTTTAAAAGGACCAATCCCTGTGAGGGCTTTTATCTCCCCCCCCCAGTTTAGCCCTTTTGCACAGAGCAACAGGCCAGAAGTCACAGCACCCAAGCCAGGGCTCAAACCCGCAATCCTGAGATCGAGAGGCTGCTCGCCAACCCGCTCAGTGACAGAGGCTGCTTTGATGAAGGCCTCTAGGCATAAGGGAAACTGTGTGCTCCACCCCCTTGATTTTTCTGCAGGCTGCTCTTTCTTCCTCTCTGTGTGCAGCAGACTCTTAGCTTCAGGGTAATGGGCTTGAGCCCTGGGTCAGGTGGGCTTCCCACCCCCCCCCTTTAACATTCTACTCACCAGAAGTAAAAAGCCAGACAAAATCACCTATTTTCAGAATGCCTGCTGGACCCAGGACACGAAGGTAAAAAGGAGGATGTGTCCTTCTTTTGCCAGATGTGGGATAACCCTATGGAGGTGGGAGTGAGGGTACCCAGCGGCTCTGTGAAGCACCTTGCAGCGAAGGGGCAGACAGTGACCTCGCGCTGGGAGATGAGGGCCCCCACTCCCAGTGTGCACAGAGCTCCAGTCAGTGAGAGCTCAGGGCCCACTCGCTAACAAGCCCAGCTTGTGCCGCTCATTTTCGGATCACGGCAGGTCTTTCAGCTTACCTTCCACCCTGGGCAGGCGGTGTGGGTGGCTGGGGAGGGGGGCAGAGCAGGGAAGCCTGCCATCATTCCAGTGAAGTGGCCCCGTTGCCTTTGTGAACAGCGCATGCGAATATGTTGCCAGGAGAGCCGGCTGTGCTGCGCCCCGAGGGAGATGGAGCTCAGGGAAAGGACACTCGTGCAATGTCTGCGGCCCCCTTGCAGTAACTCTGGGGGGCCCCAGCGGTCCGTGGACCCCAGGTTGGGAACCAGTGCTTTATGAGCAATCAAGTCAGCTGGAAATGCAGGTGGTCCCTGGAATCGTTTGTCTCATCAGAGCGTGCCGTGTTACCCAAAAGGTTGGGGCCCACTGGGCTAGACCATGGCCCCCCCATCCTCTTCTTGACCCTCTGCTTGCTATCTGTCTCAAGCAGACCATCAGGAATCGGGGGCCCCGCGTATGGGGTGAGGCGACGGGAACAGTTTACAGCTGTCCGGAGTGGCTTGGGTGGCTTGGCCCAGGCTGCCACCGCCATTACCACGTGCACGAGGGGGTGCCTGTGTTGCAAGTTTCTCCTGGGCACGAAAAAGATTATACTTGGGCCCTGACCATCGTACGGAAGAGCCTTACAGTCACTCCCAACACCAGTCCACTTCGTTTCTGTTTCCTGTCTAACTGGTGCACATTGGGTAGCGTAATCCTCTGCCTCAGTAGCAAATCTGAATAAACCAGATCAAACTGATAAGAACAGATATAAAGTATTTTATTAAGAGCCTGGTTAAAGAGGCACAGCTAAGCAATACGTCACTGTGCAGAAGTAGGCAGGTCGGCGGAACCTCCTGGTGGTGATCGCAGAGACAGTCCTGCTTACACCTCCTGGTACTGTCTGTGCATGGTGATGTGTTCGATGTAGGCGTCCCTGGACCATCGGCGAGTGTCGGATGCCATGAGGCGGCACGTCATCCGGGCGTAGCACCGTCCAACAGCACTGGCCTTGAGGGTCCGACCCAGGATCTGCAGCCCTTTAGAGCGTCGCAGGAGCTTAAAGATAGGGAACACCCTGACCAGCCAAACGACCTTGAGGATGACCGGGGACACGGCTTGTTGGCTGCTCCCCTGCCTCTTAGCCAGCGCAGTGCCCAAGGTGATGAAGTAGAGGACAATGGCCACAATGTTGATGATGTTCATGATGGTCTTGGAGAAGGTGGCCTTGCTGGGGCAGGCAAAAAGGTGGACAAGCGACTCAAAAGAGAACCAGATGAGGCACAGTGTCTTCACCCCAAAGGGGCCAGTGACGAACGACATCTTCGAGGCAGCCGAGGAGGAGGAATTGGTGAAGAGGTCCGTCGCCAAGAGGCCGCTGCTTGGGCCCAAGGTCCCCCCTGTGAGCTCATGGGCACGGTCATCCCAGAACTCAGACAGGGTCTCCAGGCAGGAGATGAAGATGAAGATGAGGGTGACGAGGCCTGAGACGATGGCAATGCCTCTGGCCGGCCTGGAGTTCTCTGAGTATTTGAAGCAGAGCCACACGTGCTGCTGGAGTTGCTTGTCGGGCAGAGGCCTCTGCTTCTCGCAGATGAAACCCTCGTCCTCACAGAACATCTCCATGGCCCCCTTGCCCCGCTGATAGAAATGGGCCTCCTCAGAGAAGACACTGAAGTCAATCACCACCCCCTTGCAGCACTCCTGCTCAACCCTCGGGGGCTGCCCAAGAGGCAGCAGGACATGGCTCAGGGAGTCAGTGCAGCATTTGCCCCCCAGCAGCACGCACGGGATCATGCCACCCTCCCCCGCTTTCCACATGGGGCACTCAGGCTGGCCTAGATTGGCAACGCCGCTGCAGCTGCTTCTTTCACTGCGAGCGGAGGCGCTCACTGACCGCAGCCCTCTCACACACTCAGCCATAGGCCCACAACGAAGACCGCCGCCAACAAAACGAATAAAGAACAACAGCTGATTAACAACCTCCCCTTTTCACACTCCAAAAAAAACCCGCTGACCTGCTACTGAAAAACTGTGCACGTCCCCTTTTTCCACAGTTTTACAGAACACAGCGAGAACTAATGACAAGCACCAAACTCCGCAAACAAGCCTCTGATCGCTACGGCGCTAAGTGCTGATCACTGCTCCCAAAATCGTTCCAGCACTAGACTTTGAAGCGACACCTCTGAGCGCAGCATTCCTCTCACAGACAGAGAAATCTTTCAGCCTCTAAGCTCAGGTTGGCTCTCCGGACGCCGCCATCCTCTCACACTTTGCATTGACCCGCCCCCTTGCCTCTGACGCGGCCCGCCGGCTCTCACTCTTGAGTCATGCGGCAATAAAGGCAGCAGAAGAGAGGTGCGAGCGCCAGGCTAGACCAGCGGCATGTTGCTGTGCCAGGAGAACTGTCCAGAGGAGTCCTGAACTTTTGCACAAAGGTAATGAAAATCAATGCAAAACAAACATTGTTTCCTCTTAAACAATAGTCTGTCAAACCCAAACCCATATTACAACTCATCAAACATGTGAAAAGTAATCATTGAATTAAAAGCGAGGTGTTGGTCTTTTGATTCTAAACTGTGAACATTCTCAATGCAAGTGGCCGAAAGGCAAAACTGAGACGACCTCCCCCCCACCCCTCCTCCAGCGGGTTTGAAAGATTAATCAATTTGGTCCTGACTTAGCTTGTTGCCCTGTGTTGCAAACCTCTCTAGTACGTTTGTGGCCATAGTAAATGGAAGTAACTATGACCTTTATGACAGTGGTTCCCAACCTTTTGAAGCCTGAGGACCCCTTTTTAGCATCAAAAAGTTCCGCAGACCCCCAAACGATGATTGTCGTACTTTTAGTATATTTTATTGATTAAGAAAGTACATAATAACAGATAGCTAATGACTCAGTAACACTTTGAAACCAATTTGTATTTGTATCTTACTAATCAGAATAGCATCTACATACATTTGAGGATGCTTACCAAATCTTGTCAACTGGTTCAGCAAAACAAGCAAGGAGTCCTGTGGCACTTAAAGACTAACAAATTTATTGATCGCATGAGCTTTTGTGGGAGAAGATCCCACCTCATCACTTCAGTAGTCTTTAAGTGCCACAGGACTCCTTCCTTCTTTTACCAAATCTTGGGTTTTAACTCTAGCTCCTGTTCCTAAGATGGAAAGTGACTTGAGAAAAAGAATTGTATGATTTGCTGCCAATTGCACCATGCAATGTTTCTGTGTGGATGCTAATAACCTATTCTACATGATTTCTATGATGATATGTTTCCTACAACTTTATACGTGTGAACAAACATGTAACATGCTTTCTATGGCTCAGGGATAAGGAAAGAGAGAGAGGTCTCTCCTAGCAGTGTCAGACAGAGACACAGGTATGCTAATGGAGGTGTCTGTGAAGAGACAAAAGAATCACCTTGGCCATGAAAGGGAGGGGCTGAGGGGTTTGGAAACAAAGACTGAGACAAGCATCTGATGAAGTGGGATTTTCTCCCGTGAAAGCTCATGTGAAAAATAAATCTTTTAGTCTTTAAGTGCCATATGACTCCTCTGGGCTTTTTGCTGGACTAGACTAATACAGCTATCCCTTTGGAAATTGAGACCTGGAAGATTTAAAAGGTTTTTTGAGCTGTTACTCTCCATCTTGAAATAACTCCAAGCAAGATATGGGTCCTGCCTGGCCTCGGGTAGAGACTGGCTGTACAAACATCTAACTGCTAAGCACCTTGAGCATAAACTTGTTTGGACTATGAGATTAGTTTAAGTAGAAGTATTAGGTTAGTACACGTATTTTGCCTTTTATTTTCTTGTGGTCTCTCCTGATTTTGTTGTACTGTGATTCTGCCATGCTTGGCCATATTCTCACTTAGAATTATAATCTGATCAATAAACTAGTAGTTGTTTTCCCTAAAGCTGTGTGATCTTTAGAGGGTATGAGTGAAGGAGGCTGGGCACAATCCTTTTCTTTGTTAAATGGAGGGGCTTGAGTGTGTGGTGGTTGGGAGTGGTTCCCAATCTCTGTAGACAGGGGCTCCTGGTGTAGTAACAGGGGCTGGGGGTGCTTGCCAGGGGACCCTCCCTCAAGTAGCCAGAGTCATACACCCCCTGCCTGGGACCGACGGTAGGCAAGAGGCTGGAGTGGACTGACTCAGGAGTGAGTGGTCACTTGGCAAAGCGAGATGAATCAGGGTTCAGGAGTGGGAATTGGGAGGTCACAGCAGCACACTGAATGGGATCTGGGGAGTGGTCTGTCACAGCATGATCCCTGATCTACCTGCCCCCCCGCTAGCCCAATGTGAATCGGGGCCCAGGAGGCGTCTTGGATCCCTAGCACCCTTGTCCCCCTCCAGACTCAGGCTCAGAGTCCCACCAGACTCCCCCCTGCACTTACCTGGCTGTGTGTTCCCTGGGCTGGTGCTGGCAGTGTCTGCTGGAGGAGGAAAGGGTTAAACCTCCCTCTCCCCTCCAGCTAACTGCTCAGCTGGATCCAGGGGGAGGGGTGGCAGGTAACTCACGGGCAGAGCAGCCTCTGAGTGAGCCTGCCTCTGCCAGCCAAAAACATTCAGGCTCACTGTAGGAGAGGTGGGGCTAGTGCTGATTCCTGCCATGGGGGGTGCAGGCCCCATGGGGCCCCCAAAAGCGCGTGGCCCACATCAAATGTCCCCTTTGACCTACTCTAAGGACGGCTCTGCTGCTCACATACATTCAGATCCCTCCCACCATCCCTGCCTAGCTGGAGGTGGTGAAAAGAAGGGACTGGGAGGGTCAGGGTCATGGCCACCTATATAGCCATGGTCACGGCATGGAGGGGGCATTGGCTTCTTCCCCTGACCTGACAGGCTAAGGCTAAAGACTTTCCGAGCTGCCGTGTGCTGTAGCACATTTACAGCTGTAACTGAGTGCATGTGAGCAGCCCATCTCCAAGAAGGACAGTTAGGTCAGTAAACCACCATTCCTGTGGCAGTTGAAGACTGTGGTGTTTTGGACTACTTGGGGTCATTGGGGTTGTCATGGTGATAAATGGGAGGGTGGTTTAGGTGCTAGGGAAACCTGTCTGTGGGTCCTCTCTCTCTGTTCTCTTTCAATAAAGACTCCTTACACAGCTGTGAATATGCTGCCTCTCATTATTGGGCTACAATTTCCCCTAAAACTAACTCCACATCTGGTGACAGAGGATGGGATATGTGATGGAGTTAGCTATCCTCAACAATCCTGGTGACTGTGGAAAACCAGAATGCAATGTAAGAAGCAAAACTTTATTTACTGCTTGCATGAGGGTTGGGTTGTAACTGTGAAAGCTGATCTGCTTGCCTAAGGGCTAGCTGGCTATTCTGAAAGCTGATCTGCCTGTTGTTAAGTACAAGAAAGATAAGGCTGGCTGGCTGTTCTGAAAACTGATCTGCCTGCTGTTAAGTACAAGTGAAGAGACAAACAATAACCACAAGAGGGCATCATGTCTCTCAAACCATTTGACCATTTGGGAGAGTCGTGGCAGACATATACAACTTGATTTGAAAATTTTGTAATAGCAAATGATATAACTAATGAGAAGAAGGTACCAGTTTTTCTAACAGTCATTGGAATTAAGATTTATAATTTGCTATGTGATTTGCTTTATCCAGAGAAGCCAGAGCAGAAATCTTACAGGAACCTAGTGGAAGTTCTGGGAGTACATTTTTCCCCAAAGCCACTAGTAATTGCAGAGAGGTATAGGTTCTACCAAAGGAACCGAGGTGAAGGTGCATCAGTCATACAGTTTGTAGCAGCTCTGCAGAAACTGGCAACACACTGTGACTTCAAGAACATGTTAGAGGAAATGCTGAATGACAGGCTGGTGTGTGGCCTGCACAGTGAATCAACACAGAAATGCCTATTGACTGAAGGTGAACTCACCTTGCAGAAGGCTGTGGAAATTGCAGTCTCCACGGAATGTGTCACCCAAGACATGCAACAGATCGGGGTCAGCGTATGTAAAGTGTCCCTACAACCTGCCCCCAGGGCACCGGGGAGACAGGAACATTACCGGTGTGGGATGCAGGGTCACCTCACATCTGAGTGCTGGTGTAAGGAACTACTGTGTCGACAGTGTGGTAAGAGAGGACATATTAGTAGTTTAAGGTACATACCTTTCATCACCATACAAATTTTGACAGCTCGGTTTCCAGTCTGGGTTGCCAGTGAGCCTTTGATATTAATTTGATATCAATTTGATATCAAGATTGGGTGGCCATTTTGATATCTACTTGATATCAAGATTGGTGGCCATTTTGAAATCTATTTGATATCAGGATTGTTCAGAGTGTGGTTTTGGCCTTGTGTAGTGCTTGTGCTAGACACATGAGTCAGGATTTGGCCCGTGGGCCAAGAGAGAGTGTGACAAATTATGAAGAAAATGTCTGTGTGTGTGTAGTGCTTGTGCTGGGACACATGAGCCTGGGCTTGGACTTAGGGCACAGAGAGAGACTGGTGGGCCAAGAGAGAGTGTGACAGGTTGTGGAGAAACTGAGGAAAGAGTAAAGGAGATAGAGTAAAGGCT
Source organism: Podocnemis expansa (assembly GCA_007922195.1). NCBI lineage: Eukaryota > Metazoa > Chordata > Testudines > Podocnemididae > Podocnemis > Podocnemis expansa. The sequence continues at coordinate 32,352,157 of ML681973.1, read as the reverse complement.
GAGAGAGTAAAAGGAATGAGAGTAAAGGTGGAGAGAGAGAGTCTGCAGAAGAGATGTTACCAGGTCGGCAGCTGGAAGGGAACTGAGACCCGTTCTGGGGGCGGTGCACCATAGGCTCAAACCCCTCCTCTCCACTGAGCCAATCTGGAGGCAGCTAAAAAAGACAGCCTTTTTTTAAAAACGAAGGCTGAGTTTGATAGAACTGTAAAGAGGACTCAGCTGGAATCAAGGAGTGTGCATAAGCTGTGAGAGGACTAGCCTGGTTTGCTGCTAGAGAGAAGCAAAGGCTAGCTGTAGGGAAGAAAAGAAAATGGAAAAGTGAAAAAAAAATAAGGTGAAGCTGCTAGAGAAGCAAAGGCTAGAAGAGAGGACTCTCTGGGGGCAGAGAGGAAAAAGGCAAAAAAAGTGAGAAAAAAGACAAAAAAGCTGTACTGATTGTACAAAGCAAAGTCCATCAGACAAAAACCAACTAGAGGCTTGAGAGCAGAAAAGGGGGGCTTCTGCTGCTAGGGAAAAGCAAAGGCTAGCTGGGGAAAGAGAAGAAAATGGAAAAGTGGAAAAATATATGTGTAGCTGTGAGAGGGGCTAGCTTGGTGCAGCTGCTAGAGCCTAG
>ML681973.1:32246035-32342256 GCA_007922195.1 Podocnemis expansa | reverse complement strand
GGAGCACTTGGGGCTGTGACTCCTAAGCTGGGAGAGTGGCTCCAACAGATCCCAGGAACAACATCAGAGCTCTCTGTCCAGAAGAGTGCAGTGCTAGGAACAGCTAAGATACTGCGCAGAACCCTCAAACTCCCAGGCCTCTGGTAGAGGACATGAGGTTGAGGAAGACACATACCACCCATAGGGGTGAGAGGGGAATTTTTATATGAAATAATCCCTCACAGGGGGGAGGGGGAAGAGGGAGTCACAGTTGGTAATGTCTTTACCAGCAATGCCTGGAGATGGCCCAACAGTTTGAGTCTCTGATCTCCAGATAGGTGTTACAAGTGCCGTATGGCCAGGGAGCAATGTCCTGGCCAAGATGCGAGCCATTGAAAGTGAGGTTGGCTAGGGTGGGATAAGTACGAGTATCCCAGTAAGGGAGCCTCCATGCCCAGAGCATGGCATTGCACGTGGGGCTTGTTAACGGACTAGTGCTGTGAGGCAGAATGTTAGCGTGGGAGGCCCAAGATAAGTTCTTCCTGCTTCTGTTCCCTTGTCTTGGGGAAGAGGCATTGCCTCCTTCCCCCCAAGGGCCCTGAGTCGCTTGAACCCATGTCAGGTGTGCCAGGGTGCTGCTTCAGGGGTGCAGGGAGGGAATATGGAGAGGGTTCCCCACCACTATCATGATAGGGTGGGCCTAAGGTGGGGACTCCTGGGCTCGGGGGTCCTGATCCTAACTGAGAGTGCCCGAGAAGGGGAAGGAGGCCATTACAAAGTTTCAGCTTTCATCTTGTAGAAAAAGCGGTAGGGTGGCAGGGGTTGGACCGCTCTGCCTTGGCCTCCCTGGAGTATAAAGTCCCTTATGATGAAGCAAATTGTGTTCCCACCTGGCGGTTAGGATGGTGGAGAGTCCCTTCTACCAAAGAGGTGTCTGAGGACCCAGTAACGCTGGCCTGAGCAGTGTGCTGCCCAATATGTTGTGGGGGGGGGGTTCAAGGTGTCCCTCCCCGACCAGGAATGAGAATAGGTCCTACCTGGTGTAGGACAGTTGGGTAAGTGGGAGGGGTTCTGCACCTCCAGATGAGCACCCATGTTTGTGCATATTGGAGCCTCTGCAGCCGTGGCTGGGACTACCATGAGACGCGCTTCTTGGTCCCACCGAGGCCCATCTTTCTGCTTACGGGCTCTAGTGGACCATCGAAGAACATCTGAAAGGGAAGGAGGGGGGCTTTGTTTTCTTTTCTGCAATAAGGGCCCAAAGGTGTGGATGTCTTAGTGGTTTAAAGAGTTTGGATTACGTGGGCCGCATCCGTGCAAGACCGAAGGGGAGGGCCAAGATCTGGCTTGTCCCTGTTCTTGATGCTGAGACTGAGCTGGTCCTGATAAGTTCCCGATTCCCCCCTAAAGGAAGGGGAAGAGGTATCAGTTGCCCACTCCGATGGCGTACTGGAGTGGAGCATGCTAGAAATGGGGTGACGGTGGAGGAGGGGGGAGAGTTTTAGACTCTATCCCCATGGTATATAGATCAGGGAAAAGGATGAGGGCGGTCGTCACCCCAGAGGGTTTATGTGGGGGGAAAAGGCCACAGAGGGAGGAGGCCAAAGTATTTGACCTGTCCTCTAGGATCCCGCGCAGTGCCTACCACAGTTAAGAGTTTCAGGAGGGAACAAGATGTCCCCTCCGAAGGGCAGGTCAAGGATCGCCTGCTGTGCAGGGGGGCGCACCCTGACTTCTCTGAGCCAGCCTACTCGGCAGATAGTCATGGATGAGGCCATAGTGGAGGCAGCTGTATCCACCACATCTCGGGCTGAGAGAAGGAGATGCTGGGAGGTTAATCTACCCTCCTCTAGAAATGCATCATACTCCTCTTTGGCCTCTGGTGGGAGCAGGCATTGGAATTTTGGAACAGACTCCCACACATCCAGCAAATATCTGCTGGTTATGGCCTGATTATTTGCCACCCTAAGTTGGAAGGCTGAGAAAGAGTAGACGTTACAGCCCAGGAGATCTAATTCCCTGGCTTCCCTAGAAGCTGGGAGGGGGTCGCTAGAAGGCTCACCCGGGCCTAGCGCCATTTGCACCACGTCCCTAGGAAGTACTGGGTGATCGGTGAGGAAAGGGAAGTCCGACTCGGGAACCTGATACTTAAGGCTCGCCGTGTCTGAGACTGGGGCAGAAGAACTTGGGCTCTGCCACCAGGAAGAGGTTAGGTCCCAGACGCTTGGGTGGAGTGGGACTGTCAGTGGCTCTGCCATGGTGAAGGCTGGCCCAAACAGGGTGTCTGGAGGAGGACCTGAGGGCTGCACCTCCATCCCTAGGTGGGCCGTAGCACGGTGCAACAAATCAAAATGTGCAGACAGGTTGCCAGTGTAGGCACCCGGTGCTGGAGACAGAGTGGTATCGGGTGTCTGGCGACGGGGAGAGGGGGTCTCCCGGGGGGACCATTCTTGCGGGCGGAAACGGAAAGGTGACGGTGCCAAAGTGCGGCGCCTCAGTCGCTTAGAGCCCCTCGATGGGCCCTCCTCCAGACTTGAAGTGGGGGAAGGGCTTCAAGACTCCATGGGCGGTACCTGCAACAGTAAAGTAATGTGTTGCCGTGGAGACAGCCCTACCGTACTGGGACCCAAAGGAGTAGAAGATGGAGGACTGTGTGGGGAGGGGGAGCGATGCTGGACCCAGGCCTTGGAAGTATAGGCTGGCTTGCCCCTTATAACTGGGGTGGGGGAATGTGGTGTGGGGAGTAAGAGGAGAGCCTGAGTGGCCTCCACTGCCTCCGGAGTTGACGGTACCATAAGCAACTCTGAGCGGGGCCGAGGCGAGACCCTGCCCGGGGAAGGAGGGCTGCCTGGTTGAGAGAGCTCTCACCCCATTGGTCCCGGGCTGTACTGAGCCTGTGGTGCTGAAGGTGACTGTGGCCGGTGCCAGGGTGACCTCGGCACTGGTGACGCTGGGCTATAGCAGGCCTGCGGTACCGGAGACAGGGGTGATCGCCGCCGGGGTGAGCCAGGCACCGGCGGTACCAGGCTGTGCTGGAGTTATGGTGCCAGGGACGACCTCAAACGGTGCCGAGGTGCCAAGGTGCTGGGTTGGCACCGAGGTGCTGGAGTTCGCACCGAGGTTGTTCGGCAGCAGCTGCCGATGGCACAGTGCCGCGTCGGCTCCGGGGCTGAGCTTGGTCTCGGCTCTGGGCAGGAATCCAGAGCCTTGGGTGAAGAGTGCTGAGCCTGTTCGAAGGCTAGGGCACGGCACCTTTGTTCCCTTTCCTTGATTGTCCAAGGTTTGAAGGACATACAGAGGGAACAGGCTGAGACCAGATGGTCTGCACCTAGGCACCTGAGCCACTTCCCATGGGGGTCATGCCGAGGGAAGGCCTTGCTGCACTTGGAGCAGGGTTTGAAGCCTGGCATGCTGGGCGGTAATCTGTGATGTTCTGGCCTGACAGTGGAAGACTTCTGCAGTGGAACTATGTCCATGAAGAGGTGCTCCCAGTGTGGTGAAAAGCTCATAGAAGGAGAACAGGCTGCTTGCGAACGCAAGCAGCGGACGCTCCAGATCTGACGCAAGGTGGAAGAAATGAAAACTGGGGAGGGGTCAGGAGGTGGCCATATATATAGCCACTGAGTGGCATGGGAGGGGGTGGCCACCTACCCTCTCCTGACAGGCTAGGACAAAAGTTTTCTGACCAATCTGGAACTCCAGCACTGAGACACCTATTACTGAATGCATCCCAGCAGCACTCGAAGAAGAAACTTTGTACCCCTCTCCTGACTGCAAAGGTTGCACAATGACTTAGGAGTGTTTTTTATGCTTACAAGTTTTTTGAAATAAAATGGATGTGTCACACTCTGCTTTTAAACTGTTTCACTGTCCCTACAGCAAATGTGTTTTTTAGAAAAGTACGCTAAAGGCTTTAATTTTGTTTAATAACTTGTCAGGACTTTAAATTGCCCCCACAGATTCCTGATCTTTTTTTCAAACTGCCCAGCAGCCTCTCACCCCCACCCCACCTGGACACCATCCCTTACTGTAAAGGAAACCCATCAAGCCCACAAATTCCTGACATTTTTCTTTTTTAAACTCTCCAATAACACCCCACAAATTCCCAAGGTTTATTTAAACTGTCCAATAGCATTCGGCCAGCTCCACACAGCTACCTGTGAATGAGACCCTTCCAGATCAGTGGGTGGACCTATCCAGAAACACGCCTCAACATGTTTTCAAACATCACTGGCTGATTTTAAACAGGATCCCCCATTTTCTTTTTAAACTCACTAATAACACCCCACAAATTCCCAAGGTTTATTTAAACTGTCCAATAGCATTCAATCAACGCCACACAGCTACCTGTGAATGGAGACCCTTGCAGTTCAGCGGGTGGGCCTATCCAGACACATGCCTCAAACATCGCTGGCTGATTTTAAAACAGGATCCCCATTTTCTTTTAAAACTCTCCAATAACACTGTACAAATTCCCAAGGTTTATTTAAACTGCCCAATAGCATTTGGCCAGTTCCACGCAGCTACCTGTGAATTGAGACCCTTGCAGTTCAGCGGGTGGACCTATCCAGACACATGCCTCAACATGTTTTCAAACATCACTGCTTTATTTTAAACAGGGTCCTCCCCTCCCCCTCACAGGATCCTACTACAGCTTTTTCCCCCCTAAAAATACACAAAGACACAGCAGCTGGTTCTCACAAAAAACACTTTTTATATAAAAGACCTACACAGAAAGTCCCAAACCCCCTTTTCAGAGATACATTTTATTTACAGCTAGCAAGATGGTTTGTATCTCACGTATGTCCCCTCACCATGCTCTGACTTAAACCTTTTGCATTCCTGACACATAGTTGGCCTCCTAAGCAGGCTTCTGTAATTTTTGGTGCGGACCAGACGGTTCATAGGCTCATATAACCAGGCATCCCTGATGTCGCGTATGGTCACTGCATACAGAGCATAGGAAGGGTCTGGAGCGGCTTGCACAGTACGTACCACGTTCACTCCCATGTCTAAAAGGTCCTTAGTTACATAAAGACATTTCAAAACATAGCTCATGGCAATGACAGCACTTAACAAACTTTTAAAACACAGTTTAGTACACAGGTCTCGAAGTTTGCTTTTTATATCCTCTGAAGTCCAAGTAGTGCAGTCATGGCTCCACTGGCCTGGAGCATCTATGAGGCAACCTTCACAATCTTCATGCATAATTTCCTTAAGGCACTAATCAAGCATAACAGAAATATCAATATGCATAACAGATCACATGACTTGTCTGCGTTGTTGAATAGGCACTGGCTCAACCTTATCCAGGCAGAGATATCTTACAAACTTCTCGTAGACCTCTTCCTCAGTCAGATTCTCTTCCATGTGCATAGGAGTTAAACAATAACAAGACGGGCCAGCTTCATCTTGGTCACCAATGCAGCACTGGCCTGGGGCTCCTGAAAAACAAGAAAGATGATTCAGAAAAAAAGAATTGTAAACCCATCACTCTTCTGACTTTTTAGAGCTATACCAGCCAGATAGGCTACTCTCTCCATTCCTTTACCTCTGCCATGTCTTTCCCTTTCTCCTGCTCTGTTGGTGTCGGTGAGAGTCCTTCAGTCTGCTGCCTCAAAATCTCTGGGGTTTTGGGGCTGGGGGTGTTGAACAAAAGTTGAGTCAAAGGGCTCTCCTCCTCTTCTGAACTGCTGCTGATGTAGAGCTTTCTATGCAAGACCAACACCTTAGGAGTCAAAACGAATCCCGAAGGCCTGACGGGGGTGGTGAAGGCATCTGTGTTCTGCACTAGCTGTGAGCCGTGTGGTCTTCCGGCTTCATCTTGGTCACCCACTGCAATACTGACCTGGAGCTCCTGAGAAACAAGAAAGATGTTTGAAAAACAAAAAAAGTTGTGAGCCCGCCACCCTTCTGACTTTTTCTTTTTAGAGCCATGTCAACCAGATTGCTTACTCTCCCCATTCCTTTACCTGAGCCTCATCTTCTCCTTTCTCCTGCACCACTGGTGTCGGAGAGAGTCCTTCAGCTAGCTGTCTCAAGATCTCAGGGGTTTCGGGGTCCGGCGTGTCGAACAAAGGCTGAGCCAAAGGGCTCTCCTCTTCCAAAGTGTCACTGTCGCACTGCTTTCTACGCCGAGGGGCCATAGGAGCCAAAACCAATCCTGAAGGCCTGGTGGGGGTGGTGAAGGCATCCATATTCTGCACAAGCTCTGAACCACGTGGTCTTGTGCACAAGCCAGGGGTCATGCAGCTTTAAAGGCCCAGACTTCCGGAGGGCAGTGCCGCCTGCCACCAACTGTCAAGGCCCACAGATCGGGCGCGGGGTTCCAACCCTGCCGATTGGCCCACGCGGCCCTGTCGGGCTGATCTAAACTCTTTTCCTATTGGTGGAGGGTCACGCAGCCCTCTTCTGGGGAGGGCAGACCCGCCACGTGCCCTTGTGGGGCCAATCCTGCTCTCGAGGGCAAAACCCGCTCCTATTGATGCAGAGGCATTCTGGGAGGGGTCAAGCCACCTGCTGCCAGTCAGGTCGTCATCTTGAGCCAGAAGTCACACCCACAGGGCAGGCCCAGATGTCAGGTGACCGGCTGGGGGTGGGACTTCTGGAGACAGGTGGGGAGGGGGCAGGACTGGATGTCAGGGGCCTGGTCGGTGGGAGGGATTTCCGGTGGAAAGGGGGCATGGTTAGGGTTTGATTGATGGTAGGGCCCTTTACTACTGTTGGGTCCTCTCTCTCAGTTCTCTTTCAATAAAGACTCCTTACACAACTCCGAATATGCTGCGTCTCATTATTGGAAGATAATTTCCCCTAAAACTTCACAAAAACTGACAAATTTCTTTATTGAATGAGGTTCCTGGGAGAAAATCCCACCTTGTCAGACACTTTTTGAAGATGGGGGTGTTTTGGACTACCTAGGGGAGACTTGTCCAACCTGTGACCCAGGGGCCAAACTCTGGCCTGCCAAGAGCTTTCATCCAGCCTGTGGAGTACTGCTGAAAGAGCCTGAGAGCTGGGGCTGGCTGGGGCCCTTGTCAATTTCCCACCCTTTGCACAGCTGCGGGAAGGCATGGCCTGGCCAGAGAGCTGTTCAGGGGCTGGATTTCCCTGAGCAGTGCTTGCCTAGGAGTGAGGAGAACAGAGTTGGTGGTGTCCCTGTCAGGAAGTAGCTAAGTTCTGCCACCCAGGTGCTCTGCTTGCCTCACCTCACACTTCTTTCTCTCTCCTCCTCCACTGAGCTTCTCTGTTCTGCCTTGCCCCCTCACACAGGCATCCCTGCCCCCCCTTGTCCTCTGTGGACAATGCAAGCAAAAGTAATGCTAAATATCACACTAATAATTGTTTTATTAAAGTTTATTAATAAGATTGATTTGTATGTCTTAATAAAAAATTTTCTCACCAGCCCCCCAACGGAGAAAAGAACTGCAATGTGGCTCCTCATCCAAAAAGGTTGGACACCTCTGACCTAGGGTCACTGGGGTTGTCATAGCAATAAATGGAAGGGTTGTTTTAGTCCTAGAGAAACCTGCCTGCTTCCCTCTGTTCAGTTTTCTTTCAATACAGATTCCCTACAAAGCTCTGACTATGTTGCCTCTCAACACTGGATTATAATTCACCTTAAACTTAACAGGGGAAAGGTGGGTTACTTACCAGTAACCATCCTGCTTTGAGATGAGCTGCTCAGATTAATTCAGTAACGGGTGTATCCGTGCCGTAGCACACAATTTGTCAGAACTTTTTGCCCTAGCCTTTCAAAAGAGGGCTTGCGGCCACTGCCCCCCATGCCAGCCCGTGGATATATATGTGGCCCCTGCTCGACCCCTCCCCAGTTGCTAGGAGTTGCCAACTCTGAGTGTGGGGACAGAGGGAGGGTTGTGAATGAATCCAAGCAGCCCACCTTGAAGAAGGACGGTTACTGGTAAGTACCCACCGTTCTTCTTCGAGCACTGCTTGGATGCACTACTAGCCGTGCTAACAGATGGTTGTCAGAGTTGGTTTTTCCGCCTTCAGTACAACCAGTCATCACCCTGGGTAACAGCCCAACAAGTAAGGTCCTTGGAAGGTTGAAGGTATTGACCTGAGGTCCCTGGCCCAGGCAAGAACAGACTGAGCAGGCAGGACCTAACTCAGTGGGGATAGAAGGCCCAGTTTGCCCAAGTGCTAGCCGATGTGCAATGGCAGAATGACCTAAGGTCACCCTACTATAAAGAGTCAAAACAAGACACATTACAGCTAAGACTGAGGCATGTGTCATCGAATGAAGGACCTGAGTAGGTGTTAAATACGGATATGCTGAGGCCAGAGAGCTAGATATTCTGGCGCTAGCACATATCAGGTGTAATAACTGCAAAGAAAATAAAGTGATCCTTGAGCTCCCAGCTTACCAGCGGCGAATACAGGACACTACAGGGGACAAGGAAAGGGAAGGGCAGAGAATAATACCTCCCTTTTCCTAGTCGGAGAGAGTAGAGCACAGGGAGATCAGAGGCAAGGGCGACTGTGTGGATCTGGACCGCTCAGTGCACCTGCCGTAGGAGAAAGGTTGCAAGAAATGAGGAAGAGAAAGATGAAAGGGAGACCATTCCCTTCCTAGAGTAAAGGAGTACAACACAGGGGATGCGAGATAAGAGATGGCTATCCCTTATGATGCAAAGTGTGGGTAGAGCACTTGAGCTGGCATGAGAACCGAGTGCTTAGTTAAGACTATAACAAACATGGAAACTGGCCGTAGCTGAGGCCTCACATAGCCCTGTAAAGGCATTGCCGAAGGCCAACATGCCCTTCTCAAAGGCATTATGACACTCCCATATGGTATGAGGTGACCTGTCAGCATCTACCACATTGTGCTGAAATAAGAAAATAATATTATTATTATTATTGTTATCGTTATTATCATCATTACCCTGGCCCAATGGCTAACAACTCACCACAGGGACCGAGCCGAGGGAAGTCGAACGTAAAGAACTGCCATGACTAAGGACAGAATCTGAAGGGTAGGTTCATGTCCCCCAGAGGGGCACGGAAGCCATCCCCTGCAGCCTACAGAACCCAGCACGCTTTCGGGATCTGGGACCACAAGGGCCACAGTAGCGTGGGTCTGAAGAAAAGCATCTGCCCTAAAGTGGCAGAGCGCGGGAAACATGAGTATTAGAAAGAAGTTCACTGTAGTGTGGGAACAACACAGAAGATCCCACAGATCTAAGAGAAAGGGAAGGAAAACCTCTAGTGAGGACGGAGCGAGGGCATCACCTTGATTAGGTGCAGCTCCAGCCTTCCAATTTGAGACACTTTCTGGTCCGTCTCTTCTGCCCTCTTTCATCACTGTTTTGTTTGTTTTACCAGGGAGAAGGAGGATGACCTCTACTGAGGGTCAGCTAGTTCCCCCAAGATCCAGGTCACTGCTCAGGATTCCAGGAATGGGGCCATTAACGGGTTCCTTCAAGTGTTGAAGGAATCTCATAATTGTCTAGTACAGGAGCTTAAGCATGCCAAAAGAGCAGCTGCTAGCTAAAGAGGCTCTTTGGTTGGAGGGGAAAAAGGGAGTTGTACATGATGGAACTCCCAAGAGAAAACCCTGGAGCCATCATGAGGGGTAACCATGGCGACATGGTTGTCTTCTGAGAAGTGAACTACTGAGAAGACACCCACTAGGCAGAGACCACCAGGGAAACCCAATGTTTGGGCTCAGACTCGTGCTGAACATACTGAATCGAACTCTGGGTCAGTATTGGGTAGACCAATAGCCAACGGTGGATGGGAATCCATCCAATGCAAGGGGGGAAGGGGGTGGTCCCAAAATTTTCCTGGGCTTCCATGAAAAGAGAAAGAGAGAGAGACAACCCGGTCAATATTGGGTTTGTTCTCTTGGTGGGAGTAAGATCCCGGGCACATTAGCACTCATAGCACTCACTAAGAGGGCTTAGGACACCTCTGTAGATGCGCTGCTGTGCCCTGTGGGAGTAGGGGAAGGTCGTGGGAACCAAAATCCCTGATTGCTGGGTAACAGCACTCACAACTCCTCCAGAGTGCGGGCTGCAGTAATAGAGGAAAAGGGAGCTCCACCTTTTGGCATTAGAGTGACTCTTTCCCCCCTTACGGATGGGGGAAGGTGGGGAGTATCAGGCCAGAGGGTTTGTCATGGTGGGGCCTTCTCAGCATGTCCACCGAGAGAGCTATCGACCAGCTGATGGGAGTTGATTACAGGGGGGAGGTTACCCCCCCAATGGGAATCATAAGCAGCTAACCCAAGACGCCCACGTCTAGCAACAGGTGTCGACATCTCCATCCAGCACTAGATGGGTGGTACAAGGCCAGGTTGACCTGCCTCATGGGGCCAGAAGGGGTGTACGGCACCACCGAACCAGAAGAATGTACCTTAGATCACCTTATTGAGGATTGTTCACGACAGAAAGAGAGAGAGCAGCATGAACAGGCGAATAAGAGAAAGTGGGAGATTCTACCCCAGCATGTGGAGGGGGAGCACAAGCACCCTCTGGTGAGGAGGGAATAGGAAGTCAGACCCCTTCTGGAGAGAGAGAGGGTTTAGATGTCTGGCTCGAGATGTGCGAGGGCCAGACTCAAGGTTTTACAGGAAAAGGTGCGTGTCTACCTGTACAGGGAAGAGTACTTGGGAAGAACACCCCCCCAGTCTACCTTGGGAAGGGCTGGGGGGGCCCTATACCTTCCAGTATTTATATCCCTGTTTTCGCCATGTGTGCCTTGAGAGGAAGCAAAGGAGGCACCGCACAGGAAAGGGGGGGGGGCTTCCCCACCCAAGGATTAGTAAATATAAGGGGTGGTCTAGAAAGACGAAGTAGGCCTCCTCCATTTATTGACAGCTCTAGTGTGTTCATGGCCCTTCAGGAGCACTGCCCTCAAACCGCTGGCCTTTAAAACTCTATGTGATAGTAGAGAGTGCTGCGTTTGCCTGCTGAGCCACTTGGACTCAGCCCTGAACTTGAAGCTGTCCATGAGCCCGAGGGAAGGTTCCCGAGTCAATGGGCACCCCATAGGGCAGGGGTTCTCAGGAGGTGTGTGACAACACCAAACCAGCTGGCTATGAAAAGCTACCCCTGGTGAGCGCTGGGCACTCCCTGGGGAACAGAGGAGTGGACCCAGGAGGGAAGTTCCCTACTTGGGATTCAGGCCCAAGCCGCAGTGGTGGAAGTGTTAAATCGTGCCCATAGTCAGAAAAGAGGATGAGCAGGGCTGGAGGGAGTGGAAGGGGGCCCAAGAGGAGGAGACCCAAATATTTTATCTCCCCCTCTTGGGTCACAGACAGGCCCCAGAACGGCACCCGTCTCTAGTGGAAAGAGAGCTTCCCCGCCAAAGGGGAGGTCAAGGACCACCTGTTGAGAGGCAGGGGGCACCCTAGCCTCTCACAGCCAGGCCACATGCCGTAGGGTCATGACTGAGGCCACCGTATGGGAGGCTGTGTCTATGGCATCCCAAGCAGATAGAAGGAGGTCCTGGGATGCTACCCTGCCTTCCTCAAGGAAGGCATTGTATTCCTCCCTTGCCTCTTGTAGGAGTAGGTGTCAAAACTTATTCATTGACTCCCAGACATCGAACACATATTGACCCAGCAGGGCCTGGTTGTTTGCGACATGTAACTGGAAGGCAGAAGAGGAATACTTGTCAATTTTAAAAGGGATAGCCATGTTAGTCTAGTCCAGTGAAAAAACAACAAGGAGTTGTGTGGCACTTTAAGACTTCTGACGCAGAAGGTCTAATTCCCTAGCATCCCTCAATGTCATGAGAGGGTAGCCGGAAATGTGTCCCAGGCCTAGTGCTGCTTCCACCACCACTTGGGAAGGGAGACGGTGGTGGGTAAGCGATGGGAACTCTGACCCTGGGACTCTATATTTGTGGTCCACCGTGTCTGAAAGCGGGGAGATAGAACCCAAGTTTTGCTAGGGTGAGGAAGCGAGGTCCCAAACACTACGATGGAGGGGAACAGTAACGAGCTCCACTGATGTGAAGATGGGCCTGAACAGGCTATCACCGTGCCTTCCAAAGTTTGGACCTCCATACCCGTGTGGGCAGAGACGGGGTGCAGAAGATCGAAATGCGCCAAGAGGTCCCCCGTATAGGAGCATGGCACTGGGTTTAGAGCTCTAGCTGGTGCTGATGAAATTGGTGCCGAGCTGAACACAGTGGTCTCTTGGGGGGACCACTCATGAGGCTGGCACCTGAAGGGCGATGGAGCCAGAGGCCGGCGTCGAGACTGTTTAGCTCCCTTTGAGGTTCCCTTCATCCGGGCTTGAAGTGAGCAAGGCCCCATGGGACTGTGAAGATGGTGCTGGGGATGGCAGGGTGCTGCTGTGCCGGGGTGAAGGCTTGACAGTACCAGGGCTCTGGGGGGTAGCGGGTTCTGGTCCTGGGAAACTCGGTACTGACACTGGGGACAGCGTTAGGTATGGCTTTTGGTGCGCCCAGACCTTCAAAACAAAGGCTGGCTTTCCCTTCTCTCTAGCAGGTACTGGGGAGGGTGGAGTAGGCAGTAAGAGTGCCTTTGCTGCCTCAAATGCCTCCTGAGTCGAGGAAAGTAGCACAGACTCCTCTTGGTCCCATGGGCAGTCCCTTGTGGGAGACCCCAAGCAGTGCCGACACCAAGGTACCGACACCAGTATCAAACTGGTCTTGCATCCTCTTGGAGAGCGGTGCCGAGCCGGCACGCGGTACCACACGAGACCCCAAAGCCTCGGGGGTAGGCTGTTGTGCTTGCCCTGAGGCCAACGCACAGTGCCTTTGCTCCCTGTCCTTGATTGTCCTAGGCTTAAAAGACAGACAAATGGAGCAGGAGGTGACCAAGTGGCTTTTGCCCAGGCATCAGAGGCACATCTCGTGGGAATTGTCCCTTGGGAAGGCCCTGCTGCATTCAGCGCAGGGTTTAATCCCCGGCATGGTGGATGGCAGAGGTGAGCGATGTCAGTGCTCTGAAGCCAGATGCTCGAGAGAGGGAACACTCTTTGGTGGAACCAGGTCCACGAAAAGGTGCTCCCAGTTGAGCAGAAGTCTCATAAACCAGAAAAAGACAGGCTGCTTGCTAAACGCAACGAGTGGGCTGTTCCACAAACCATCACTAAGGCGGACAAAATGGAACTGGGGAGGGATCGGGTGGCAGCCACATACATAGCCATGGGGTGGCACAGGGGGCGGTGGCTGCCAGCCCTCTTTTGACAGGCTAGGGCAAAAAGTTCTGACTAATTGTGTGCTGTGGCATGCAGGGGCGTCGCTGGGGCGGGGAAAGACCCGTGGCACGGGCCCAGCCCTGCCCCGCCCACAACTAAAGGCCACACCCCCCTGGCCTGGGGGGAGGCCGCGCCGCCGCCGCCAGCTAGGCCGCACTGCGGTGTGGTGCGGCACAGCGCGGCGCAGCTTAGCCTGGCCCGGTGCGGCCGGGCCCGTGGCTGCAGCCCTGGATCCCCGGCCGGGGATGGGGCTGCCACGGCCGCAGCCAGGCCCTGGATGGATCCCCAACGGGGGACAGGGCCTCTGCAGCCGCGGGCTGCTAGCCGGGTCCCGGATCCCCGGCTGGGGATCCGGGACCCGGCCAGCAGCCCGCGGTTGTGGCAGCCCACGGTTGCAGCGGCCCTGTCCCCGGCCGGGGATCCAGAGCCCGGCCTCCAGCGGCCGCTTCCGGCCACACCGGGCCAGGCTAGGCTGAGCCGCGCCGCACCACAGCATGGCCTAGCTGGCGGCGGCGGCGTAGCCACCCCCTGGCCCTATCCCGGGCCAGGGGGCGGGGCCTGCCTGGCGGCCAGATAGGTCCCGGATCCCTGGCCGGAGGTGCGGCCATCGTGGCCGCGGACCGCCAGGGATCGAGCCCCAGATCCCCGGCCCGATTGAGCCAGAGAACCGGGGCACCAGCGTTGGGACCCGTGGCATGTGCCCCGGGTGCCCAATGTTAGCGACGCCACTGGTGGCATGGATACACCTATTACTGAATGTATCTGAATAGCGCTTAAAGAAGAACTGTGTTTCCCCCAATTGTCTGCCCCCCCCCCTCCAGGGACCATGTGGCTAGTGCCCTGGCCCATCTCCTGGCACAGCCCACCCGGATAGTGTTACTAGATACCAAAGCATAGAAAGGAAGACAGGGAGGTACAAAAAGGAGGACATGGGAGGACAGATGGAGACAATGTAGTATTAATTTAATATTCTTCTGTTTTTAGGAGGCCCTGGAATGCTTCCACCTAAAAATAGGGTGTTCTCACACATTCCAGCATACTTTAACCCCCCCGTAAGTAAAAAGCCAGACAAAATCATGTATTTTTAAAATGCCTGCCGGACAGAGGACACGAAGGTAAAAAGGAGGACATTGCCTGACATCTGGTAACCCAAGCCATGCCAGAACAGCTCAGTTCTGAACTCGTCCACTCCAGGTGGTGTTTTGCTTCCACCAATGCACTGCCGGACCCTCTCCACCTCCAACCTGAACCACAATGGAACAACCCACTATGGCTGCTTCTCTATGGAGACTTCCAAAGGGGAAGCCGTGGGGGGAGAAAAAAAAAAAGGGCCCAACAAGGAGTCCTGTGACACTTAAAGACTAACATTTATTTTTCGCATGAGCTTTCGTGGAAGAAAAACATCCCGCTTTGTCAGATGCTTTGAAGATGGGGAAACTGTCAGTCTTTAAGTGCCACAGGACACCTTGTTTTTTTTGTCCATGGAGAGCAGCAACGGAACATTGACTCTTACTGCTCCCACGTGCAAAACCCCCCATCCTAGAAGCACAAGTCCATCGCTCTCGCTCTGTTCCCCACCCTCTAAGACAATAACTGTGATTGGCTGAAGGGGGGACGTTCATCCGTGGAATGCTGTACCGTCATTGGTAGCCCCTCCTCCATTCCCGAGAGCTCCATCCTGGGGTCTGTTTGGCTCTGGGGTTGACTGACACTCGCTCTACCCAATAGGCAGGCGGTCTGTGAGGCCGGGCTGGCGAATGAGGAAGAGGCAGGTGGGGGGGGTCGCGTGGGCCTAGGTTTTGCTGTGGTAGCTGCACCCTGGCCGACATTTTGTGTGGTTCGCGCTGAGGGGAGGCGCGGGGACTGGGCGAGGTTGGTGCGGGGCCGCATGGCGCTGGGGTGGGGTGGGGGTGAGAGGAGCGTGTGGGGCGGAGGGACAGGGTGTGGTTGGCTGTGTGCGGCGGTAGGACAGCTTACACTTGCCCACATGGCCCTGGTGTTGGGGGGGGTAAGGTCACCATAGGGACCTAGTTTGGAGTGGGCGTGTGAGGGGTGGGGGTGGAGATACCTTGGGGGGGATCATATGGGGGGGATACAATGACTGTGTGGGGCTCACAGGGCAGGGTGCACGCTTGGGCTGTGTGCACGAGTGGGCTGGAATACTGGGGCCATGAGAGCCTGCCCTGTGTGTGAATGGGGGCTATTGGGTAAGGCCCAGCGGAAGCTTTGGATGTATGGGTAGGGTTACCAGATGTCAGGCAAAAGGAGGACATGTCTTCCTTTTTACCGTCACTTCCTCTGTCTGACAGGCATTTTAAAAATACATGATTTTGTCTGGAGTTTTACTTACAGGGGTTAAAGCATGCTGGAACACCCTACTTTTAGGGGGAAGCGTTCCAGGGCCCCCTAACAACAGAAGAGTATTACATGAATACTACATTTTCTCCATGTGTTCTCTAGTGTCCTTTTTGAATTTCCTTGTTCTCCTTTCCGTGCTTTGGTATCTGGTAACCCTATATATGGGTGAGGTAGTGGGAGTGGGAAATGGATGCTGTGAGGCCTTTGAGTTTCATGTACATGGAGGGCTGCAAGTGCGAGTGAGGAAGAGGAGCTGACAAAAATGAGAGCCACTGGCTTTGTGTACATGGTGGGATGTGTGGGAAATGGGAGCATGGTGGGGCATTAATGAAGGCTTTGGACTATGCTGTACAAGGAGGGACAGGGAAGGGGGGGCACCATCGAGGGCTCTAGTTTTATTTATTGGGGAAATGTGGGATAAAGGTGGTGAGATGGATGCAGATGATGAGTTAGCTCAGAGTCTGGGGATGTGGAATGAAAGGGCAAACCTGGCTTAAGCTGCTGATGGCAGAGCTGGTGTTCTGCTCAGGAATGCATACCAGATGCTGCAGCTCTGAGGCATAGGAGTGTGTGCACACACTCCTTGATCTGCTCTTAGCACCTTCAAAATCAGAATAGTGTTGCACACTCTCTTCCCAGCAGTTTAATCACCAAAGCATTGTGGTGCTGAAGCCCCAAGATTCTCCTCACTGCTGGACAGTGGGGAAGTCAGGAGCTCCCTGTCCTGGTAGGTGGAGAATGGGGTGAGTAGGCAGCTATGCAAGCTGCATTTTAACTGTAAATGAGCTGTGGTTTGGCCATCTCTGTTATAGGAAGAATGGTCTGTGGGTGGGGTATTGGATTGGCACTCCAGAGACCTAGGTTACTTTCGTGGCATGGCCAGATTCCCTCTATGATCCTCGGCAAGTCACATAACCGACCCTATGCCTCACTCCTTCACCTATAAAATGGGGGCAGTGCTGTGATGAGGCAAGTCATGCAAAGATGTAAGAAAGCATTGCACTTGGATAAATGTTTCTTCTTAAAATTACTTTCCTCTTTCCCCAGGCTTTGCAAAGATGGTGAAACTCTTCATTGGGAATCTGCCCCGTGAAGCAACAGAGCAAGAGATACGGTCACTCTTTGAGCAGTATGGAAAGGTGCTGGAATGTGACATCATCAAAAACTATGGCTTTGTGCACATTGAAGACAAAACAGCAGCTGAAGACGCCATCCGTAACCTACATCACCACAAACTGCATGGTGTCTGCATCAACGTAGAAGCCAGCAAGAACAAGAGCAAGGCTTCTACCAAGCTTCACGTGGGCAACATCAGCCCTACCTGTACTAACCTGGAGCTGCGGGCTAAGTTTGAGGAGTATGGCCCAGTGATTGAGTGCGACATAGTGAAGGACTATGCCTTTGTGCACATGGAGCGGGCTGAGGATGCAGTGGAGGCCATCAGGGGTCTAGACAACACAGAGTTCCAAGGTGAAACGTGAACCAGAAAAAGTGCAGCCTTTGCTAGGACTAGGTAGTGCCAGGTTCTGTGAAGAATATCAGGTCAGGTGGAACTGTGGATCATGAGGTCTTAATTGTGCTGAATGAATAATAGAGTACTTGTGTGGTGTTCAGACTGACCATCTTGTCTGGATGAATTTTTCACTTTAGATACTTAACACAAGGAGTGCAGAGTTCTTGGAGAGAAAAGTGTGTTCATTGAGTTTGAGAAATACTTTCAGTTAAGTAGATGTCTGGTTAATGAATTAATGAATTTAGTGCTGCTCCTTTGGAGAATGTCAAACATTAAACAAGTTGAATGTCCCAATCTCTAATAAGCCTGTAGTTGCAGCTGTGATTGAAAACTTTTGTTCAGGTGAGGCACTGGGGTGTTACAGGAGACTGAAGGGTACTGATAAAGTTGTGGGGAATCTAGGAATGGAATAGCAGGGGGCACTGTGCTGTCATGGTTGCATGGGCAGAACTGTGTTTTTGAGAGCCTAGGACTTGAATAACAGGCTTGAGATTATGCAGCATTAATAGAAATGTGGAGGCAGGTTGCACAAGAACAGTCATGTTGGTCTCTCATCTTCAAGGGTATTTAAAGGCTTTTGCAATGTTTTCAAGGTGCTAAATGAGATCTTTCGTTCCAGGAGATGTTAAAAGTAACCTGCAAAGAGGAGGATGGGGGGAGGAATGGGCTTGTTGTTCTACTTTTATTGATAGAGAAAGTTGGTTTGAAGAGGTTTCTTAAATTTAAAACTGCCTGTTTGTTTGTACTAGAAATTAGGGTTTTGTCTGTGGTGTAACTAGTTCTCTAGTCATGAGACAGTAGTAACCTCAGAAGAGTGAAGAATGAAAGTCAAGATATCAAGAGAGAGAAGAATTTATATTTAGACATAAGTTTGTATCTTTATCTGTGTTAACTCCTAATGAACTTCGTTACTAGTCAACCTTTTGAATAAGAAGCCTTTATTACATTTTCCATTTAAACTGTTAGAACTTCAAGATCTCCCAGTATTCCTTTAGCAACACCAAAGATCAGACTTGCATTTCTGACCTTTCTAAGGTTAAGATGAGAGAGAGGCATTTGATTGGTCAAAAAAATATAGTATATTTTAAACCATCAATTTATTAGACCAGTAATAAACAAGAGAAAGACATAGGTCTGCATAGGACATAATCTCCATAGGTTTAGCGTAGATGGCCTAATTATAAAAAAGAAGTCACATAATTGAGTTATTTTAACTCAGACAAATGTGAAACACAACAAAATAAAGTTCTAAAAGATGAAAGAATGGCACTATAATGCAACCAAATGGTCAGCCACTGCCTACATCAGGGCAGTCGTGCTGGAATATTTGACAGTGTTTGGCCGATTAGGGAATCGGTTTAAGAAAACAAGAAGTCTTTTTGGCACTTAGACTAATAGATTTATTTTTTTGCATGAGCTTTCATGGGAGAAGATCCCACTTTGTCAGATGCTTTGAAGATGGGAGTACTTACAGAATGGAATGAAAATAAATGTTAAGGGAGTATAAAACATGGGATCAGGTCATACAGTAACAGCAAATCAGAGCAGTTCTTCAGGTTCAAACCCTGGGAAGGCTGAAGTCAAATTACCTGTTGTAATGGGAAAAGAAGCCATAGTCATGATTTAATCCTGTTTTCACACAATCTAATTTGCAAATTAATTCCTGTTCAGCTGTTTCTCTTTGAAATCTTCATGTCCCACTGACGTTGACAGTATTTGACTGGTCTTTTGAGTCACTTGCCACATCTACTTGTAGTTAAAACATCCCAGGCTACCTTAAGTGTTGTAAAAAGCTAAAAGAGCACCAGGTGAACACTTATAAATGTCCTTTGCCAGTTGTCTTTAAGAATCCACCTGCAAACTTAGTCTGAGGCACAATAACTTGAAGAACTAGAAGGTGGGAGTTCAAGGTAGGGAATGAATTGATAACTTGTTCTGACAGGACCCTGAGCTGTGGAGTATGGGAATTGCCAGAGTGGATCAAAACTGTAGTCTTTCTAGTCTGAATCCTGTGTCTGACACCAGCCAATATCAACTGCCTCAGAGGATGGTTCAAGGGACCTGTAAGAGCATTGATGGGATAACTAGACCCCCCTAGAAGTTAGCTCTTGCCCTGAAGCAGAAGAGTTTAAATCTCTTCCAACACTAAATTCTCCTTACAGCGCTTACTGTCCTTGTGCTAGATATCTGTATCCATGTAAATGGTCAGTACTCTTTGAATTTAGTTTTTTTATTTTGGTGATACCTTGAAGCAGTGAGTTACACATGTGAATTGTCCCCAGTGTGGAAATAGCGTTTCCTTTGAAAGTTTTATCATTGCTGCCTTTAGTGTTGTGAAATATCCCCACTTTTTTTTATGGTAAGCTGAAAAATGGCAGTCTATGGCCTCAGTCCCATTATTTGTTTTATGTACTCATCATATGATCTCATATATCTCTAAGATAAAAGCTCCAAGTCATTTAATCTCTTCATTTGAGAGTTTTTCCAGGCCCATAATTCTCATCACCTCTCTTCTGCCCCCATGGATTTCTCTTACATACTTCATGGAATTGGGTTTGGAGTTGTGGTTCTGCTACATGTTTTATGGAGTTGCAACACAGTACTCTGGGGAAGTGTCCCAATGATTTATAGAATGCCATATCTTAGTACTCTCATTCCATTCCTTATGCACTCTAGCACTTTGCTGCTATATTGACTAGTATAGAGAGTGCCCAGACCTCTTACAGAGTTGATCTAGCTAGTTTAGGAACTTAGCATTCAGATTAATGCACATAGGCAGGAATGCTGTCCACTTACCAACATTGAACAGCAGCAACAGAGATGTGAAACAAACAAGAAGTCCTGTCGTACTTTTAAAGACTAACAAATTTGTTTATTGCATGAGCTTTCATGGGTAAAATCCCACAAAGATGTGAAAAGATGATGTGCAATTTTTGTCATTCCTAATGTTTTGGTTGCAGAAGCTATTTCTCCTTTAGCAATACAAAAGCCATCTATCAGTTAGTGCAATGTAGGAAGGAAGTAGATTGCAGACTGTAATGTTAGACCTGTGCATAGACCTTTGGGTACTAGAGTAGATAAGCCCTACTCAGTCTTGAGAGCTAGGCTACAAAGCTGTACCTCAGAGAGGGCAGCTGGCGGGTGTATCTGGTACAGCTATTAAAAGTGATGCTGCATCTCATCCCAGAAATTAACCAGATTGTGGATTGTAGAAGTAATCTCTGGTAAGAAAACAGCTGATCATCTGCTTAGAGCAGAATCTGTCTCTTCTCTTGGAAGCAGCAGCAGGTGTATCTTTAGGGAACTTTATTAAAGAAAATGTGTATGTCTGTCTGACTTGGGTCCAACATGCTGCTTTGGATATACTCATATGGTCTATATAGAAATTAATGGAAACTCAGGGAGGTTTGGATTAGCTGTTTGAAGCAGTGGCAGTGCTGCTATTAAGGCATGAGCACTTCTTTAATGTTCTGCTAATAATAGAATATAATTTGGTGCACTGAAGTTTCTTGAAGACATTTGGTTTCCATGTTTCAGTGACAGGCAGAAATAGAACACTCATCGCTAACATTCTTCAGACTGTGAAACACAAGGTGTTGAGAATCAGGGAAGCAGTAGATTGATATTAGGGTATTTGGCACCTTGCCACTTCTTCTGTCCCCAAGCTCAGTGATCAAAGGTTGTTAGTGCCTCAAAGCTAGGTTTGGCAGAATTTGATTTTTATTTTTATGTAATTTTGGTGGATAAAATTTATTATTTTAAGTACTTTTAAAATATTTTTATTGATTTTAAAATTTCACAATTATGTGAAATGACAGGAGGGAAGGTCAGATACTAGTTATCTAATGACAGTATACTTTGAGACTGAAAATGTTAAAGCTGTAAGAATTAAAACAAATTGTCAACTTCACAGATCAAAATATACAAAGTAAATATCCTTCAGTCACACTCTTCAGTTCTCAAACAGCATTTTTCTGACATTGCCTATCCATAAATTTTAATGATTATCAATGGAAATATTTTTTATGTACACAGTGACATAGATGTTGACTAATTAAAAATCTTATCCTTCTGATCCTATTCATGGCACTTTCATACCTCCTGTGAAATAAGCTGGCATGTCTCAGCCCAGTTCTTGTTCAGCAGATGTGCACCTCAAATAAACATTGCATGTGGTAGCTTTATTGGAAAGTCCAAAGATTGAACTGGCCAGGGAGAATGGACCTGCCTCTCTTCAAAGTGGCTTTGGGTCAGGACTGACATACGTTGGCAAGGTGGGGTGCTGGGTGCATTGTGTAGATATCAGCAGGGCCTGACTCACTGTATAGATAGGTGGCTCTTCTGCCTTCAGAATGCCAATATGGTACACAGGAAATCCAGAATATATAAAAAATGAATTTACTTAGTTCTGAAAACACAGGCACCACTGAGGTAACCTTTTCAAAAGCACCCAGATCACTTAATCTGTTGAGACCTAAGTACCCTGTTTTGGGCACTTTTGAAAATGTTAAACTTGACCTAGAATATGGGAGAGTTGGCTATATTGCATTTGAACCATCTTCATAGAAAAGCATCCTGGTGGACCATGTCCCTTTTGCAAAAGTGATGTTTCAGACATTAGGCAGAGATGGGATCTGTTCAGAAAAATGCTTAGGAATAAGAGGGCATGCTTATTTAAGTCAAATGTGCATTCAGACAGTGGTTTCAAGCTTCTGACTGATGTCTTAAGAAATCGCTATTTTTACTGGGTTTATGGCCAGAAATATCTCTGCATGTCTTCAATGTCTTGGTACACTGCTGTGCAGAATATATACCCTTCTGAGGATTGTGCATTACAGGGTTTTTATCTGATCTGTGTCAAAGTAACTTGAAAAGCGCCTTTGAGTTAATCTAGTCTGTTTCCCGCTAAAATGGAATATAAAAAGGGCTGCTCAACTTTAATTTCATGGGATTGGCTTTTTCAGTTGCTCGCTCTGGTCAAGGATCATATAAACAGTTTTCCAGCCCTGCACCTACAGCACTTTTCACCTGTTTAGTATTAGTCACATGATGTCAAGCAGCATATAGGGCGAATGCCATGATGTCCTTCTCTGTGGGGTAAGTGCCATAGTGATAAGTGGCATTGTTGCCCTAAAACACTGGCTATTATGCTTTAACTTACAGTAAGTCACGTTGGCAAGAGATAACCCGTCATCTTGTATAGTTATGCTGAGACTGTTTATGCACTTTCTGGCTGAAGGATTCTGGATTCTCTTGTGATTTACGTTCTGTAACATCTAACCAAACCTGTTTCTCTTGATGTGGAGTATAATCTGAGGCCTGATGCTCTGAATAATATTGAGGACTGGATGCTATGTTGTAGATATAGCATGTTGTGTCTTGGTTGCAGTGGTTTCCCCCCCTTCCCCCACTTCCAGCTTCATATGGAGAAGCTCATTGTGTCATCTGAGTGGAGGGACCTTGTTAGGTCTGCTTTTATATATTGCGAAGGAAAAGAATGGTTATCTATATATAGCTTTCACACATTGGAAGTAGCAAGTAAATCAGTAATTCAAACAAACACTTCTCAGGTTAGCTGGCAAAAGTGCCATACTTAAATCTGAGCTCACACCAAAACCAGAAGTATCCATACGTTCTACTCCTTGAAGCATTGGTTGTGTCAAAGCAAGAACTCCTTTGTAGTATCTGTATTCAGTCTCTTGTCCCAAAGTCAAAACTTTGTGTGACAGGCAGACAGTTTTTGGTCTGAAATTGTCCTTTGCTTTGGGCTAACTGGCAAATTCAACTTTTTTGTTGTGGTACATCATCTATATTAGGCACGCAGCTACAGCATTCTTGCTATTCTAAGGTGCATTATATAAGAATCTAGATAGAATAGACTGCCTTCTTTGCAAGGAGAGGCTCCCTTGCTGCATGCAATCAGCTGAAATATCTTGGCAAAATCAATTGCCAGAATCCTAGCACTGAGTTCTGTGGGATTCACTGATCATGAAAACGGAGCAGCAAGTTCTAGGATAGGTTCCTAGGCTAAACATGCATTCAGAGTGCTTCAGTGTAAGAAATTGTGTGTGTAGCTTTTTCATTTGGTGTGGAAGAGCAAACTGCTCTTACTGAACTGTTAATGATTTAAAGGTTTATTGCTAACTCACATGGAAAAATTGCCTTTTGGTAAGTGCTTTCAAACCTGACCATCTAAACTTAAATATCAAGATTGTTGTAATGGCACCTAAATTAATAGTCTGATGTTTACAGCAGCTCCGATTGATTTCAGTGTAAGAAGAAAACATTTCACTACAAGCCTGGCCAAAAGCAGTGGCAAACTGCAAACACATGCAATAGTTCTACAGTGCTTTTTCTATAGACTTTATCCCTCCTGCTCTATTTTCCCATCAGGTGCTGCAGGCTTTACATGTATTAAAAAGGGATAAAGATTTCCTTGGATATTGCTAGGAGTTATCCCAAGGTAACCAGTGCCCTTTGTCAGTAAACATCTCCCTGTCTCCCTTGTGGCTTGGATTGTGGGCATGTGGTTCCTTTGTTAAGCTGCTCTGCAACTCACCTGCCATGAGACTGCTATGGTGAAAGCTTATTGTATGCTGCTGGCAACGTCCAACCATCACTGGGTCTGGAAGTAGAAGCCAGAGAGTAAACCACTTGAATCATATATGGACTGCCAGCATGTGTAACTTTCTTGAGCTGGAACTCTCTGGCTAAATATGATAGTTCATATTGTGCTGTTCCTGGTCTGCTCTATTGATCATTATATGGATACCTTCTGTAACGTCATCTTGGGATTTGCAAGGATGTGTTTCCTTCTGGAGTTCCATCAGTCATCATTCCAGTTCAGACACATTCACTAGAGATCTTGGGAACTCTGTCTGCCCTTGGGGCTCTGCACCAACTCATGTGGTTAATCTGAGCAGACAGTGAGGCGACAATACCCCATAAAAGCTGCTAGGTAAAGTTGTTTGACTCATGGACAGAATGCTCAATAGTTGTAGCCATCAGGTTAGCTGTACTGGGATAATGAATTGTTCAGAGCTTGTCCTGATACATTTTAAATCAGATTTTGTGTTACAAGTCTTTTGGTTTCCCATGTGGCATCTGTTGTTATAGCAACCATTCTTGCATCTGTTTCTTAAAGGGAAGCGGATGCACGTGCAGTTGTCCACCAGTCGGCTCAGGACTGCGCCCGGGATGGGAGACAAGAGCGGCTGCTATCGGTGCGGGAAAGAAGGGCACTGGTCTAAAGAGTGTCCAGTAGATCGCACGGGGCAAGTGCCTGACTTTACCGAAACCTATAATGAGCAATATGGAGCGGTGCGCACTCCCTACCCCGCGGGCTATGGGGAGACCCTGTATTACGATGATGGGTATGGAGGAATGGTCGACTACTACAAAAGATATTGCGTGAGGCCCTATGCCATGGCATCTGCATACGACACCTATGCAGAGCAAACAATGGCCCAGTATTCTCAGTATGCGCAGTACTCCCAAGCACAAACCACAGCCGTGGCCGCCACCACAGCCGTGGCCGCCACCACAGCCATGGCCAATCGCCTCTCTACCACCCTAGACCCATACGATAGAGCACTGCTGCCAACCCCGGGAGCAGCAGCAGCTGCAGTCGCTGCAGCTGCCACTGCCACTGCAGCAGCCACCTCCTCCACCTATTATACCCGGGATAGAAGCCCCCTGCGTCACACGGCAGCCGCGGCTACCACTGTTGGAGAGGCGTACGGTTACGAACGTTGTCAGCTGTCTCCAGTCTCGTCGGTCACTCGGGCCTCCCTCTACGATGTTCACCGGTTCGGGCGGGAGTCGTACGCGGACAGGGCGCGGTACTCTGCATTTTGAGTTGGAGGTGAGAGCACTTTCTAGTTTAGTTCTTAGGTGTTTGTCCTGCTACTTTGAGGACATAGGGATCCTCTTTCTAGGTTTTAAATACCTAGCACATTTAGTGCTCCAAATACACTTTTGTTCCTGTATTGCTGGATGCTAGCAAAAAGTGCCTTAAACCTATTGAAGTCTGAATTTCGCTTGTCAGGTATTTGAACCTTGTTAGGACTTTAAATCAATAATATGTCAGGTCTTTTACCTTGAAGTAGACACGTTCCAAAGAAAGAATATAAAGATGAAATGTAAACTGAGTTAAGTCCAGAAACGCCATATGTGTTTCTGAGGTGTGTGTTATCAGAGTGTCTAGTGCAAATAACTGAAATCGGTGTACATATAAGGCTTGGAACATGTGCTCTATCACTACGCTAATAAGACAGAAATGGAATTACGGGGGATATAGACAGATTAACTGTAAGGATTTGAATCCCCTTGATAATTAAAGGCCAGAGCATGGCTGCATTCATTACTGTGCTCTTAGAATGGTCCAGCTCGGACATAGGATGAGGGTTGTTGAAGCCCTACCTCCTTTGGAATATGGTTGTGATGTTCCTTCAAACTCATGCACTATGATGTGATGTTGTACAGAGATATTTGTGACCCAGAATATCTATGGCACTATGGATTGCAGTGAGCATGAGCTTCACTAGGGAATGAATTACAATTATTGTATGGAGCATGAACGTAGTGTCCTCTGAAGCTTCCTGGTGTCCATATGGGGACCTGCGTGGAGAAGGAACTTCAATGGTCTGATTTAGGAAGAGGCGAGGGCACATACACTGAACTAGAAGGAAGTTACTGGCACTTGTCTGCTGGTCCTTGCGACTTCAGATGCAGCAATGAGTCAGGGAGTTAAGACCTCCAGGTCAGAGGCACTGTCGCTCTGATCTGAAGTGCTATGAACAGTGTTCCTAAAATGAGAGTCAGGAGTGTGTCCTATATCGTAGTGCATGGTCATGGTCTCGTTTTTCAGTTCTGCCAGCAGGCACCCTCTGTTTATCATAATGCCTGCTCCTAGGGAACAGGAGTCTTCACCTTTAACTCCTTTAACTTGTCTCAGTTTAAACAGTCAGAAGCTCATGGCGTGGCCCCCAGTGAGACTCGGAGTGGTCAGAAGATTTGAAAGGTGATGGAATACTAGAATTCTTAGGTAGGTAGCCTAAATCAGAGTTCCCTCTATATACTTGGAGTATCTGATGTGTTCAGCTCTCCCCAGTCTGTTGTAGTGGGAAGGACTGCGTTGTAAAGGGTTAAGATTTTTATACTCAGCTCACCTTGTATAATAGGAGTCTGTCATGGCTCCTCTTCATTTGGTCGTGGCTCCAATGTAAAACAGATGTCAGAAGCTTCCAACACATGTAAGAGTATTGTACTCTGTTGAAGATGGGAGTCTCTGGCTATGTTTGTACCATTAGTTATGCTAGAGCCTGCTTTGACAGTTGTGTGTTGTTTTTTCACAACTTATTTGAATAAAGTAGAAGAGGCTCAGACAGTGCTGTTTCCAGGAGTTGCTTTTGTTGCTGGGCATTTGAGAGTTATTTACTGATCCCCCACTGTGTTTGAAGTGCTGGCTATTCTGCATCCCCTCTCAAAGGGAATTAGCTGTCAGGTTCATGTAGGGTTGGAATGGAGCTTCTAATAGGTTTTGAGTTTCAGTGTGAGATGACACCAAACTGCATACAAGACAGCAAGTCTGCTGGGACTTAGGTTGCTAAACTATTTAGCCACTTCAGGGATTAAGGCTAAAATATTCCAAAGTCCACTGCTGTGAGTCTGATATGTTCTGCAAGTAAGTAGAGTGTTCGGGCACTTTAAATGTATTAGTAAAAGCTCTTGGGTACAGCAAATGGAGTTTTAAAACCTAAATTTCTTGGCCATTGTTTGAATGCCAAAAGACAAATTTTTCAAAAGCGCCTAACTCCTGTTTAGTTAGGTTCCTATGTCATTTTGGTGCTTTTGAAAACTTCATCCCAAATGTTCTGAAGATGGAGCTAGCTGATGTATTAATTCTCTTTTTGTTTAAGCCAATCTGTTTTTTTGAATTGTGAGCAGGAACAACCTCAGCCTGAGGAACTATTTTTAATTCATGTTCTGGAAACTTAGATGGAAGGCAAAAAGCTGAGCTTCTAAATAAATTGGAGGTCTTGATGCTACTGCATTTCAGAGTTGTTTGAACTGGGTTTTGTTAATGCCATAACTTGTATGTCACACTTGCACATAGAAAACTACAGTGATTCTTTAATTGGTTCAGTCAAGCCAATTGCTGCAGCACAGCAGATACCATCTCTAAAACTTGCTATTTAAGCAAATTCTGAGAGAGAGAACCACTGTCCTTTGAAAAAAAATTTTCCCTGCAGCCTAGAACAGGGGTCTCAAACACACGGGCCACATGTGGCCCCCTACAGCTATTTCCTGTGGTCCGCAACGACACTATTGTTACCAATATTTGCAATATCATTGTATGAAAAGGTTTCAGTGGTGCGGCCCTTGGGCTAACGTACTAGTGCTCATGTGGCCCTCATCGTGATTTGAGTTTGAGACCCCTGGCCTAGAATGAGGTCTGGTGGAGCGGGCCTGTCATAAAGGACTGGGTCAATGCACTGGTTATAGTCCTGTGTGTTCCCCCGTCATCCTGTAACTGTGGTGCGAACAGGAATTTTAATCAAGATGTGCTTTGTGGACCCCACATGAACATATGGTCTTCGATATGAGACTCTGGCTATTATAGGTCTGGTAGGCTTGCAGCTCCACTGCGGTTCAGCTACTGTAAAAAGGAGCTTTCTCTTTTCCACACATCAGAGTCTGCTGGCTGTTGTAGGGAAAGATCAGGATGAGGATTCTGCCACTCTCATCTCTGCTCTGGTGGTCTTTGCTTTGCCAAACTGCTGTATAATGAAACTCACTTGGTTATTAGCTTCCTGGCTCTCAATAAGTGGCTCTGAGCAGCAGCAATGAAGAAAATCAGTTTAGATAATCTTGTTTCGCTGCTTGGTGAAATGATGAGCATGAGCAGAAGCACTTTATGACGGCTTGGAGATATGATGTTGTGTCAGTCAGATTAGGAAGACTATCTAAAGGCTAGGAACTTACTCTTTTAACTGGAAGAGCTTGAAATGGATTCCAGTGTGGGAAGGTTCTTGCACATGCTCTGGTGGGACTTTTTTCAAAGTTCAGTCATTGGTCATTAAGGATTAATTTCCATATAGTTTAGGGTTTTTTTCAGTGTTTGGAGGGCAGTTTCCAGATAGTTGCCTCTTGTAGAGGAAATAAATGGAATATACCATAATCATTACACATGAAATGTTTTCTCTGTAAATACAGTGAATTCTGTAAGTGGGCCACTCTTCATGGTACAAGTGAAAAGCCTGGATGGGGTTGGCCAAACCACAGCTGAAACAAAGGGTAAACATGAATCCCAATTTTGTGTCTTTTGGTTTTGGACCTGATTAAACAGAGAGCTTGGAAATAATAGCCTCATTAATCCCATAACCATTAAAGAGCTCTTTTGATTTTTATGGCTTTCAGGAACCAATAAATAGAGAAGAAGTCAAGGAAGTGCACCTCTTCTTTGCACAGGAAACGGGAGGTGGCCTGAGTTTATTTGAGGGCAGAAATCTTTCTTCAGGTGTTTGAATGAATTGTGCTTTTTATCTTTCAGGTAGGATATTTGTGGCTGGACGTCGGGTTCCCGTTGCACGTGAACTCTGTATCGTACATGTCAAACTGTGCTGGGCTTCAAAGTGTACTGATTGCGGCTAATGCATTTACTCTTAATGGACATTTGTGTCTCTTCAAAGTCTAGTGAAAAGTAAATTAACTTCCATCTTTTTATTTTTCAGGAATTGCTGTGAATATATATATTTTTTGCCTTTTATTTTCGCATGACCCTATAGCTATTATTTCTCTGCTGTTATTTGGGCCCTTACCTACCCTCTACCTAGTTCAGGGGTTGGCAACCTGAAAGACTAGAAGAGCCATTTTTAAAAATAATTCCTTCAATAACCAAGTGGTTTGAGAGTTGCAATGGGTGTAGATGCCTACTTGGTGTGGGGGCTGGGAGCTGGGCCAGGATGACTGCCACAGGGTCCTCTGGCAGGGGTGGGGAGCCTGGAACCAAAAGCGGACCCCTTGCAGGGTCCCCTGGTGGTGGGGGAAGCCCAGAGCCTGGCTTGGGCCACCCGCATGGTTGCCAAATGACAGAAGGGGGCCCTGGAGCCCAGAGCCACAAGAGGGCAGTCAGAGAGCCACATGCAGCTCAGGAGCCACAGGTTGCAGACCCCTGACCTAGTCTAAGCCCAGCTTTTGAGTTAGAGTAGTTGCAGTGTTAGTTTACCTTTTTTTGGAGACATGCCTGAGACTACTGTCTTCCTCTTGGAGTTCAGTTTGTAGCTTGCCTTTTTAACAGTATGTTTATTTTTAAAGGTGAATAAGCAGTCTTAGTAAAATATGAAATATTATATCTTGCTGTAGTATTGCAATGCCTGCTTCCCTTAGTTCTGGCCTGTGCTGTGGAGTCATCTCTTCTGCACTGACGTTATTTTTCAGAATATAACTTGTGACTCTCCTTCTCTCTGAAGTTTAGCATCACTTGACCGCCACTCTTTTTCCAGCAAAATAAACACTTATAACAGATGAGAGTATATTTGTGTCTTGTGTAAACAAGGACCTTGCATGGCACGCTGGTCTAAGCCTGTGGAAGTGATTCTTATGGAACAAAACAGTTAAAAACAAACTACTTAAGCCACTATTCTAGTAGCATGTGGAACCTCAGTGGTGAGTGTGGGTCTTGCTCTCCACTGTGCTGTGAACTAGTCCGTTTCAGATTACTTGTGAACATTAAGCCTGGGTCTAAGGGATACCCTTTGAGAGGCAAGAGGAATTTCTCAGCAGTTGTCTGCTGCAGGAACTTACAGCCTTAGTCATGCTTCTTTGATGTGGAACTCCCTCTTTAGGGTTGTGTGTGGTCAGACTCTGTGCTGTATGGCAGTGGTTTTCAAACTATTTTCCTCGGGACTCAGTTGAAAAAAATAATTTATGCCTCATAGCCCAGTAATTACACCTTAGAGCAATTCATTCCAGTCTTTTGGCAGTGTCAGTGGCAACACCAGGACCCAGTACCTGAGAGTCTGTGACCCAGTACTGGTTCTTGACCTATTGTTTGAAAACCACTGCTTTATGGGGAAAGAACCACAGACTGATTTCACTGCTTCACAGCAGTTTTCTCTTGAAGAAATTGCAGCTTAGAAATGGTAGGAGGTAAGTAGCGCTCAGTATTTGTAACCCTGCTGCCGTCTGTTCGGCTCTGTCAAATTCTGTTTGAACGGAGAAGCTGCTGTATGTCTCTTGATAAATTTGAAGGTCATGAACCAAGTTCAGTGAGTCATGGGTACCCGAAGAAATCTATTCTCATCTAATCTAGTCTACTCTATGGCTGTCTTACCACCACCACATTAATCAGGTCTGTAGGAACACCAGAGTGAGATGGTGGCTAGTGGCACCTCAGGATTGAGATGCAAAAGAGGGAGAGCTCCTGAACTGTCTGAGTGAGAGTTGCACAAGTACTGTGTGTACAAGAAATGCTTCTGGGAGGTGCAGCGTGTATTCTCAAGACAAATACATTGGAGGTACACTTGCAGTAGTGGCCTTCTCAGTCAGTTTGCCTGTTAACTTCAGCATTCTGAAGGTGAACCAAAGGACCAGGTAAATCTGGCTACCTGGAAATAAACCCTCTCTCTCATTCTATGGCATTGTGATTTGTGACCACTGTTCCTTTTGTACTTCATTTATTGGTTTTTTGAATCTGCCCAAAGCTATCTCATATCCATCCTGAAGAATGAAATTCAAGAGTGAAGCATCTGCAGCTGGAGCCTGCACTGATTCTGCTGTGCTACTACATGTTGCTTTCTGTTTTCCTGCTGAGCAGGCCCTTGTGCCTGGTTGTCCCCTGCTAGGTAGGGCTCCCTGCTGCTGCTATCTCAATATCCTTGATGCCCTCAAATCTAGCTACCTAAAATCAAGTGTGGTGAATACATATAAAGAAGATGAGAAACAGCAAAAGCCTCAACAGCTCTCTGACCAGCTGAGGTAATTTCCTATACTCTTCCACCATCTTGTTTTAAATAACTTCTTTCCCACCATCACTTGTATGTTGTCCTGTTCTGCCTTTTACCTATGGGGTAAAAGCTCCCTCTCCAAATCTGTCAAGTCATCACCTTCGCCAACTCTCTTGTTAACTCACTTGTGTAATGTACAGAAAAAAGACCTTCTGAAAGCTGGTGCACTGTGCTCAATTCCTGATTGGCTGAGTTAGGGCAATGAAATAACAGTTTGTGGACCCTCAAATTTTGTTGATGTAGACCTAGGTCTTTGGGAGACCTCTGTAAACATCTGTATCTGCCATCTTTCACAGCTCTTCCTTAAAACTGCCATGCTAACTACAGAAAGCTTGACAGGCAAACATTTTCCCCACTGAATGTTAGTGGTGGTCACATGGCCATCTTGAGATTGAAGTCTACCTTGTATCTGTACAAATGCACTGTAGACAGCAACATGAGTTACAGATATGGGTTACTGCCAAACAGCTTGAGAGAGTTGGAGTAGCATGTCAATAGTGCATTAAGGATAATCCACATCCTGGTCAGCCTGCAAGTGAATGGCAGTTGCATTGGTTTTGCTCCATAAAAGGTACTAGTGAAGTCTGTCCAAATTAAAATTTGATACAGACAAAATAACAAACTAAACCATTTTTCAATAGTAGTGTGCTGTCACTTGTATTTTTATGTCTGACTTTGTAAGCAAGTAGTTTTCAAGTTTAGATGAACTGGGGGAGGGAGGACAAGACCAATCAAACTCCTGAAAGGCTATATTATGGTATATCCAATGTCTATGAAGATTTAAGTGATGATTTAAGGACTAAATTTTCTAGTGCAGTTCCCTCCAATTCCTTAGACTCTTTGCTGATCTTTATGAATCTAAAAACATTGTGACATGAAAATGTTGCCACTTAACTGCCTACTTCCTTTTCTCAGTCATTTATAAATACACAACCACTACCCCATCTTAGGACAAGCTCAGGTCACAACACTATTAACCTTTGGTCATCCTGAAAACTACTATTTATTTCTGCTGTACTCAACCAGTTTTGATTCAGGGTGGTACATCGCAGGATTCTTTCAGTCTTCAAAGAAGGTCTTTGTTAAAGGCCTTTTGAAAACAAAAATCATATAACCTGTGTCTTTCTCAATAACTTTTATTGACACATTTAAATTTTTATAGCTTAGTAAGAGAACTTTTCTTTGGAGGAGCTTTTTTGGTTGCAGTTTATCTTGGCGTGATCTTCCAGGTATTTTAGATTTATTTTAGGTTATCCTTTCAGACAATTTACCAAGCACAGGAATAAGACTGACTGATTGGCAACTTCCTAGAATAGATCATGCCTGGAGTTTTTTTTTTTCCTCCAAACATATGTACATTATTCAATACCTTCTAATCCAAAAATTGATTTTAATAAAGCATCATCAGCTTAGAGGGAGCGCTGACTGTAAATAAGCAAAAAGCAAGAAAATAGATTAGAAATATCTTTCTTTTCTACTCTCCAAATTCACTGGAAGCTTGAGAGGCAGATCTAGTGCTTGGGTTCTTGTCACACTATGTCAGGGGTCTCAAATGTGGCTCGCTGGCTGCATGCAGCCCCTAAAGCTATTTCCTGTGGCCCACAATGACACCATTGTTATGAGTATTTGCAATAGTGCTGTATGGAAAGGTTTCTGGTGTGGCCCTCAGGCTAGTGTACTAGTCCCCATGCAGCCATAATGGTGATTTGAGTTTGAGACCCCTGCTCTATATCAAACATTAGCCAAATAAAAACTGGCATACATTTTAGTCAGAACCAGACAGTAATCCTCAGTTAAACATACTTCTTAATTAAGAATTCCTCCTGATCCTATGATTTAACCCTTCCTGAAATTGTAGAGCCTTTTATCAACAGAGAACTTATTGATATCCCTGTCTCTACTGTACAGTTATTAATTCTGCTGCCCATATGAGCAGTTTAGCCGAGTTTGGAAGTTCAAGCTGCCATTTACTGGAGCAAGTAGTTTCTTTTCGTTTTCTGACAGCCCATAAGAGACTATGTAGAAAGGAGGGGTACAATTATACAATGTTGTGAATAGCAAGGGAAAAATAGACAAAACACAATTTCTGGATATGTTTTTCTGCTATGTTGCAGCTAATTTATTGCAGTAGATTTTGCTTACAACCCGACATAGAAAACATTGTTGCACTTCCTGAAGCTAGGAGCCAGAATGTTTACACATAACACTAAACAATCTATCAAAAGAACCGAAGATTCATTCAAATGGACTTACGGGTGATACACATTCTGTGTATTCACACTATGGTGCTCATCTATTTCAGGAATGAAGAAGTTTAAAAAACTCGGTTAGGTGAAATACAACATCCTTTCAAGATCCAAAGGGGCAGCTGTGTTAGCCTAGTTCAGTAAAACAAAGGACCCTGTGGCACTTAAAGACTAACAATTACATTTATTGCACAACCTTTTGTGGAAGAAAATTCAGTTCATCTGATGCTTTGAAGTTGGAGGCTCTTAGGGTGCAAGTCTGATGAAGTGGCATTTTCTCCCACAAAAGCTCATGCAATAAATATAATTGTTAGTCTTTTAAGTGCCACAGCACTCTGTTAGTTATACAACATACTGGATTCAAGCCGAGTTGCTACACTGACTGTCTGGGATTGGCTGTGTGTGTGTGTCTGGGAGTGGGTATTGGGGGGGGGGTCCCCTGTGCTGGAGGGCTCCGAGACCAGCAAATTACACTTTAACCCCTGCAGCAGGGGTAGTTTACCCAACCCCTAGCCAAGAGCCTTCCCCACCCATCCACCGGTTTCTCTGGCCAACCCCCACTCGGGCTCCTTCCCCGCCCGCTTCCCCAAGTCCTGGCTGCCTTCCCAGCTGACCCCGCTCCGACCCCCCTAAAGCCCCCTCTTCCTCCTTGCTCAGGCACCAGAGCTGCACCCTGGCCACAGGCTGCTGCTGGCCCCAGCATGATCAGGGTGGGAAATTTCAAACTGCCCTAGCCTGATGCAGCTTCCTGCCAGATGGAAGACTGTGTCTTCCAGCTGGCTAGGGTCTGTGGCTGCCAGCTGTGTGCTGCCGGCAGTGCTTTGTACGCAAGTGAGTGATTCTTGCTGCGCGCGTGCATGCGCATGTGTGCAGCTTACAGGGAACACTGCACACCACTATATAGTTTCCAAATAAATGCATGGATATTCATGAGCCAATCCAGAGCTCTGAGCAGTTCTTCAAAAAGTTTTGTGGCACACCTGCTCTGGCCTGCCATGGCACACTGGTTGGGAAACTGCTCTACAGCATACCTGGGGCAGAGGTCCCCAGGCATGCCACTGGAAAAAGCTGTTGCAGCTCTGAGCAGCTTCTTTCCATGGCATGCCTTGGAACTATGGGGTTCTTGGGGCACCCCAGCTTGCTTTACTGGGGCAGGAGTGGCAGTTTCAGCAGATGGTGCAGTGTGCTGCTCCAAATCATTTTGTGTGCCACTACCAGCACGTGTCAGGGGTTGCTGATCCCTGCTTTAGCCTCTGAACCCAAGCTGGGTAGCCTGACTGATCACTTGTCACTTTCTGATTTCTCGTGTGCACTTATGAACTATTACTTTGGTGACTGCTTGATTGGAACAGCGCCCTAGAAAGTGATTTACCCTAATAATAGCGAGCAACTCACTGTGTGGTAAGACTGTTGCTTGGTTGGATGATAGTAGGTAGCAGCTAGTAGGAAGCAGTTTAATGCTGATTGGCCAAGTGATGTGATATGCCTTTTGATGTGATATACCTTGATTTTAGCAAGGCTTTTGATACAGTTTCCCACAGCATTCTCATTGGCAAATTAAGCAAGTATGGGTTGGATAGGTGGATTATAAGGTGGATAGAAAACTGGCTAGATCAACGGTTTCAGCATGTAGGAATCAATGGTGCCATGTCTAGCTGGCAACCAGTAACGAGTGGTGTGCCCCAGGGGTCGGTCCTGGGGCCAGTTCTGTTCAACATTTTCATCAATGATCTGGATGATGGAATAGACTGCATTCTCAGCAAGTTTGCGGATGACACCAAGCTGGGGGGAACAGCAGACACGTTGGAGGGCAAGGACAGGATTCAGGGAGACCTAGATAAATTGGAACAGTGGGCCAATAGAAATCTTATGAGGTTCAATAAGGACAAGTGTAAAATCCTGCACTTGGGACGGAAAAACCCCATGCACTGCTACAGGCTGGGGAACATTCAGCTAAGTAGCAGCATTGTAGAAAAGGACCTGGGGGTCATGGTGGATGGGAAACTAGATATGAGTCAGCAGTGTGCTCTTGCTGCCAAAAAGGCCAATGGCATACTGGGCTGCATCAAAAGAAGTATTACCAGCAGATCAAGGGATGTGATCATTCCCCTCTATTCTGCACTGGTAAGGCCACATCTAGAATACTGTGTTCAGTTTTGGGCTCCCCACTACAAAAAGGACAGGGACATGCTAGAGAGAGTCCAGCAGAGGGCAACCAAAATGATTAAAGGGCTGGAGCACAGGCCCTATGAGGAAAGACTGAAAGCATTAGGCTTAGAAGATTGAGGGGGGATTTGATAGCAACCTTCAACTACTTGAAGGGATGCTCTAAGGAAGATGGAGCTCGACTGTTCTCGGTAATAACAGAGGACAGAACGAGGAGCAATGGTCTCAAGTTGTGGTTAGGGAGGTCGAGGCTGGATATCAGAAAAAACTTTTTTACTAGGAGAGTGGTGAAACCTTGGAATGAGCTGCCGAGGTGAAATCTCCATCTTTGGAGGTGTTTAAGGCCCAGCTGGACAAAACCATGACTGGGATGGTTTAGGGGGAGTGGTCCTGCCTCTGGCAGGGGGTTGGACTAGATGACCTATGAGGTCCCTTCCAACCCTATGATTCTATGATTCTAAGTGCTAAATCAGGTAGTGCTTGGAGTTGCACATGTAGTTTCCTCTGTTTATAGCTTGTCGCATGTCTGTGACACCATAACTGCAACTAAACAAAGTTGTCATTTGTGCTGAGAGAGGAGAGGATGCTAGATACCTCTGACTTCTTGGAGTGCACCTGTGCTTCCTGCAGAGATGTTCTTAAAACTATTTTCTATAACCCCATTATAGGTGGATTTCCATGAAAATTGAACTGAATCTAACTCAGTATGGTGGCTGCAGTCAAGGCAACCATAATGCAAAACAATGAGTTTTTCATATGTTAATTTAGTTACTTATGAGTTAGAAATGTTATTTTTCTTTCCTTCCATTGAATATAAGAAACTAACTTTTTGCAATATTGAAGAATAATGAAAAAGTGCTAGAAGATAGTGGTTTAGAATCACACTGTAGCATTACTTCTTTCAGTGACACTACCTGCTGTACTGTGACATTAAAGCAGCTACTATAAATACACAAGTAATTGAGCACCTGGAAGTACACAACTATTTGGTTATCACATATCAGCTTCTGTACGTGTCTAATCAAATACAAATAAAACTTTTGAAGTGGTTACGCCATCTACATTTTCTACACAAATCTTCCTTAAAGGATGACTATTTAACCTTTTACAGAGAATGCATGAAACAGGATAATGTACATGTAAAATACAAACAAGAGGGCCACAGTCCAATGAGTTACCAAAGGTCCCAGTACTTTTCTACAGGTTTTTCTTAAAGACTAACATATAAACTTCTGTACAGAAGTACATTCTTTCCCTTTGGAGGCCATTCTAAATGGATGTTGATGGAATTAAAATTCATACAGAGAGGGGCAATGATAATAGCATTTTTATAGGCTAGCTTCCAGTGGTCCCCAGGCTGGGAGGAACTATGAAAGTGCAAAGTAGCAGGCTTGTTTGGTGTAGTCCCAAGACCAGAACAGTGCTTTATACAGGAAACCTTTGTATCTTCAGGGCTTGTTGCTAAGAAGTTATTTTTGATGTACCTTGTGTTTACCTAGTGCAGGGGGTTCTCAAACCTTCTTTTGTTGGGACCCCCTTTGAAAATATTTCAGGCTATGACAGCATGCCCATTCTATGCCATCTTCCCAGCATATGGAGGGGCTGATAGTTCACAGCCCCTCCCCCTATAACCCATGACCTCCCTGGGGCTCTGAACCTCCAGTCTGAGAAAACTGATCTAGTTCAAGTTCTTTCATTTCATGGCAAATCTTTCATCTTTTGCTACAAAATGTGCAAATACATGAGGCTTTCTGAAACCATGGGCTCACAATACACATTTCAGTTCAGCAGGTATCTTCACATGGCCACTATAGGCAGAGTTCATGTGACTATGTTAATGAGTTTCATCTATGACTTTTTGTTACACTTTAGCTCTGGTAGAGAAGGAATTACTTAGATGCAAAGACCAGTAAGGTGCAGATCTAGAGAGCACGGTCTGGAATCCATTTCCTTGGGGTTTACAGGTAAAAGGGCAATTACCCTGCACAGGTGCAAAAGAGAAAGATGCAGAGCACGGATCCTTGATATTTCTTTGAGATGTGAGATATTATCCCAGAAGTCATCACTTTTCCCAAAAAGTCTCTTTAAGGTGCATCATTTTTTAATAAATTCAACATAGTGCTGCCACTAACTTACAGACTCCATTTCAATGTCATGTTTATTTTGTTCCCCTAACCTTCTTCTGTGAAACTTGCCCTGGTCCAAGCTCTTTGAATAATGCTTAACTGTTCTCTGAAAACCAAAAGTAGACTAGAGCCATGTCACAGGACGTGCATCCCTATACCATGAGATTTTTGTTTACCTTTTTTCCTCATCATTGTATGATTTGATGCCAATTAATTATGCTGTGCAAGGTTCCCTTTTGAAGGCTCTGCTGCATTTATGTTTCCTGCAGCATAAGGTAAGTGTACAGATGTGAAGCATGTTTTATAGCTCAAACCCACAGGATTCCCTCTCTGAGACGGAAGAATTACATGACAGAACAATGCAAATTACCTTCCCTGGCTCAGGTAGAAGGCAGGAAACCACACAGCAGCAGAGGAGGGACTAAGAGGGGGATTGGAGATGAAGGGGGACACTGAGGTACCCCAGGATTTCTTGACAGAGACTCTCCATCCTGATGCATCTATAAGAATTGGGCCTTGTCTAAAAATAGGCAGAGACAGCTGCAAACTATCACAGCTAAAGCCCAGTAGTGAGATGAGCATAACTGTAGTAGTGTTAGGTTAGCATACATTTTATATCTTTTATTTGCTAGTGCCAGCTCCTGACTCCTTTATTAAAAATTGTGCAGTGATTTGCTATATACTCACTTAAAGTCATATTCTAATCCATAAATGAGTAGTTTTATCTAAAGCTGTATGGGATTTAGAAGATGTGAGTGAGGAAGGCTGGGTACATCCATTTCTTTGATAAATGGATGCATGAGTCTAGGGTGATTGGAGAAGGGTTCCAATCCCTGTAGGTCAGAAGTTCCCCATATGCTATTTGGGGTTGGGGGTGCTCGCTTGAGGACCATCACCTGAGTGGCCAGAGGGCACACACTCACTGCCTGGGACCGCTTATACTCAGCAGACAGGTGTGGACTGATGCAGGAGTGAGTAGTCACCTAGCAAAGCAGGGTAAAGTAGGATTCAGGAGTGTAGATTGTGGGGGTGGGGGTGTTCCACAGCAGCATATCAGACCCAATTCTGGGAACAGCCTGTCACAAGCCATGGCTACACTACAAAATTAAGTCAACTTTCATCAGCATACAGCCACTGCAGTGATTACATCACTTCTGCACATCCACACTTCACTCCTTGTGTCTGTAAAGCACACTCTCACAAGGAGCACTTGTATTGACTGTTATTTGCATTGTGGGGCATTGAGAGACAGCACCTGAAAGCCAGTAACAGGTGATATAAGCAAGGCCATGTCTACACTGACACTGTGTCAACCTAACCACATCAACCCTGACTCTATGCTATTTATGGAAGAGGATTACATGTTGACAAGTTCCAAAGAGGTAGCCATGTAAGTCTAGTTCAGCACAACTAATAAAGAGTCCCGTAACACTTTTAAAGATGAACACAATTTATCACATGAACTTTCATGGTAGAAAATTCCACTTTATCAGATGCTTGAATTAACCATCTTCAAGTGTCTGATGAAGTGGGATTTTCTCCCACAAAATCTCATGCAAAAAATAAATTGGCTTGGCTTTAAAAGTGCCACAGAACTCCTTGTTTTTATGGAAGTGGAGTTAGGTTGGTGTAGTGGTCTGTTGCATCAGATGGAGTGAAATTTAAATGTAGACACATTCTTAGGTCAACACAAGCCGCCTTGCGTCAGCCTAACTCTGTAGTGTTGACCAAACTTCAGGCTTGGTTTACATGAGCAATTTATGTCAATCCCCACATTGCTCACAGACTTGGAAAATCCACACCAAGCCCTTAAAGATACAAGAGCTTCCCTGGAGATAAGTTTCTTTTTGAGTCCTAATATTTAAAGATTGGTTTCTCTCTCAATGAAACAGGGTTTTATATATCCCTATAAAATATTTTTAAGATGGATATTATTGCCTTATCTGTCAAATTGCCTTTTAAAGCTCAAACTCGTCCTCTCAATGCTGCCTTGGGACAATTAGGGATGGTCTATGCTAAAAACTTACATAGTCACGTAACTACGTCTCAGGGATGTAACAAAAAAAAAAAAAATCCACATTGGTTACAGATACCTTGCAGATGTAGCTATGCCAGTCTTACCCTGGGATAAACAGCATCAGATCAAGGGAGGAATTCTTCTGTCAATCCAGCTACCACCTCTTGGGAGATGGATGACTTGCCCTTTTGCTGTAGTGTCTACAATGTCACAGCTGTGCTGTTGTACCATTTTAAATGTGGAAATAGCCCAAGTTCCACAGACTGATATGAGAAAATGTTTTTTCACACATACTACTATAGTTTTGAATGTCATCTTATTTGCATATCCAGCCTCTTGCCACAATGTTTCCCCTAAAAAGAAAGTAACCATTTTAAAAAAAATTAAACTTCAAAATCCCCCAGGAAAAGAAAATTTAGGATTAGAACATATGGTAAGTTCTTTTAAAAATAAATTAGCTTCTTTGAATTTTAAAATTCAAAAGGTATACAACAGACAACAATACAAAGAAAATATTCTAGATATTTTAATAAACACACCAGCAATGGGGAAAAACACTTTGGCATGAGAGATCAGAAATCGTGTGTTATTTACATAAAAACTTACAAAAATCAGTTACAAACAGTACAAAGCTACTTAGTCTCACATTTATAAAACTAGCAAGAGAGATTTTTGGCTTGATGATAAAAAAAAGCATTTAAATACAAGTTGAGCTAGATTCTATTATATTCAGAACAGAGGTATAGTAACCTAATTGTAAATTCTGCCAAGGACAGACCCCATTTTCTAAATGCAAGAGTGACAAAGCTAAAGCTAAATTACCCCAGGTTTATAAAAAAAAAAACCCACTTCTAATCAGTAACATATTTAACTTAAATTTCCACATCCAACCTAGAGTTTCAACAACAGCTAGTGTGTGGGTACTAGTTATTGGACATTTGAGATGGAACATTTAGCAGAGAATATTCAAAATGCAGCTAAAAACTGCAAAAAGTTCACCCCTCCACAGCTGTTTTTGCAATCAGTTCCAATAACTACAGAATTTCACAAACTTTTATGGGCAACCAATCATTTAGCCATAATTAAGTTTTCAAAATCAAACCATTTTCCTACCCAAGATTGATTATTTACATGTTTGCATTTTTTAATTTGGAGAAGTTAATGAAACTGTGGCAAGTCGAATGTGAACAGTTCACTTCAGACATACTGGAAGGCTAAAGATTTATGTTGATATAGTTAGTGAAGCAAAATCTGAACAAAAACCCAGTAAACAAGGTAACTGTGTCCCACACCCATTTCAAAGTCAGATCTTAATGACTGAAGTGTACAGAAATATACATGTTCTCGAAAGATGTTGAGGTAGCTCCTGTTATTGTGAATTTGGGAAGAGAATCTTATTCTGGTGAGGTGGCTATAGCTCATGGATTACACAAAGCTTGAAGAAGAGTCACATTATCAGTCTTCTTAGTTTAAGGCTGACAACAAGGTAAATACAAAGGTGAATTATTCATTACCATCCAGGAGAAGTCTTTAGGGAGAAGTCATTACTGCAGAACACAAAATACATGACAGGAATCCTAAAGAAGGCTAGTGATGAGTCGCTCTGGCTGGCTTGTAAGGAAGACGACCATCAATATCACTCCGCCACAAAGAACTTCTATAAAGAACAGCAACATTGTTACTCATCAGCCACTGGGTCAGGACACATTACTGTGTCACCACATGATGGTAAGCGCGTCATGGAAAGACAGAAGGTAGAAGGGGGGCAGGGCTGATGTGTCCTGTAGGG
This sequence comes from Podocnemis expansa, assembly GCA_007922195.1. NCBI lineage: Eukaryota > Metazoa > Chordata > Testudines > Podocnemididae > Podocnemis > Podocnemis expansa. The sequence goes on along the minus strand of ML681973.1, from coordinate 32,300,860 downwards.
TCACACATGCCACCAAAAGGGTCACAACCTGCAAAAAGGTTGAGAACCACTGTTCTAACCCCTGCAGCTGCCACCATTGTCACATGTTAGGTGCAGTCATATGGGACACCTGAAACAGTTTGCGAAGCCAGTTGGGATTCCGAACATCCCCCTTAAAACCAGCAAGCTACCACCATTCTTGTCCAATCTTGTCAATTCTAACATTCATCAAATCCATCCTCATCCCAAACCACTCTAGGGTTGGTCAGCTCACCTCTGTGATTCCACACGAGTCCTCACTCAGAAACAGATCCTTCTCCTGTCCCAGAAATCATTTTAGTCTGCCCTTACATTCCTAGGTCACTTGCATCTTCCCTGTCCTGCTTAGAAAATTCAACACATTTGCTCAAGGCAAGTTATTTCTTTTTGCTGTAGCCCTCGTCCACCCCATCTCTACACCTGTCCTTCATCAGTTTCAGATCATGTTCTAATTTATGCTGTTAACAGATTCAGGGCAGGGACTAGAAGTTCAAAGTTCTGGCATCACATCTTCGAACTGCAGCTTTAAGTGCTGGTATAGCTGGATGGATCCATGCTTGTGAGGTGGGATGATCCTGGTACCAGGCAGTATCCTGGGGAAGGGTACTTCAGAATTAAACTTATGATGAGGTCTTGACCCCCTTTAGGAAATGAAGTTTCCCACTGTTCTGTCACCAAGCACGTTTTCTGTTTAAATTGTAAGCTCTCAGAGACCTTTGTTGAGGGGCACACCTTAAAAGCAGAGATCTGGCCTGCTTTTGGCCAAAACTCCAGTTCTCTTTTCTGTTGGGGACCAGTTGGTTGCCACATTTCTTCCCTAAGGCTGTCTGCCTTGCAGTGGTGCTGCAGAAATGCACACATTAAATCAAAAGACTTTTGATTTACTTTTAGGATGAAAAGGCAAGAGTTATGGGAAGTGCAGCATTCTCTCTGTAACCAATTAAACTGGAACAAAAACTACACCAGACAACTTTCTAAACTGTAAATAGCCCCGCATTTTATTTACAGTCAATACAAAAGCTAACTCATTTCAGATGTATAGATTCAAACATCACTTCTACCGCAAATTTAACACCGGTGTAAAAAGAAAAAGGATTTTTATGTTACATAAAATAGCATTTGCTCTTCCATTCAGAGACAGCAATTGCTTGGGTTGTAAAAACAATACTGAGCAACAGTCACTGTAAATTGCATTTGTTAGGAATCCTGCATGAGCAGCTTATGTCTTATTAATGGAGACATATAGCATCAGAAGTTGCTGGCAAAAAAACAAACAAACCCCACAATGGAAATTTTAGCCCTACTGGAGGACGAAGGAACTCAAGTCTTCAACTTTCAAAGACACAATGTGCAGTAATTGTCAACATTGCTTCTGGGGTTACAGCACAGGGTCTTCTTGAGATCATAAATTCAGATTATTCTAAAAATGCAACAAAAAAGGCATCTGAAAATAAGATTTCTTAAAGTAAGGACCAGGAAAATCCCATTTGTTTTGTATGTAGCAGCATGTCTTAGAGACGCCTCATACTATCACCTCAAATTAACATTAAATTATTTTACTCAAGTGACATGAAGGAACAGAGCCAAAATGACCACCTGAAATAGCATGGGAGGGAAAAAAAAATTTAGTAATTCAGAGCCTACAGAAAACTGAATGAGAAAGCCAGCCTAGTAAAGACGCAAATTGGCTTTATGCTAAGAAAGCGTGACCCAATGGGGAACGTGTAATCAACGATTCTACCCCCATCTGGAACAGGGATCCCACCCCCACCTACAGGCGGTGCTGGTAACTAGAATGTAGCCGAGTAGTATGCATATAATCGCCATAGGCACTCGTATAGCGGGCATAATCGGAATGCACTTCTGGAAGGCGGCGATAATCCAGCGGGGCCTTTGTCGGCGAATGACGGAACGCAAGTGGCGAGTCTGCTAAACGACGGTAATCTGAGAGGTCAGATAAACGGCGGTCGGAACCGTACCTGGTCGAGAAAAGAGACATTTAATGAATAAAACAACAGGGTTTGTGATAATGCCCTAACAAGCGCTCTGGTTAAGCAGTGTACATTGGGGAGATCCTCATGAGAGCAGATCAGAATTCTTTCCAGTGAAGACAACATCCATGGAACATGTCTCACTAAGGCACACCAGAGGAACTTGTGCGTTAATTAGTTCTTTTCAGAATGGCTCCTTAGCTATCTTTTACCTCCTTCAGTGGATACCTCAAATATACATGTTACTTTCCCCTCAACTCAGGCAAGTAAATAGCACATGGCAAAACGAGCTGGATATGCCTGCCATTTCTCTTAACCAACGCAGCCCATCTACTTATAAAATACTGAAAACAAGGAAGAACAGTTTGATGATTTAGGGGTTCAGGACACTGGTTAAAATCCGATGCAGATCAGTGACGGTGGTCTCAGTCCAATTCCTAGAGAGCAGCATCTACAATACTGCACCACCACTGGAAGTGACAGTAGTTGAGTCTTTTGTTCGCAGTCTAAGCAGAGGTGCCAACGTGTGACAGCAACTGAACTCCCCATCTTAGCCCTAGGGGTTTAGCTCCAAGTGAGGGATAAGGGCACTGTCTGGGATATACATGCCCTAGGTAGAAGCTTCCAGTCCTAGGGCGGCCAATCTTGCAACTTTCGCACAACACTGTAAGAAGACACTGTAAATAAATATTGAGTGGAATCTGCAGAGCAGAAAGAGGGGTGTGCCAGCTTATTATCCCACCCTTCACCCTAGACAGACGCACCAGAAGCAAAGAAATAGGGAGAGGGGAGGGAGACCTACATAAGGATCTGTATTACTGCCAGAGTGGCAAGCCATTTTGTCAGTTTAATAATGTATAGAGTAACACCTCCCACCTCATCAATGCATCCAGAACAGTAAGTTAGTTTAATATATTAGCAGGGGAATTTCCACCTTTTGATGAAGCAGAAATGAGTTTATAAAGGTGAAGACCAGACAGACAATTGAGTCTGACTGCCTCTAGTCCCTTGGACAGCACATTGAGATCCTTGGATGAGAGGCTCTATTTATGTGCAAAGTACTATCACTGGCTTAGCAGCATACCTTTTAGCCAAAGCAGATGATTTATTGAAAGGATCGTCATAGCCAGCACTCCGTGGAGGAGAGAGGCGGGTGCGTTCATATGGTGGTGCGATGGCAGCAGAAGACTGAGACAGTCCCAAATACGGGTTTGCTTGTTGTCCAAGCTGGGTTGGTCCATCATAGGCAGTTACAGACTGAGCTCTGTAAGTGGCCGCCAAGGGAACAGAGGAGGGCTGCTGTAATGTATATGAAGCTGACATCGAGTTTGAAGACTGTGCTCTATAGGGTGTGGCCAGTGGACCAGAGATCTGTGACTTGTAGGAAGCTGCTGCAGACTGATTGCTATAAGATGCAGCCAGAGTGGATGTAGGCTGAGCGCCATATGAGGCTGACAAGCCAGCAGCAGGCTGGGGGCCATACGAGGCTGAGAGACCGGCTGCAGGCTGGGGGCCATACGAGGCTGAGAGACCGGCTGCAGGCTGGGGGCCATACGAGGTGGCTGAGAGGCCGGCTGCAGGCTGGGCGCCATAGGATGCTGAGAGGCCAGCCGCAGGCTGGGGGCCATAAGAGGTGGCTGAGAGGCCGGCCGCAGGCTGGGGGCCATAAGAGGTGGCTGAGAGGCCGGCCGCAGGCTGGGCGCCATATGAGGCGGCTGAGAGGCCGGCCGCAGGCTGGGCGCCATATGAGGCGGCTGAGAGGCCGGCCGCAGGCTGGGCGCCATATGTTGCCGAGTGGGTGTCCATAGGCTGGGCTCCATAAGAAGCCAAGTGGCTGGCTGCAGGCTGGGCTCCATAGGCAGCTGAGTGGCCAGCTGCAGGCTGGGCTCCATAGGCAGTTGCTACATGTGTGGCTGTCGGCTGAGCTCCATAGTTGGCTGAATAGCCAGCCACAGGCTGATTACCATAAGAGGCTGAGTGTGTGGCTGCAGGCTGAGCTCCATAGGATGATGACAGTGCTGCTGTAGACTGGACGCTGTAAGAGGCTAACTGGGAAGCTGCAGCCTGGGTATTATAGGAAGCAGCAGCCTGGGCACTGTAGGAAGTTAGTGATGGGGCTGCAGGCTGGGTATTAGAAGCTCCTAGTGAGATTGAGGGCTGGGTCCTGTAGGATGCTGCCTGTCCCGTTGTTGGCTGGGGTCTGTAAGACATTCCAAGTGATGCAGAGGGCTGGGCTCTGTAGGTTGCACCCAGTGAGGTTGACGGCTGAGCTCTGTAGGATGCTGGCTGTGCGGTCATGGGTAGCGTGGCAAAGCCAGTTCTCGTTGGTGATCGTCGAATTGGGCTTCTGTCCCTTCCAAAATAAGAGGGGGATGCTTGTCTTGCCTGAGAGTCAAAGGAGTTATATTTGCTTGAAGTATTACTGCCACCAAAGCGCTGCTGATACTCATAGAGCGAGGATGCCGTGTATCCTGCAGAGGCTGATGGGTAAATAGAGTCTGTAGGCCTAAACTGCTCATAACCATCAATCTTAGGTTGATATTTCTCTCTATAGTCCAAACTTGCTCTCTTGCTCTTGTCAGCATTGGTGCCTGCCTGGGCATTTTGTCCTGCCCCCTTTTTCTGAACATTAGTAGAGAGTTCCACATTGACTCTTCTTCCTTTCACTTCCTTTCCATTAAGATTTTCGATGGCAACTTTTGCATCTGCTTCTTTCTCCATGTGAACAAATGCATAGTCTGATAAAGCAGACAGAGGGTTATCAGTGAAGAAGACAAGACATTTTATTACAGGATCGAACACTTAACAGATGCACGCACCTCTCTGCTATTACTTAAATGCAGACTGGGTATAAACAGATGCTGTACTGTACCCTCCACAGTAAACTGCAGGCATGCAGCTAAAATTATCTCAATTTACCATAGCTGTTACCTTATAAAACTGCAGCCTATTCTAACAAAAGTGTAAAACAAAAGCCCACCGGTATCTAAACACAGCACAAGAAGAAATACAGCTGCTCTGTGGGTTTGCTTACAAATACTAAACCATCAAACTCCACAAAATCTTAAATTCTGCAGTATTGTGTCTCAACATAGTCCTGAACACACTGAGCCAAATTAAAGCTTATAGGAATTAAATTTGCTCCATCCCATGCCATTAAAGAATATGCAACCCATATAGTTTTCTTTAAATTTGAGGAAGATAACTATCATTAGCCATCCATAAACTACACATTCTTCCAGCCCATTATGCTAATCTTGCAAAAATACCCCAACTGCTCTGCCTTTGAGGCTTCTGATTTATCAAAGATATTACACGGTAGAATACAAACAAACAGGGTTAGGGTTGTATTTCATGTCTATGGAAGGAGCCCACTTTAAAGCACATAAGGGCTTCTCCACACTTGTGCTTATCCTGGCAAAACTTGTGTCACTCAGCAAGTTTTATCACACCCCAAGTGACAAATGTTTTGCAGACATAAGGGCCATTACAGACAAGGTTTTAGTGGAATGACCATTTGATTTAAATATGTGTGAAAAATGAAGCAAGACAGAATATCTAGAACCCAGAATGGATAGTGTTTATATTTGAAAAATGCAAATATGTTTAAAAAAAAGAGGTACCAGCACCATGACTATTCTGACACCTGAAATACAGTGTGACATGAGCACTAACTCCCTTGGATGCCTCCATAAATCCTAGTTATAATGTGTAAGCTTTATAATTACATTGAAAAAAATTCAGTATTTCAGAAAGATTTACTTTGTTTCTCAACTTATTTTGAATGAAAAAGGCACATTTTCTCTGATGCATCATACTATCCACTGTCATTTCCTCCCTGCAAGCCAAGTGTAGTTATTTTAAAACATTTAACTATATTAATAATTTGGTATCATCGTCTCTCACTTACAGAAGCTTTACACTTCCCCTTAGTTTTTTAAAAATATAATCATGTGTTTTAGTCTGTTTGTCACAGGACCTCAGGTTGAAAGTCATAACTATAGCAAATTCAAAGTGATAGCAGCTCAATAATCTAGATTTGTGTCTAAGATATAGTTATCTGGTAGGCATAATTCCAGTATCTGCCAGTTAAACACCTGAAGTGACTGCCATATCATACATATAGTAGGAGCTAAAGAATGTGCAAACAGCAATAATTCTAATAATGGTTTAGAGCAGGGGTCTCAAACTCAAATCACCATGAGAGCGACATGAGGACTAATATGTTAGCGCAAGGGCCACACCACACGAGGGCTAGTACGGTAACCCCAGGGCCACCACTGAAATCTTTTAATACAGTGACATTGCAATTATTGACAGCAATACTGTTATTGCAGGCTGAAAGAAATAACTTTAGGGGCCACATGCAACCCTCAGGCCATGAGTTTGAGACCCCTGATTTAGAGAAAATATACTTACAAGAAGCTAGAATTTAACTGACCACAAAGCACATGCCTAACCCTGTTTCATAATTTAGATCCCTAGATGACAGAGAGCCAATCCCTACACACAGAGCACACCATGGGAAATAACAGCTCAAGGGATGAAAAATCAACCCACACAAGCCCTATTGTTCAGCCTCCCTAATACAAGGGCTGAATCCAGTCACTGCTATTCTTCCATTCCAATGAGGGCTGTGGCAAATCATTTCAATTTAGTTTTCCTCTGGAGAGAATCCAGCTCTTACACTGACCAGGAAGGAGAAAGGAACTGGCTACTCATGGACTGGCCTTTCTTAGCAGGCTGAGCACAGCTCACAAGGTCATTGTTCCAGAAACTCCTTTTTGCCCCATTTTTCTGCAGCCCTGAAGCAAAAAGTCTTTTTCAGTTTATTAAATCCCAGTACTCAAGGGCTGATTTGGGACTGGCAACATGGGAGGCTACACTGTCCCAACTAGGCACCCTTCCAAGGATTCTGTAGGCTCAGAACTCAAAAGTGCTAGGGGAAGAATTATCTTAAGTTCAAATTTGGCTTCTGTTGGGCTACTTCACAAACAAGCTGTCTTGTTAGAGCAGAAAGACAGAATGAAAACATCATGCTTAACCTGTAGATGAAGAAACTGGAACAATGCTGTATTCCCAAATCAATCCCTCTTCTCAAGAGCTCACTTGGTCGACTGGGCGCTTACCAGCAAGGCTGGGTTCCAGTAATTCAACCAACTGTGCTATAAAAACAGCCCACTGTATAGACAAGCAAGATCTGCTTGTGTCCAAACAAACCAGATGTCTCTCAGGCTCTCAAAGTACCTCCAACCATCCTTTTGCTGTCACCAGTAAGGCCAAATAAAGCCTTGGGATATTCTCCGAGTTCAGCAAGGCTTTACATACTTCAAGGACTTGTGCAGACCTTGCCTGCTTTTGATACTGGTCTTCACATTTGGTGAACTGAGAGGGGCAGGTATTTTCTGGACACCAGTAATGCTGTAGCTGATTTTTGCCTAGAGAAGCAGATGCTCCCAAGGACTCTGCACTAGGAAAGTAGTTTTCAGAAATACTATTATGGTGTAATATGTTCAGTAAGTGGGAATGACAATCTACTGTTCACATTTGTTAGTCAGGTTTATGAAAACAGATTAATTTTGTAGATTTTAAGACGAGAAGGGACCATTATCATCATGTACTTTGACTTTCTGCATAACATGGGCAAGATAGACCAGATGCAGCAATTACTGTACAAGGCTGTTTTGTGCTGAACTAGTGTGCATCTGAAAAAGCAGCATAAACATTTTTTATATAGATGCAAACTGATCAAGAATGTCCCACTTCCCTGATAATCTATTCTAAATATAGTGCTATAGGAATCACAATGACTTGCTCTGGTCTAGGCAGCTAAAGATGAAGAACAGATCTCTAAGTGTCTCTTGAGAAGGCACAAAGTATCTCTGCACGTTTGAGCTGGCTGTACAGATTGTACCATATTAGGCTGTTATCAACCACCTGCACCTGAAAACAGGGCATTCAAGCAAGTCAGGTGAAACACTCAGGATTCACTTTCTCCAGCAATTACAGAAGAACCATCACCGCTAGTTATGGTTTGATTCTTTCATTCTCTTCCTGAATTAAAACAGAACCCAAAGCCCAGCCCCCTTTGGGCACCTTAGAACCTTGGGGAAAGGGCTCCATATTGCCCAGTGAACAAAGCATTATAGAAGCACATGTACTGCTCTGTTTCTATGACTCAGGCTGCTCAGATGGTAGACATCTGGCATATGGCAAATGACCTAAATTGCATGCCACCAAGGCCAACTAAATACTCCTGAAGGGGCTCAGTTCAAGTGATGACTGATAAAAGAAAAACAATGATATTTCTACACAACATTTGAAGACAAGACACTCAACAACAGAATTAGCAGATCAGTATGAAAATGCAGAGGGCCACAAAGGGCTGCCATACTAAATGGAGGGCAAGGGCTGATGCTTGAAGCTAAAACATCAAACCTTAGGACAGATGTTTGGGCAGAGGGCTGGCAAGACCCTTTGAAGGGGACAATCCATTAGCAGTACCAAAACTGAGATCCCGCTGTATTCTCAAATCCACACAGGCTGTGCACCGCAGAGCACAGGAAAGGGACTGTTATTTACAGTAAAGAAAAGGTTACCCAATAGGCCAAGCCTCCTATGGCAGCTAGGACACAAAGGTTCGTCGGCTGCAGTTCATCAGGTCACAGTCAATTGCTAGCCCAAGTCAAAAAGCTAATCAATATACCAGATGACAGTTGAGAGTTTTTTCAGAGAACCAAGGCAAGAGAGGCCTTTTTTGACCTCTATAGTAGGTGTAAATGCAAGTAGACATGGTGGTGGTCTGCAACACCACACATTTATTAGTCCAAATTAATCCACAGCATAGTCCGGCAGTGCAAAACTAAGCTGGGTCCCAGGGAGAGAACTGTAATCCAGCTACAGCAACAGGCAAAACATCATAGGGGAGAGCATGTTGTATTTCATATTAGGGCCAGGGAACGATGCCGCCTTTCATCACCTTGCCTTGAATGAAGAGCTTTACAACATTCAGAAGGAACACGCCGACCAGACTCTGAGTACACTGGGCCCAACTGGTTGAATAAGGAAGCTGAAGAGTCTGCCACCGACTAGTTGAATACAGCTTCTCATTCACTGAGGTATAGAAGAAGGGGGACCCTTTTAAGCCATAATATTTGTATTAGAAAAATTATTTTCTTCCATAACATCATGCTGGGAGAGAGAAGAAGTTAAATCTCTCTGAGGAAAGGCAAAGGGTTTACTTATATTTATTGCCTGTGCCAGGGAGCGTGCTTTTAGAAAAAGGGGAGGTAGCATGGCGCTCTTGCAAATAAACAAGAAAGCAGTAAAGAAGTGATAAAGGGAAATTATACAGCACCAAAAGAGAGAGGCGGCTAATCAGAAAACGAAAGGGGGAGAAACAGCACTGACACAGAAAGCTCTTGTTTTCCCCCCTGCAAGGTCTGGGGAACAGCTGCATGGGCATGTATTTCATGGGCAGAGAGGCTAGGCCTGGAATGCTATTCACACTGGTGATGGTTCCCCTCCTTGAATGTGATAGCAGGTCCATACCCTTTGAAAGAGCTCTGCAGGTGCAAGGAAAAGGAGTATCACCTTCAAACCCTGCTCCATGATTGTATGTCCTTGAGCAGAGTAATTACCTTTGACTATACCACAAGTAAGGAGAGGAATGAGGTCAGAACAGTGCTGTACTGGTTCCCACCCTGGGATATCACTCAGTATATAGCTTCCTACATGTGGGAAAGAGTTGGTGGTTTGTCCATTAAGCAGTCCCACATAACAATGTCACACGTGACGACGGGTCCGGGACATCTGAAAATGGCGCAGGATAGAAAGGGCATTTTTATGCAGTGGTGAAATAGAGTGGTTGGCTTCAACAGCACCTCACTCAGTCATGGGGCCACATCACTGGACTTCCAGCACAATTAGAGAGGTGCTGGCAACTTTAACGTGATGTATTTGATGACTGGCTCAGGAACTGCCTGATGGTGCAGTGTGCATTTCAGGATATATCCACATCTGAAGACACAGTGATCATCTAAGGCTTAGAAAACTATACCTGACGGGTGCTAAGCCTACTAGCTAGAGAGATGTGCCTGTGCTAGAACATTTCAATTTAAAGAAAGAGTAACCAGTTCTGCTAAAACAAAGAAGGAGGTCTGTTAAAATAAAGAAATCCTAACAAATTTGTGACATGAGCTTTCATGGATACGATCCCAGTTCATCAGATGCATGAAATGGAAACTGTAGTATGTTATATATATACACATGCAGAGAAGTGTAAGTCACAAGGTCAGTTCAGTCGATTTCAGCAAATCAAACAAGTGTTTTGATTCAAACAGTGTGGAATATTAGAAGAGGGGAAAATTGCCTTTGGTAACAAGTTAGTCATTCCAGTAGATTGTCAAGTCTTAAGAAGTACCACAGAACTCCTTTTTTGTTTTATTGAAATAGAGTAACAGAGCCATCCCCCTAGAACTTGTAGTTTGTGTTATGTTTATGTCTAATGCTAAATTATCATTTTATGTTACAATTTTGGTACTCGTGTTGATTGAGTAGCAGGTAATTTCAGACACATTGTTCAGTGAATTTCAGCAGCATTCATCAGATATTAGTCAATTATCTGATCAGTTCTAAAACTGCTATAAAGACTATATCGAATGCCACTGAAACTGGAACAACTGTGAATACTCATCTCTCCTGCTTTGTTAGGGCTCTTTTGTCCTGCACTTATATCTCCACAGACTACCTGCTTTTTCCAACTTATGCAGGAATCTCTCCTGCCCATACATTCCTAGGCTTATTTGAAAATACTACAAGCCCCTCAAAAGCCAGTGGACTAAACATATTGTTCAGACTGATAAAAAGTAGGGGATTCCACTGTTCACTGGCAATGCCCAGTGGGAAAAAAAACAAACCTGCCCTGCCCTTTCCTCACTAAGCTACTGGGTTCTTCCACTGTCCCTTTGAACTCAAATATGGCCCCACATTTCCACCTTTGGTTGCTATCCTTCCCCTACCCATATCTCCCTCCCATTCTCCCGGCTGCGACCAGGTCTCAACTCCTTTATTATCCCACTGGACTTTGACTGCTTTTCCCAACCTATTTTGCATTCTCCACCCCTTGGAAGAACATACCTCCCCCCACCCCCCCCTGCTGCAGTGTGACAGTGAATGATGGGGGCTGGGACATTAGATGCTGTTAGCACTTTTGAAATTTACACTTCATCAAAGGCCTGTATCAAGTGAAGAGACTGCACTGCTTCAGGGTGGGGGTTTGAGGAGGACATGGACATGTTTCTTGGAGAGGTGAGCTGGTGTGGTGGGCACCTTTGTCAACAAACTGTGCCATGCATCCATACTGCGAGCAGTCCTCCCATAGCTCCTTGCTGGGGCAGGAGAGTAGGGATTAAGGGAATATCCGTCCTAGGGAAGTTGAGAGTGGATATTTACCCACTTCCTGGTGGAAAATGTATGTCCTCTGAAAGACAGTTTGGGAGCAGACAGTACCATTGTTAATGTTGTGGTCTGCCACAACACCCAGAACAGTCCTTACATCTCTTCAGTGGTATAGGGAGGTTCTAGGACAGTGGTTCCCAACATTTTCTCTGCTGTGGCACACCACCATATAGTTTCCAAATGAACTCATGAATATTCATGAGCCAATGACCCAATCCAGCGCTCTTTTGAGTAGTTTTTCAAAAAAAAATGTGGCACAACTATGTGCCACGGCACACTGGTTGGGAAACACTGTTCTAGGAAATGTCCCATGGAAAGTGAGGATTAATAGGGTCAGTACCTTTTGTGTCACAGTGTATTATAGATTTATACTGCCAAAAGAACTGCAGTAACTCCCTGCTATAGCAAGGAGAGAGAATTTTGGTGTATTTGTGCCTCAAGAGATTAAGAGCTAGTCTTCACTTACAGCAGCAAAGTCACTGCTGTCAGATCAATCTTCCCAAGTGACTGATCACGTCTGTGAAGCCAATAAGGAAATTGACTGATGAAGACCACCCTGGCAACTGGAGTAGCACTGGGTCAAAAACAGAGCATTTCCCTTTGACTCAGCATACTGAAGACACGGCAGTGAGTAAGTATGGCACTCAAAGGGAGATGTGCAAGATATTTTAAGTACTTTGCGTATCTCCTTTTGATGGCCACCAAAATCCCACCACAGTGTAGATCTGCACTACAAAGGGCATCGTCCCCTGGTCAGATTGTTACCTTTGGCCTGTGCTGCTGAAAAAGCTTTTGCTGCTCCTCTCTAGTGCTGAGCAGAGACTAGTGTAATACCTGCTCCATAAGAAGACTATCACTTTTGATGTTACATTCTCTGTTGTTGGCTTGATTTGCTAAAGAGGCCCCACAGCCTGCTGGCGCAGGGAGTTAGGGCTGGTATGGTACATGTAGGGGTTAAAATATAATTTTGGGGGGCCCTGGAACACTCCTGGGTGGGTGCCCCCCCCAGCTCCTGCCCCTCACATACCAGTGCCCCAGCCACTGCCCTCAAACCCCCCCCAGCACAAGCCAGACTGGGCCCACACTTGCCAGCGGCAGCACAGCTGGGAGGCTGGGGCTGTAAGCCTCGGGTCGGGCCACCAGCGTGGCTGCAGAGGAGGCAGCAGACCCCATGTTGGGGCGGGGTGAGCCCCAAGCAACACCCCTGCCTCTGCCCCTTCCTGCCGGAACGAGATGGAACACCGCTCTGGGGCCTGCTATTTTTAGGGGCCCAGCATTTGGTCTCCTAAGAACAGAACATGGAACCGGAATGCTGCATTCCCAGGCCTGCTATTTTTAAACCAGAACGCTGAGCCCCTAAAAATAGTGGGCCCAGGAATGACGTTCTGCCGCATTCCGGCATACTTTAACCCCTGGGTACATGCCCAAGGAAAACATAACGCAATCAGTATCTATGGTTAACATCTCACTTGATCAGATGAATAGTGGTGCATTGATACAGGTGTGGTCTCTATACCTCACAAGGCTGTTGATACCTTGGAATACATGGTACTCCACTACAGACGCATAGTGGTGGGATAGGAAAGATAAAGAGCAGGTGGGTCAGAAGCTCTCACTGTATGGCATTCCACCCCTGGCTTGAATTGCTAGGGGGAAGGAAGATGTTGGATGCGGCTCTGTGGTGTGGTCCCTGCTCCACTGAGAGGAGGGGCATTTTTGACCGGGTTACACTCACTCGTGATTCACTGTCACAAACTACTGGAGATTGCTGGGAGGGGATTCCACTCCCTAGAGAAGGTGTTTGAAAGAACTGCTGCCCTATGGGGGAAGAGTTTGTATCTTTGTCCACATTGCACTTCACCATGCACCAGTACTAGGAGGTGTGGAAGCCCAGGGATTGGTACCTTTCACCATGTTACACTCCATTACAAGCCAATGCCAGGGTTTGGGGAGGTCAGGGAACATAGGAAAAGGTTCCTTTCACCATGCTGCACTCCACCATAGGCCAGTACTAGAAGCAAGGTGGTTATGGAACCAGGGATCAGCACTTTTATGTCACACTCCACCATGGCTGGTGCTGGAGAGAAGACTCCCTAGCCTAGGGAGAAGGGAACCCCAGAGATTGGTTCCTTTCACCCTGTCATACTTCACCTCAGGCTGGTACCAGGAGGGGAGGGGGTCAGAGAATCCAAGGACAGGCATCTTTCATTATGTCACACTCCACCATGGGCATCCGGTACGGGGTGAGCCAGTACCTTTGACCCCATCATGTTCCACCACAGGCCGGTACTAGGGACAGGTCACACCCCACCATGGGTCGGTCAGTACCCTTTGCCCATCTCACACTCAATCACGGGACACTTTTAGGGGTGGGTCAGTACCTTTAATCACGTCGCGCTCCGCCATGGGCTGGTAGTAAGGACGGATCAGTGCCTTTAATCACGTCGCACTCTACGGTCCGGTACTAGAGGTATAGCAGTACCTTTAACCACCCAATATCCACCACGGGCTGGTACTGGGGGCAGATCAGGACCTTTAACCGCCTCACACTCTCCCAGGGGGACGGGGGGGATGGGAAGGATCCCTGGCTGGGGGGCTGGGGATAGTGGACCTCAGTCCCTTTTGCCTATGCTGCACTCCACCATGGATTGCAACCAGGAACGGGGGGAGGCAGGAGGGGTCCCTGCTGGGGGCTGGGGAATCGGTCCCACCGACCACCTTGGTCGCACTCCCCAGGGGCCGAGAGGGAACGGAAGAGACCCAGCTAACCACGCGACGCGCCCCTATGTGCCAGACCCAAGACGGGGCGGGCGAGGGGGGATCCCTGTCCCGGGGGTCGGCACCGTTCCCCGCGTGGCACTCCACGGCGGAGCAGGGGCCGGGGCCCTTCACCGTTGCATCCCTCGGGGGCCGGCCCCAGCTCCACGTCGCATGCCCGGCGGGCCGGCCCCGCGAGGGGCTGGGAAAGGCAGGGCCGGTACCTTTCACCACGTCGCACTCCACCACCGGCCCGTACTGCTGGAAGAGCGCCCGCAGCTCTCCGCTGGTGCAGGCGGCCGAGACGTTGCCCACGAAGATCTTGCAGGTGTTGGTGGGCCGCGGGCGGGACGGCTCCACCACGATGCGGCGCCCGTGCAGCTGGTGCCCGTTGAGCTGGGCGATGGCGCGGGCGGCGGCCGCCTCGTCCCGCAAGTGCACGAAGGCGAACTGCTTCATGAGCGCCACGCCGAGCACCGGGCCCACCACGCCCGTGAACAGCTCGCTCAGCTCCTCGGACGTAGCCTCCTCGGGCACGTTGCCCACGAACAGCTTCACGCCGGGACGCATGGCCGCAGCCGAACGGGCACCCGGGCGCCTGACAAAATGGCGGCAGCACCGCTTAGACCTTCCGACCGCTCCGAGGAAGGAAGCACCCAGCCTCCGACGCGCATGCGCAGCGCGCGGCCTGTCACCGCCTACGAAGAACTGCATCTGCGCAATCAGCGCGCCTGCTTGTTGCTCCTCCCCGCCGTGCCAACGCGCGGCTCCCTCCATTCGCGCCTCCGCACTTGCCCTACCAACGTCTTACGCCTGCGCACTTGAGGACCAACCGCCTGGAACCGAGGCTTTTTACGTCACAAACCGCGCCGGCGTGCTAGCGCGCTTGCGTGCTTCTGGCGACGCCCTTCCGGAGAACGGCCGCGCGCCTGCCGAGTGACGAAAGCGCCTGCCAGAGCCCTGGGCGCATGCGCCAAGCTGGATTTTGCGCCGCTAAGGAAAATGGTGCTTGTACAAGGCACGTGGCTACACTCTGCGACTCTCCCTTATCCTCAGCTCCCGCCACAGGAAACCCCTCGCCAAGGAGATAGTCCCACTCCCTGCTGCGAGACAGGGGGAACCCCGTTCCCCCAGCCTCCCTCACCCCAGACCAAGCACACCTTGAACCCAGCAACAGCAGCTGGGCCTGTGTTTTTGTACAGGGTCTTGCACAGTAGGTGCCTGGCCCAGGGCTGGGCCCAACCAAAGGTACAGCCTTCTTGGGCAGTAAGACAGCCTGTTGAGAGCAGGAAAATCTGATTTAAGGACAGATTCAGAGCACAAGCTTGATGCTTAAAATGTTGCAGCCCCCACAATTGATTTTAAAAGGAGAACAGGCTTCTACCCAACCAAACACCCTCTTCTCTGGCTACTTATGCTGGTGCAAAAGTAGAGGTAGCTCAGTATCTCTTCCACAGAGTGTGCAGTGCATAGCACATGCAGGGAAGAAGAAGCTGGGACATACCAGACAGATTTCCCAAACCAGCCCAGACAAGCAGAGCAGCAAGGAACTTTGGTCCCTGACCTCAAAGAAACTGCTGCAGGTTTCTTGTAAATACCACTGTAACTCTACTGCCTAATGATCCTTATGACCAATGCCGTACCTTTTCCTGTGGCTTCATGCACAGAGCACTGGACTGGGAGACCTGGGTTTTAACCCCATCTCTGCCACTGGCCTCCTGGCTGATGTGGGGCAAATCCCCCCCCCCCCGTGCCTCAGTTTCTTCAGCTGCAAAAGGCAGAAACGCTAACCCCCTTTGTAAAGAGCTTCATGATGTGCTGGTTAAAAGTGCTAGATAAAAGCAAGTGGTTATTAATATATTATTTTATTATTAAAGTTTCAACAACCCACAACTCATACACAGTGCAAAAGTGATCGGAAGACAGCTCCCAAGCTCCCTGCCTCCCCCTGTACAATTCCCCCCAACAAAACCAGCCTTATCCCTGCTATTTGAAAATGGACCAATATGGGGGGAAAAATTACAAATTCCAATGCAGCAAGAAAATGCAGAGCCTATTTACAGCTCCCCTGTAAAGTGAGACATCATCTGAAGAGAATCTAGCAGTGCCCAGCTGAGGAAAGTTGCTCAGAAGTTGGTAACGGGTGCCACTGAGACAGCAATGCAGTGGAGGAGTCCAGTTCCCAGCTAGAACTTGCACCAGATCTCCACTACCTCAGCCCAAAGTGCTACCCCTTTGGCACTAGAACAACACTTCACCCCAACACACAGCAGTGATCATTAGGCACATGGTGGAGAAGGGAAGGTTGTAATCCTATAGGTGAGGGGTGGGCTGCCTAAACACCTTCCTGCCTGGCCCTGCCATTGGCTTTTCCCGCTCCTCCCACAGTGTCACCCCATCACACGTGCAGATTTGCTTGGGGTTCTCAAACACCCCAGCAGAGCGGGCAATGATCCCACAGGCCAGCCTAGAAAAGAGGAGGAAGGGTGGGTTAGCTGATGATGTGCTGCCAGGGGCACCAGCCACTTTAGACCAAGGCCTGGTCCTGTGCCCAATCAGAGGTCAGGCAAGACCAGATATTTCTTAACCCTTACAGTACAAGAGGCAAGCTGCATCAAGACACTAAAGAGGAGTTAACCCCTTGTTGCTGACCACACTTTTGCCTCATGCTCCTCTTTGCCATGAGAGCGGACTAACCCCCTCAATGTCCAGAAGCTTCCCTGGGCCTAGCCATCTGTCTTCCCATGCTCACACATGATCCCAATCCTCCACCCTGTTGCTTGGTCTGAGTCAGCTTGATATTAAGTATTGTGTCAGTGAGATGATGCCTTGAATTCCTTTCCTGACTCCTGTTCCCTCCCCCAGCTCCTCACCTCTCACCAGAGTTCCCAGAGACTTTAGAGAGTGGGTGGCCACCACGGCCTAAGTCGTCCTCACCAGAATCCACCACCAAAGAGCGGCCAATGATGTCCCAGACCTAGGAAACATCAAATCATTTGGCCATCTCTGTTCGTGTGCAAATCCCCACATCCCCTGGCACAGGCCAGCACAGACCTGGAAGGGACTTTTGCATTATGAGAACCAGTGGCAACCAGTCACAGCTTGGTGCCTGCGTAGGTCCAGCCACAACAGGCTTGTAGAGGGGTTTGTGCTCTGGAATCAAAGAGTGTAATCATTTCTAAAAGAGCTCTCAGGGAACAATGGCAACCAGCTCCCTAGCTTCTCTTCAGCCTCTGTGCACCCCCCAGGAGCTTGGCGGTCTGTCCCACTGCACCATACAGGTGACTCATTGGCTGAGAGAGGAAAGGGGGAGGGGGGTTGGAGGGAAGATGAGACCCCTCTTCCTCAAGGAGTCAACAAATGGTTTTGACTAGGGCCGAGGGTAAAAGGCAGCTCCAAGCTGCTCCATGCTCTTTCTGCACTGTGCCACCCTCCCCCAAGATATTACACCAATTGGTTCAGGATTCAGACTAGTTTAACTATTACAAACCAGGATGAGACCTAGTACTTGGGGGCGGGCTGAATATCCTGCATCTGCTACTGTAGGCAGACCTTCCTCTGAAGCATGTGGTGCTGGGGCCAATAGAAGAACAGATTCTAAGCTATATGGACCTGGGGTCCGAGCTCCTCAAGGCAGTGCCTCTGTTCTTATGATATCGCTAAGACCAAAAGAGGTTAGCGGGGTTCAGAAACAGATCAGGCATTCTGATCTCCATCAAGTGTCTGGATATGTAACCTTAGAGAACCTGGAACTAGGGAAAGGAGTTATTCATTCCTCCTACTTCACAGCATGAATCTACCCCAACCCATGGGATCGGGAACAATGTCCCTTAGGCTGAGGTTAAGATCAGCAGCTGTGGGATGATGGACATCAAACTGGATGTGCTTGCTGTTCTGAACTAGTATACTGATGCTTTTTTGAAAGGAACAATAGGATCCCTGTATGTCCAGTGCTCCCACTGGTGTCTCCCAGGAGACCTCACCTTTAGCTGGGTGTCTTCCATCCGGAAGTCTGCTCTTCCATCACTGTCAGCCAGCACATTGCCAAGGTCTCCAAGATGCTGCAACAGAGCAGCCACCCATACAGTCCAATTCTGGAAACTTTGACTCAAATCACAAGGGTGGCCAGAGCCAAGTGACATTTCCTCCCCCAAACTCTTTTTCTGGATGATGAAAACCCAGCTTTTCCACTAACATCAAAATCTCAGTTTACATTTTCTGGAATCTTGAAAAAGAAATGGCCCACAAACTCAACATTTGACCAAAAGAGTTTTTGACCCCCCCCCCCCACCTTTTAAACCATTTTCTTGGCAGGAATTTTGGGAAAATGTTTGTTTTTCAAACTTTCATGCAAAACAATATTTGGGATTTTCCAAGGAGCTGGATAAACAACTCCATGGGCTGTGATCAGGCCATGGGGGTGCCCCAAGTTCAATCAATGTTCAATCAATCATAGGGCTGGAAGGGACCTCATGAGATCATCAAGTCCAACCCCCTGGGAATTGAACCCAGGACCTTCCACATGTTAAGCAGAGGTGCTAAGTATTTCAGCTTAGTTTGTGTCAAAGCCAAGCTGTGTCTGGCCCCATGAAACAAAGCAAGAGCCAACACAGTAAAGTGGGGTGTAACTGGGGACTTCTGTGCACAGTCTCAGAGAGCACCAGAGGCAGGAAACCGGCAAAGTGAGGACTGGGAAAGATGCCTTTTCATGGGGGAACTACCATGTTTGAAGTCTGCTGTCTCTGGACAGGTGATTGACTTTGTTTCACTCTAACTTGCCCCCTATTGAGTCAACCCCAGTGTTCCCTCCGGAACCACATTGGGGGCAGGCTGACTGTCAAAGCAGAGCACCTCTTTGGCTCCCACGTGGCTCCATGTAGCACAGCATGCCTACCGTCACACTGGGGTGAGCACTGACTGAGAGGAGAACACCAGTCCCTGAGTCACACTCTCCTAGCACTGCACTCCCCCCTGCACCACCCCTCACCATGAGGGCAGCATGAGTGAACATGATCAGAACTTACCCTCTGCGCATCCTGCGGGCCCCCATGACACTCTCTGCCTGGATTGAAATGATCTCCACAGCTGATTGGGAAACAAATGAAGCCAATGTAACCCAGTGAAGAGGCTTGACATCCACATTACAGCCTCCACAGAGATCTGGCCTGCTGCTTGGTACTACACACTACATTTTAGCGCAGGGTTGGAGAGTGTACTGGACAAAGGGGAGGGAGATGAACAGGGACACAGCACTCACCTCCCACAGCTACAATGTCTTCTTACTGTGTCTGCCTATGGGCCTCCCCAGAAGCTCCCCATCAGATGCACTCTCCACATCTGCTGGCAAATGGAGAGGGCACTGGGCTGGGATCCCTTGGTTCTATTCCAGACTCTGTCACTGACTTTGGGCAGGTCCTTTCATCTCTCAGTGCCTCAGTGTTCCCATCTGTGAAATGGGGCCCTTGACACTAAAAGCCATTAGATTGTGAGGCACCCAGTTCCCTTAAGTCCCTTTGCAAAGTTCAGCCTGACACACTGGACAGCAACATCCTTCTGTAGAGGAGAGGTGTCTCACCTGTCACATGAGTTTGTGATATCCCCAAATTCATGGACATGCAGTCCATGCAACCCTGGCTGCAGGCCATCAATGGTCCCTTCAATGAGACACTTCTCTGGGGAGACCTGCAGGAATCTCACCACCCCTTGGACCAGGCTGGGACCTGACATCATGGCCACAGCTGCACCGAGGTTCTCTAAGAGAGAGGACAAAGTAAGGTGGGCACAGATCATCACAATCACGTGCATTCCCCTCCACTCTCTGCCCAAGATGCCTCCTGTAGGGAAATCCCTGCTGCCAGATAGCATAGCAAGCAGAGCAGCACCAGCATCCAAGAACTCCCTGAGAAGGGGCTGCAAAGGAACCACAGTGCCGGTTGATTAGGGAAGGGGAAGATATTGGCCACTCAGCACAATGGACCTGGGGACTGTTCTGTGTATTACTGCATGGCCTGGCAGCGAGGCCACTAGCCTAGAATTTGGGCAACCCAAGTTCAAGTCCTTGCTTTGCCACAGTCTCCCTAGGTGATGTTGGGCAAGTCCCTTAGGCTCTCCCTGTCTCAGTTATCCATGAATACAATGGGGATAATAGCATGGCCATGCATCCCAGGGAGGCTGAGACAAAAAATAGAGCAAAGTATATGAAATCCCACAGTGATGAGAGTCATAGAAGTACCTTACAGAGACAGCTCACATAAAGGCACTAAGACCAGTCCAACTGACATAGAAGCCTGTGGTGCCAGGTACCATGTGTCCTTTCCCCTTCCTGTGACTGAGCTCCAGTTATGTTGGGTGTGGCATAGACACACAGTGAAGAGCTCCCAGCATAAACAGATAAACACAGGCCCCAAGAGGGTAAGGGATTTGCCCAACATCATTACCAGACCCAGGAATAGAACCCACTGCAATAGACTGGGACTCTTATCTACTACCCCATGCAGTCCCTTTTCCTTTCAGGCTGTGCCCCCCTTGACCAAGGGAGTTCGTACTCACGTGGCACACTGCCCCCCATGCCCTTCAGCACAGCCCGACGGCCCGTGCTCTCCAGCAGGCCCTTCACCTTCTCAGCACTCATGGTGGTCTCCACCAACACACTCTGAGAGTCCAGCTGAATGTCTAGCACCCGGAGCCCTAAATGAAAAAGCCCCTGGCATGGTGAGAACAGCATAAGCCCACCAAGGACAGAGCCCACAGCAGCAGGCATGGGGAACGGGAGAGTCGCAGGGCTGGAGCGTGCCTCACCTGTTGTTCCTTGCAGAGAGGCCTGCACAGCATTCACACACTCCTGACAATTCATCTCCACAGCAAACTCCAGCTGGTTAATAATTAGGATGCATGAGACAGAATTTGTCAGAGAAACCAACTCAACCACCCAACCCATGGAGGCTTCATCCACCAGCTCTAACACTCCCTGGTCCAGAACTGCAACACCCCAGCACTGGGCAATTCCTTAATTTCTCCAGAATCGGCCCCCCCCCACACACACACAGATGGAGCTCAACCAACCCCCCTCATACCTTACGGCTGAAAAATCCTACTTTGGACATGGGGTTGAGGGAAGAAAGAACAATTAGGATTTCTTCTCTCCAGCAACTTCCCCTCACTCAATCCCTGCCACGCAGGGATTCTACATTGTGCCCCTTTGCCCTCCATGTTTATCTGCTCACCCATAAGATATTTGTGTGTTCAACTCCACCCCCCAACACACACAGGGGACTTTGACCCAGAGCTTATGTCCTCCTGAAAGAGACCTTGTCCCCATTCCCTCCACAAGGTACACAAACCTTTTTCTCCCCCAAGCAGATACACAGGGCACTTTCCCCTCCAGATGTGCACCTCCCCCATGACTTACACAAATCTCCCCAATCACCAGGGCACTAGATTCCCCCACTCCCAAGCATGGACAGCTCCAACCATGTGTCCTGCAGGGTCTGGACTTCGCCTAAACCAAGTATTCTCCCCAGGACTTGAAATTAGGGAGGGTGTGGGGGTGCTCACTAATTTGGTATAACACTGTTACTAGCTGACAACTGGTGGGGTGTTGGGAAATTCCTGCTTAAAGCCCTGGGCTCCTGTGGTCTTGGGACCATCCTGACTTGGACTCCCCAGAGCAGGGGTTGACAGCCCAAAAGATAAGAGGCATTTTAAAAAAGTTCCTTCAATAACCAAGTGTTTTGAGAGCCGCAGTGGGTGTAAGCGTGGGGGGGGGGGGAGCCAGGGCACATGGCACAGGGTCCCCTTGAGGGTGGAGCCCAGACCCAGGAGTTGGCCCTCCACGGGGTCCCTTGGTGGCGGGGGGGAGAGCCTGGAGCCTGGCAGGGGTGGGGGCCAGAGGTAGGAGTGGTCTACCCACAGGTTCCCGGTGGAAGGGGGTGGGGAGGGGCTGGTGTTAGGAGCCCAGAGCCACAAGGAAGCAGCCAAAGAGCCACTCGCGGAGCCGCAGGTTGCAGACCACTGCTCCACATGAGCTTTCATGGGAGAAAATCCCACTTCGTCAGATGCTTCGAAGATGGGTGAACTGACGAAGTGGGATTTTCTCCCACGAAAGCTCATGCGAAAAATAAATCTGTTAGTCTTTAAGTGCCACGGTACTTTTTATTATTATTATTTTTATTTATTTATTTATTTATTTATTTATTTATTTTTTGCTGGACTAGACTAACACGGCTATCCCTTTGGAAATTGACATCTTGCTCCAGAGCCTGCGGGAGGAACAAGCTCAGCTGCCGACAGGGGAAGGGATCGTGCCCAACGGATCGCTGCCTCCCCCCGCCCTTTGCCCACTCCTCACCCGGGAGCTGGAGCCCCCCGCATCCCGGCGCCCCGGCACCGCATCCATCGCTCCGAGGACTCGCCCGGACCCGTTTCCACGAGACGCGCCTCACTGGGACGTTTCCGGCCCAGCCAGGTTTCCGGAAACAGCTGAGAGGGAACGCACAGGCTACTTCCGCTGCGCTGTTGCCATAGGGACTGCCGCGTGCCGACGCCTTCCTGCTCCCGCCACTCCGAACCAGGCTTGCGCGCGGGGACCAGGCCGAGCCCCAGCACCAGGGCGCAGGGAGCGGGGCGGGGCTGTTGTTCGGGCCCCCAGGCCGCTGTAGCCGCCATGCCGGGGCTCGCTGATGCCAGACGCCGCCAGCCCGGCCACGGGCGGGGTCTCTATGCCTTAGAGGAGACGGAGGGAGCCGCCCAGGCGCTGCACCAGCTCTACCAGGGTATCCTGGCCCCACTCTCGCTCTCCCAGGGGCCACAAGGAGCCTCACAGAGAGTCTCAGCTCGGCTCCAGCTCCATGCTGCGCAGGAGGCTGGTCCTGCTGAGCCACCGAGCACCCCCAAAACCAGCCATGCACCACCACCTACGTCCCCCCAGACTCCTGTGCCTGGATTCTCTACCCCAGTTTCCCTAGCGGCACTGATCCAGCTGATTGAAGGGCGCCTTTCCTTGGGCAAGGAGTGGCTTTCCATCTCCAGCCAGGCAGAACAGGTCTTCAAGGAGATCATCCTGTCAGAAATAAAATTTGCCTGGGAAGATGCCAGTCAGTCTCTCTCCAATCCAGCCCTCAGCACCTGCCGGAACAAGGAGCTACACCAGCACCTGGTGTCATACATCGTTCTGGTTTCTGAACACCTCTTTTTCCACTATCTCTGCCTGATGGCGCTCCACCGGCAAATGGCTGTCTTCACAGACTATGCCAACCTCACCCGCTTTGCAGCCCAGCTTTCTCTGGACTGCTCCACTCTTCTCAACATAGCTGCTGTCCAGCGCCATCTCATCACAGAGCTAAAGGCTCCACACAACCACGTTTTTTTTGATGGCCAGCCAGCTCGGCCAGAGCAAGCACGAAAACAGCCCCACCAGAGAAGCCAGCGCTCAGTAGGCCGCACTGTGAGCTGCCGCCTTGGTTTCACCATCAACCACTTTATCAAACTGACCAGGCCCCACACTCAGACATTCAGGCAGAAAATAGCAAAGGATATCAAAGAACTTGAGGAGATTCCCCCACTGGACTTAAGCAGAGTCTATCATTTGATCCCTAACATAGAGACTTTAGACAGTTGCTTCAGACACCTGCCCTCTGTAGGAGTGAGAACCCCCTGCCCCTGTACCCCTGTCTCAGAAGATCAGGAAGACACAAAGTGGGTCAGGTGTTTGGCCAGCTCCATTTCCAAGAGAAGTCATTCATTACCCAATATGAGAGCTGGGCAACTCCTCTCTGATGAACTTGGGATCCATCTCCTCCCTCGTCCGCTCACACCCCTAGTGCCCAGTTACTATGCTGGGGCAGTGACAGATAGCAATCTTCAGGAGCCCAGGTCCATAACTGAGGACCTTTGCAATCTGATGCAAGGCTCCATCTTAAGAAGTAGTTGCAGGAGAGATGAGAATGAGGATGCTGAGCTGCCTCCCGTCATTGGAGCATTGACACGACACAGAGCCAATGAAACTAAACTACAGCAGCTTCAGGAGACACTTAGATGCCTTCAAGAAGAGGAGAAGGCTGAGCGACAGCTGAGAGAAATGGTAGTTTCCACACCACCCACTCACCCTCAAGCTGCCACAGTAAACCTTCAAATACAGCATGGCATGGTAGCAAAGGCAGCTGATCTACAAGTGTCTGACAGAATCCTTGCTGACTCTGTGGCTATTCAGAGATATGGTCCTTTGTATAATGATCTCCTGGGAGAGATTGATGCTGCTACAGTGAATTACTTAGATGCAAACCTTTCAGCTGGGGAAGAAATCCAGGAAATATACAAAGAACTGATGAAAAACATCCCCACAGAACATCTGAGATTTGATCACTCACCCCTGATAGAGCCCACAGCTATGAATGTGGACTTATCCAGTAGCTTGGCTTCCTCCACACTGACCAAAAGAAAAAATGAGCAGGTGATCAACAGAGAACTTAATAAGCTGCTGCCTGCTGAACTTTTCAGCACCCAGAAAGTGGCTACAACAGTGCAATCAGGTTTGCCCCTCATGACTGCCCATAAACAAAAAAACTCTTGGTATCAATGGTGGAAATCCGCCCTTAACACTGACGAATATCTGAAATACATCTCCACCAAGGAGACAGATTATCTACATGTCATATTTCATTTGTACAATGAAGGGGAGGAGTCACTTTTCATAGATGAAGCCCAAAAGAAACAGGTGGAGGAAGCCCAGAGGGAGGTAAAACGGAAAGCGGCAGAGGTCCGTTCAAAGAGAGAGAACTATGTGCCTGGGATGTGGAATACCAATGCCATCATGCTTGGGGGCCTTGGGGCTTTTGAGGACCAGGAACATAAACCTGAAGAGCTCAGATTGCTGCAGAAGCGTCTGGAAAGACTCTGGGCAGTTCTTCATTTCCCAGATGGGGAGAGGCTGGATATGGCAATTAAATACAGCTCCAACCAGTTTTACACCCAATTTCCAGCTATGCTGGAAGCCTGGGAGACAGCAGCAAGGAGCATCCAGGAGCGGGAGCTCTTGCTGCTGGAACTGGAGAAATTTGAGCAAGCTGCCTCTGACCCAAACCGCTTCTTTGAAAGAAGCCTTGAGTCTTTCACCACACGCACGTGGGAGTCAAGGACTAGAGGCCGCCTGTATGCAGCGATCACCAAGTGTGACACTGACCTCTATGTCATTCTGCGCCAGATCAAGGAGAGGTTCCATGACACTGTGACTTTCAAGGGACGCCCGTACCTAGAGAAGATGCGATGGGACAAAGTGGAGATGCTGTATTGGCTTCAGCAAGAACGCCGAGCTAGTGCTCTGGCAAAGGAAAAAGGGAGAGAGGCCAGGCTTTGGAAACTACCTCCGCTGGCTCAGGTAGGCAGCAGCGCAGGATTCCCTCCCCAGTCCCAGTAATATGCAAAGGAAAAGTGATCAGCCAGGTAAACAACTTAATGAGGACAGTTCTCTGATTCTGCCAGGCCAAAATAAGGATCCTTCTGTACAGTCACCCTGTGATGGAGAATCATCAGGAGAGGGTGCAGGAAGTGCCAAATGAGCAATAAATAAATTACAAAGCCAGATCACGGAATTATTCCTTGGATCCAATACTGGTTAGAGCACCTGTTTTGGATTCAGCATACAGAGCTTAGGGCAGCAGCACCCATACACCGAGCACCATAGAAAATTTAAGGAGCAAAGTTGGGCTTATGAGGGCAGAAGCTTGGATTTGGAGACCCAAGGTGGAATCCAGCAGGCAGAAGAAACAGCATGTATAGAAACATGGAACACCATTAGAGGATAGGCAGGGAAGATGGGACATGAAGGAGGAGGAAACAAACTGTCATTCTGGGCCAGAAATATGCTAGGGATGGGCCTTCCTCTGCTCCCTTTGACATGAGTGAGATTTTAGCATTACCAGTAGGAAGAATGGAGTCAGGTCATCTCTGAGTGCTTTGTAAATCCCAGCCCTAGGGAAATGATGTTCTCTGAACGACCCAGAGTGGGCAGGAGGAGTTTGGTCAGTGAAATGGCAGGTACAAGTGATGGGTTGGCTTGGATTTGTCAGCCTGTGCTAGATAAGGAGCAGGACTGGATGATCCAGCTGGGCCTTTCTGGACTTCGTATCAGTGAATTCAATGCACCTGGGCTCACTTACCACACATTTATAAAAATGGTGCTCACCCCTAAGTGCTGGGGAGGATTGCAGCTGGTAGTTCCTTGGAGAAGGAAGAGTTGGGAGTCAGCTTTGACGCAGGCCTTGATGAATGTGCTGTACCCCTAAGCCAGAGGCCAAAAACTAGGGCACCTCGGTGTACAGTGCATTAGGACCCCCTGCCACCAATATGCCACTGCTGCCACTTTCAGCAGTGTTGTGGGATAAATGTGACTGCCAGAAAACCACCAGCATCACAGATACTTTCAGTGGCCCAGGATGAAGACACCCCTCCCCCCCCAATGGAAAAAAAGACATGCTGCTGAAGGCACTGGTGGCTTTTCTTTTCGCATCTGGGATGTTTTGCCCTCTGTGGTATTGCAGCACACCCAGGGTGCCACAGTACAATTCCTGGGCACCATAGTGACCTGGTGTTCGGGTTTTGTCAAGCCATGCTTTAAAGAAAGAGTGATCTACAGCAAGCTAAGGTCACGACTTAATGCCCTTAACTTCACTTCTTCAGGTACGTCAGATTTCCAGAGCATCCCAATATAGACCAACCATCATGAGACAAAGTCTAACTGTTTGCATACTTGTTAGTCACTCCAACCCGCAGCCCTCTGCCACAAGATTACACTGTACAGTGTGGGTCTGAGAAGAATCCTATCATACCTGGCCAGTGTCAGATGAAGGGAACTTTTCCAGCATAGGGAGCAAGAATATTTTATGATGGGAACTAAGTACCTGTTAACCTTCCTGCCACTTCAAAGTGGCATGGTCACATTTGCAACAGGCTATTAGAGTCCCCTGCAAGGATGGGAATATTACAGCCCTAGAAATGAATGTTTCCAAACTGGAGGGATTAAAACCATCCTTCAACCTTAATGACAGCAATTCCTACCTTGTACAGTGCTGGTCAGCAGTCAATCTCAAAGCACTGTGCAAAGAGAGTCAGTATCATCCCTGTTTTAGAGAGGGAAACAGGCACAGAGAGGGGAAGTGATTTGACCTAGGTCACCAGCAGGCCAGTGACTGAGCTAAGATCAGAACCAGTTTTCCCAAGGCCTGATCTGCTGCTGTATTCACTAAGTTATGCTGCCCAGTGAGCACAGAACCCACCCATAGCATCCACAGCCTACTTCACTCAAGAACATTTCCACTGTCTAAATAAGCTGGGTGGGATCCTGGCTGCATGAGGACAGACTGCAGTGTTCTCTCATGTCAGAGGTACATGGGACCCTTCTTATATGGCACTGGAAAGGAGAGAACACCTGCTTCTCACAGTGAAGGGAAACCATAGGAGCTCAGTCTCCCCTTCACAGCCAGAGAAAGCTGGGAGTAGCACATAAATATTGCCTCACAGAGCAATAGAAGTACCTCACATTTACAGACTAACCTGGCGAGGCTGCTCAAGTGTTTGAGTGCTTAGCTCCAAGCACACACACACGCTCAGCCACAAGATGCCATTAAAACAGCTTAAAATATTCACAAAGGGGTTAGACAGTATGTGGCTAAAGGGAATCCCCTGAGTTCCAGGAGGGATCCAGACTTCTGGGTCATGGCATTTACCAACCACTAAGACCTGAGTATAGGAGAGAATGGCTCAGGATGGGTTATGGCAGCCTTGCAGGATTTCCCACACCTTGCTCTGAACCAGATGTTACTAATTGCTGTCAGAGTCAGGTAACTGGGCTAGAGGGGTTCACTTGTCTGAGCAGTTCTTATGTTCCCACAGAGTAGCCATGTGGAGGCAGACAGGGGAAGTAATATACATACAAGGAGCACGTGAGATCAGCTTAGAGTGGCATAGACAGATGGGGACCATGGCTGGATGCAGACTGCCCCCCTGCCAAAAAATAAATCTGCCTTTGTACAGCACCAGGATGGAGCATCCAGCTTCTTAGGACAAGCAAGTAGGTGCAGTTGCTTGTTACCAGTGAGGCACAGAGAGCCAGATTCATGGCCTGGCCTGCCCCCTCTCTCCTCCAGATACTCCTTTAATAAGAACAGCCCAAACATCTCTCCTGAGAAAATACTTTTATTTTCCCCTCACATAAAACAGTTTCTTCCCCTGTGCTGCTGGGGCCATCATCTACTACAGGGACTGGGAAAGACACCCAATGCACTTTGCGTGCTGAGCTGGAAAACAAAGCAGCCAGTTTTCATAGTAGGAGAATGCCGCTTCCATCATCTGACTTGAGCCAGGCAGCGCCTCTGGTTTCCACTCCACTGGGGTGAAATAAAGCAGAAAAGCTTAAGTGGGGCACAGAAATGTTATTTGTCCTCCATTGCCTTCTGCTCTCTCTGAGATCACTCTACTTGTTTCCAGCTCTCTTCCATTGCCTGCACCTGCTTCATCTATTCTACACTACAAGCAGCCCTACAAGGGCATGGGCAGCATGCAAGTGATTCTACAGCCAAGCCAGTCTCTTGGCAATCAGTACTTTAGCACCAGACAGGGGGTGAGGGAGGACTGTCAATCTTTAGAATGCTGAAAACAAATGTGATCATGCCTCTGTTTCTCCCTAGCAGGGGGCCAACATGCCTCTGCTCAGAAACCATTCTCCCAGTCACGTTCCCCAGGCCCTGAACCAGTCCTCAAACTGCTCACCACTTCCTCCTCAGATTCCCAACTTCATGAACTAGAGGGTGGGGGCATCCAGCCGAAAAGAGGACATCAGCATCCAAGAGCCAGAACACCTCCCTCCTGCCAGCCCACAGCATCTCACTTTGGAAATCAAGGCATTAGCTAGTGCCTTTAAAAATTACAAGGCTGGATCAGGATGGTCAAACACTGGGGAGAGTTTCTTTAGCTTACAGAGTAGTAGGCTGCAGACATGCACTTTTCTGAGCTAGGGCTTGGCCACTATCAGAGCAGGGGCTGCCCTGCCCTCACTATCCCTGGCTGGAGGAATCACTATGACTACAACCCAAATGTACAGAGGCAACCTGGCCAAGGCTGCCAAGCACCTCAGAGACAGCAGGGATTTCCAACCCCCAATTTAGCGCAAGCTAAAAGTGACCATTGCCTCTCCATAAAGGCCAGTCCCATTCATGACCATTCTTTGGCTGGAGGGATTCACTTCACTCCAGGCTGCCAGTCTCAGCCAAGCAGCAATCCATGAGCAACCAAATATTTATTTCACCTGTGGCTAGACTAAAAAAAGCAATAACATGCGTGGATTGAGTACACTTTTGCTTCAGGAATAGTCAGTCCACAACCCCCTAAAAGCTCTGGAGCACAAATCTGGTAGCATCTTCCAGGCCTCTGGAATCATCCTCACAGTTACTAACTATAGAAAATCAGACGAAGGTTTTTAAACAAAACTCAGTCCCTACAGTTACATCCAGTGCTGGAAGCTGGAATTGCTAGGAGCTCTTCAAGAGAGAAGTTGGTACCAGGAATGCCAACAGCTCCAGGATGAGATATGTTCTAGCTGCTTACAGAGAGGTTGAAGTGCACGGGTTCTACCAGACACTCAGGGAAATAACTGGGCCTGATGGTCTTTTTCCCCTCCAAGAACTTTTTCAGAAGCAGCTGCTCTAGGTGAGGCTGTCCCTGAATTGCTGCACAATCCGTGCCCTCACTGCCCGGGCCTCACTGGAGATCTGTACGAAAGGGGTTTGTATCGGGAGCTCCGAGTCAGCATCTGACCCCTCCACCAGCTCTTCCCCATCTGCTAAGTCTAAAGGCATCCTGCGGCTCAGGGCAATGTTGTGCAGGATACAGCAGGCCAGGAAGATCTGACAGACTTTCTGAGGGGTGTACTGCAAGGAGCCACTTGATTTATCTAGGCAGCGGAAGCGCATTTTCAAGAGGGTGCAAGTTTGCTTGAGCACTGAAAGGGCTTCCTGGTGCATGGCATTGTACTTCTCCTCTCCTGGACTACATGGAAATAAAATCGGAGTCATGAGCCATGTTTTCAGTGGGTAACTTCGGTCTCCTGCAGGGACAGAAGGACAGAGGTCTATTAGCAGAGACTTACCCAGGTCTTTGGAAACTGACTCCCCACCCTTCTTTGGGGGAGTAAAACCAAAGCACCCCTGCACACCCACTGTCCACTGTTAATCACACAGTCTGGACAGACCTGCATATTTGCAGAGCCTTAACTTTAACCACATAACCACTGCAGTCACTAGACTGTTCGCAGGCTGAAAAGTACCTGCCTGCTAGGTACTTACCTGGGTCTACATCTGCTTACTCACACTGGGAACAGTTATAGCTCTTCTCTTAGAATTTAGATGACCCTTGCCAGTGGATTATCCACACGTCTCAGTTTTACCCTCATACCCCTGCGAAGCAGAGAAGTCCATTTTACAGGCAAAGACTGGGAGTCAGTGGCCTGCTGCAGGTCACCTAGCAGTTAAGTAGCAGAGCAGTGACCAGATTCCCTGGACCATCCTTCTTACCTACTGCAAGTCATGCCGAGACAGATAATCCCAGAGGGCCAGGTTCTCAGTGTGAGGGATTGCTACAGTCAAAAGACTAAGGGGCCCACTCCATCTCGGAGAGGCGTCTGGTTGCCCAGCCCTGAGCATTAGCCAACTCACCCAGCAGCCACAGCCCCTCGAGCCGGGCTCCGTCCAGCAGCCGCGCCAGGGCAGAGTTCTCCAGCACCGCAGCATTAGGGCAGGAGCCAGGGTACTTGGCCACCACATTGATGATGGTGCCGTGGGCATCGCACACCACCTGCATGTTCATGGAGTGATAGTTGCGGGCATTGCGGTAGGCCAGCTCGTTCTCCGAGGGCGCCCGCAGCGCCACATGCATGCTGCCCAGCAGGCCGAGCACCCCGGGGAAGCAGCCCTCGGCACGGCCCGCCGCAGAGCTCGGCGCCGGGAAGCTGATGTAGCGGGCAGCCCGGCGCTGCAGCGCCTCCAGGAACTGGGCCAGGCAGTTGGACATGGCGGACTGGCTGATGCCCGTGGTGTCCCGCGTGGCCGTCTGGAAGGAGCCC
Organism: Podocnemis expansa; assembly: GCA_007922195.1. Lineage (NCBI taxonomy): Eukaryota > Metazoa > Chordata > Testudines > Podocnemididae > Podocnemis > Podocnemis expansa. Next base: position 32,269,528 of record ML681973.1, on the reverse strand, counting down.
GAGGCCAGGAAGGTGAGGGCAGACGTCACCTTGACGGCCACCGGCAGGGCATGGCTGCGGCCCGTCAGGCTCTCCAGGTCCGAGCCCAGCTCGCTGCAGAGCCCCGCGATGGCCGCCTTGTCCAGGCGATAGCGCCGCAGCACCTGCTCCTCGCTCAGGTCCAGGAAGGAGCTGCGGGCCCGGTACACCCGGTGCTCGGGGTAGAAACGGCGCCGCCGGCTCCGCTTCCGTCGGGCCGCCGCCGCCCCCTCACCGCTGCGCTCACGCACCCGCCGCAGCAGCAGCACCGCCTCCGACATTTTGCCCGCGCCCACCCCGGAGCAGCCGAGGAAGGAGACGCAGCCCGTTCCCGCTCCCGCAGGCGAGTCAGGCCCGACGGCCTCAAGCAGGGGCCCCTCCCCCAGCAGCGACGGGAGGCGGGAGCCCGGCGGGCCGGCGGATCCCCATCCACTGCCCTCCCCGCCGAAAATCAGGGGCTGAGAAAGCGGGCGGGAAGCCCCCAGGCCGCGCAGATCGCAGGGAACCTGCCGAGCCCACCGCAGCCAGCGACTCCCAAAGCTAACGCGACGGCTCCCCCCAGTGTCCCGTCCCCGGCCGGCCCTGATTGGCCACAAGCCTCGCCCAGGGCCCGCTCCTTTCGGAGCGCTATTGGCTGAGAAGCGCGCAGTCCCTACATCCTTTAGCACTGCCACCACCCATCATTGTGACGTTGACTTCATCGCATCCAGTCACAGATCGCCAATAGCGGCCGTCTGCCAATCGGAGCGCGGGGCTGAGCGTACGGGGCGGAGCCAGACGAGGTCAATGGCGGGGTGGTGTGGCCCGGCTGGGGTGTCCGCCATTTTGTTGCCGTCACCTAGACCGCGCGGCCGGAGGAAGAGCTGTTGTGGGTGAGAAACTCGGGCCTCGGTCCGCTGCCCCGCCCCTGGAAATGGAGCTGGGTAGAGAGAGAACCCGGGAGTCCTGGTCCCCAGCGCCCCCCTCCCCGCTCCAGAGCTGGGATAGAGCCCAGGCGTCCTGCCCCGCCCCCCATCCCGTGAGAGCCAGGGATGAACCCGGGGCTCCTGGCCCCTCGGCCCCCTGCGTCTCCCCTTTCTGACCTGGGACAGAGCCCGGGGGTCCCGACCCCTGGCTCCCCCGGCCCTCCCCTGCGGGAGCTGGGGCAGAACCCAGGAGTCCTGGCCCCGCCCCTGCTCCCCCGGCCATTTTCTTCTTCCAGGGCTGGGGTAGAGCCTGGGGGTCCCGGCCCCCGCCCGTCGAGCCGGACCCCAGTCCTCCCCTTCTGGAGTGGGGGGACCCCAGGATTCCTGGTGCGCTCCTCAAACCATAGACCCCTTTCTCCCCAGTGCTGGGATGGGACCCTGGGGTCCTGGCTCCCAGCCCCCACTCTATCCTCTCTGCCAGTGGAGCAGGGGTTCAGCACCTGCTTTCCCATCCATTGCAAGCCTTCCAGTCTGGGAGGGGCCTTAATTGCATTGTGAATATCACATGACATCCCTCCCTTTTTCTCTTTTGAGCTAAAGCATTCCAGGCCTCCTGGGTTGTAAAAGAAGGCCGAAAAGGGGTATAAACTCACATTTATTTCCTTTATAGCTCACCTTTAAGGGAAGAGTCAGTGGGTCATAGGGTAATGAGCTAGGATCCATAAGCACTGGGGTAGGACCCAGGAGTCGCTCCCCATCCCTTCCTGGCTATGTCTACTTGGATAGGTGGTTTAGGCTGAGACTTTCTGGTTTTGATGCTGTTCTCCAATTGACATCTGATAGGTTGAGCCCTGCACATCTGCAGATGTCCACATTATATCCATGGATATCCACAGACCATTTCTTGTGGATGCAGATCGGATACAGGTCCACACATTTTTATCTTCATAGAGCTAGAGCCATGCAAATATGTGAATATCTGCATTATATCTGCATCTGTGGGTACAACACGAATATCTGCAGACCACTTCTTGCGGATGCAGATCAGATACGGATCCACATATTTGTGTCTGTGCAGGGCTCTACTTATTAGAGATTTGCACCTAGACCTCTTATAGCTCTGTATAGGTAGGAGTGTTATAAGGGCAACACTCAAACTATAACCCAAATTAACTTTGCAGTAGAGAGAAGCCTTGTGAACGTCGTAGATGTCATTTCACTGCCCTTCCTTCTGGGCATGTGTAGGGTAGTACTCACTCAATCACTGGAAATTACTTTATTGTTAACTGACAACTAAAGGATAACTAAATGAACAAAAAGTGGCTTTCTTAAATCTGGCAGTATAGTTTGAGCATTCATATTTGAAAGCAGGCATTTCCCTTGTGTGAGTTAAATGCTGTTGCGTTGACAAATAAATCTTTGAAAATATTGGACTCTACATTATAGCAGGGCAAGCCCCTTTCTTGTGTCTTCTGATTCAGTTCTATATTGCCTTCTCCCTACTGATGTATTTGGCAAGGGACACCAGAAGTGAAGTCAAACAGTTGCTTTTGTTAGTGCTTCATCTTCAGCTATTCCACTCACAGGCTCTGCTGAAATGGTGAAACTCTTCATTGGGAATCTGCCCCGGGAGGCAACAGAACAAGAGATCCGGTCGCTCTTTGAGCAGTATGGGAAGGTGCTAGAATGTGACATCATCAAAAACTATGGCTTTGTGCACATTGAGGACAAGACAGCGGCCGAAGATGCCATCCGTAACCTGCATCACCACAAGCTGCATGGTGTCTGCATAAATGTGGAAGCCAGCAAGAACAAGAGCAAGGCCTCCACCAAGCTGCATGTTGGCAACATCAGCCCCACCTGCACTAACCTGGAGCTGCGGGCCAAATTTGAAGAGTATGGCCCAGTGATCGAGTGCGACATAGTGAAGGATTATGCCTTTGTGCATATGGAGCGGGCTGAAGATGCAGTGGAGGCCATCAGGGGCCTAGACAACACAGAGTTCCAAGGTGAAACATGAACCAGGGAAAGTGCAACCTTCACTAGGACTAGGTAGCGCCAGGTTCTGTCCAGAAGAGCAGGTCAGGTGGGAGTGCAGGATGTCTCTCTGAGTGTGAAGCCAAGGTATGGGGGAGGGTTTGCTTGAGATGTGAGTGCTCACTCCTTTAAGTGTTACAAGCTGATTGTGTGAGCCAGATTCTGTGTCCATGAAGGACTTGTGTTCGAATTTGTGCACTGTTCAGCCAAGTTTACTCCACTCTTCCTCATGTTTTATAGGCCTCGGCTTTTGTTTCTTCTACTCTGAGGTCCTTACCTCTTGGAGCATTTAGACTGCTACTCCTAGATTTGACTTCAGGCCCAGCTCCAAGTGGGTTTGGTGGGAAGGGAATGAGAAATCCAACGGATCAGGAGGGGAGGCTAGGTGACTCATATGGGACAGAATGGGAAACACCCTGTCTCTTGTTGCATTCCTTCCTCTGGGAGGGTCTCACTCTTTCTCCCTCACTTTCATCCTGTCTAGTGTTTCTCCCAATACTGAAAGAAGATGGAAGTGTTGGGCCAGGTGGCCGTACAAGACTGAGTTGTTTGGGGAGTCAACTGAGGCATGCCACTTGATACTATATTGTGTAAGGCTTTAAATGGCCTGCTCAGTTGCAGACTTCAGCACCATTGTGCATATTCATAACAAAATAGTCCCTGCCCCAAAGAGCTTACAGCTGAGGACAAGAGACAACAGGACGATACAGCAAACAGATGCGGAGAACACAAGATAACAGTGAGATAAGCAGCTGCGCCAACATGGCAGCCTCTTAACCGTTCTTGCGTCTTACAGGCATCTCACCAGAGAACAGTCTTAAGGACCATGCTGGGTGGGTTTTGTATTGGGGGAGAGAGGGGAGTAGTTGAATCTGCCTTCCTGTTTCCCTGGAACAGATTTAGAGAAGGAAGACACAAATGTGGTCAGCAGGGTCCTTCTCAATGGCAGAGGCTCTGTTTGTTTTACCTGGTGGGCTCTGAACTTCACCTCACTCAGCACTTGACTTACAATTGGAAAAACTTGACTCCAGTGTTGCCTTACACAGATGTCTTAGCTGTAGGAGACTGTGTGCAATGGGGCTGAGCAAGGGTGGGAACTGGGTAGCAAGGTAAGTGAGGCCAAATCTAACCTTTTGGGGACAGGAGGAGGAAGATGGATGTGAATTGCTTGAGGTTGGGTGGGTTGTCTTTCTTGATCCCGGTCTTGCTAAATGAATTAGCAGCAGAAAAAGTGACCTTTTCCTGGGGGTTGTCAGATTTCCCTCACACTGAACATGTGTACATGATATGCAACCGCCGCAACACATGGAAACAAGCTCCACAATTGGCCTGCTTCTCTTACTGATAGAATCAGCATCTCCACAGAGAGCTGTACTGTTAAATACCACTTTCTTAGGTTTTATTTCCTCCCCTTGGGCCCAGAGATGCCACAACTAGTAAGATGCAAAACACAGTAATATTCTTTACTATCAGTATGCACACTGTTTGCTTTTGGACAACAAAAATAGACTAGTCCATGTCAATGATATTGTCCAACAGATAGGTTTGTAAGGAGCAAGAGCAGTTCATCCTGAGGGGAGTGGCTGGCCTAGAGGTATGCTGTCATGAACAGTACTGCAGATCCTAAGCTCAAATGTTGGAGACGCCCTGACTGAAGGTGGAAGAGCAAACTAATGGATTGTGAATTTTAAGACTTCAAGTCAAGGCTGGATGTCTTTCTAAAAGTGATGCTATAGCTGAAATAGAACCTATGTGCTGGATGCAAGGATCACTGGCCTGTGTTAGGCAGGAGGTCAGAATGGACTATCATAGATTAAGGCCTGCAGAGACGAATCCAAACACACTTTTCATTAAAGTATAGCAGAAATGTTTCCTCTGAGATTTTTGTAAAACCATATATTTTAGCTCAGCCACAGTCCTTCGTTTGAGGTCCATTACGTGGTTCTAATTCTGGGGCAGAATAATGCTGGTAGACTTTTCTCAGATAGGGTAGTAGTTAGGGGAAGGTTTGTGAATGAGTTTTTAAAACAATGGCAAGGGCCTTCAAAAAGCAGCAATATCTTTTCAGTGCCACCTCTTGGCAACTGCTTTTGGGATTTTCAAGTTTAACCTCCGTTTTCCAAAAGGGCCAAAGGGATCTGTTTGGCAGTCTTGTTCTTCACGGACAGTAATATGACATCTGTGAGTTCTTGTTGGAAATTATAGCTCCTCAGGGAATATTTTTGGAAGTGGGCCTGGGAGGTGGGTGTCATTCGCAGAAGGTGTGTGGTGGTGGAAGGAACAGCGGTTATTCAGAGAGTATCACGTAATTTTCCTTTATTTTACACTGTTTCCTATTGTGGCTTGATAAAAGATGGCACTTGCTGCTCCTTACATCAGAGTGGAATGTCTTTAGTGCGTTATTGTCTGGATTTAGCCTGTCTTACAACAGTGGCCAAGGCTGGGTGCTTCACAGGAAATTAATAGAACAGGTAATCATCAAGTGATCCATGCTGTTGGCTGTTCCGAGCCTCTGCCTGTCCTGACTAATGGCCATTGATGGACCTATCCTCCATAAAATTACCTACCTATTTTTTTAACCCCATTGTAATCCTGGCCTTCACAGCAACATCTGGGAAGGAGCTCTACAGGTTGACTGTGCATTGTGTGAAGGAATACTTCCTTATTGTTCATTTTAAACCTTCTATCAATTTCTTTTGGTACCCTTAGTTTTTGTGTTGTGAGAAGGAGTAAATAACATTAATAAGTGAATAGAAAGTAAATCACTTACTTTCTCTGCACCACTCATGATTTTAGAGACCTTTATTGTGTCTTCCTTTGGTCATCTTTTCCAAGCTGAAAAGTCCTTATTAATTACTTCTGATATGGAAATCATTCCACATTTCTAATCAGTTGTCTTTTGTGTACCTTTTCCAATTCTAGTACATCTTTTTTGAGCTAAAGTGACCAGATCTGCATACAGGAGTCAATATGTGGATGAACCATGGATAGGGAGCTAATAAAATATTTTCTGTCTTAGCTATCCCTTTCCTAATGATACTCAAAATTAGCTCTTTTTTTTTTACTGTCACAGTGCATATCCAGTGGAGTATTCAGTGCCATGTAGTCAAGGGAAATTTGCCTGGCCTTCCTGGTACATGCATGGTTGCTTCTATCTGTAATCAAATAGCTTGACTTTTGTGTTAATGAAAAACAAGTTGCTAAAGAAAAATATATTGAATCTTTTTCTACCAATAACTAACCTGCTTTCTCCTGGAGACCATATATCAGACCAGATTAGTTTCTAGGGAACTCTGTGCAGGGTGGAATTACACTAATTTATCATCATATCCCCCTTCTGGTACTTTGAGAGGCTGTTTGCTGCATGTATCCTCAGCTCATCTACCCCCAGCTTCTAAAGACCTTTCTTATTAATTACTGTTCTAGAGATTTACTTTATAGTCATTAGGAAAAACTTCCTAACTGTCAGGGTAGTTAAGCACTGAAACAAATCACCTATGGAGGCTTCAGAATTTCCGTCACTGGAGGTTTTTAAGAACAAGTCTGGCACAATGATGCTTAGTCCTGCCTCAGTGCAGGGGACTGGAGTAGATGACCTAGTGCGTTCCTTCCAGGTCTATATTGCTATTATTAGGGCTCTCCTAACCCCAGCCACAGTTTTATTTTGCTGTCCTGCTCCCCATGTGCCACTTCTCATTTCTCAGGCAGGAAGTCCTCTCCTTTGCACTGCTAGAAATCTCTACCTGTTTGTCTGCTTCCCTGACAAGCTGCCAGCAACTTCACAGAGCAATTGGCCCTTCTCCCTAGTACTGCAGCTCATAGTTGGCCTGACCAGCTTTTTCAACCAGGGCCATCTTGTATAGCTCCATTGGAGCATTTAGGTGTTTCTACCCAGAAGCACAGGCTGTCAGCAGATAAGTGCCATTGTCCAGCCTGTCCTGGGCAGAACTGCCATGGTGTGTGCAGGGGGGGGAGCATTCCACACCCAGGCAAGCTGGCTTAGGCAGAATCCCTGCTGGTTTTCTCCAAGACCAATACCCCACATCCCACTTCAGCCCTCATGGTGACATAGAGAAGCTTCACGGCTTGAATCCTAAAGGCTCCAACCGGAATACTGGTAAAAAAATAACCCAAAATGTATTAGATTTGAAATTGCTTGTTTCTTTCTAAACCAGTCTCATGATTTTGGGTGAGTTGGACTCTGCTCATGCTTAGCAATAGTGGAAGAGCAACAAACAGGTAAAGCAGAATTGCCCATTTTGCTGATTCTCAACACTTGTCGCCAGAAGAAGAGTCTACTGCACTTCATCATGGAGTTGTTCGTGCCTGACCTGTTACCAGTCTCTTCAGGAGTGGTCCTTTTGATGTGCCAGGCCCCAAGGACCCACATTGTTCCGCAGGGGAGGCCTGTGGCTTCTGAGGCTCTGAAACCAGTCTGTTGGCCCCATAAATGCTGCCTCTCACAGCAGTTAATTCAGCCAATCCTGACTTCTGCAGGAGCCTGGTACCGTAGCTCTTCAGGGTACAGTGCTTTAGTGAGACACAGGCAGCCTTTGCAAAACAAGGCAACCACCTGGGAATCATCTAGCTGCAGAATCAGAAGCATATGGCAGAAGTTATACTATAGTCCATCCTCGTCAAGACAGAGCTGTGAAGAGCCATCTAAGCTGTGGCAGACTCCCATTTCCCTCCCTTCTCGAGGGATGAGCTCTAAGCTCTAAAAGACAGCCCCTTTTCCATTCCCCTGACAAGTTCTACAGCTCTGTGGGACTTTCTTCTGTTATGTGGTGTTTTTCAGTTGTTGGGGAGTCTGTCTTGCTGGAGCTTTTTGATTTGGGTCACTTTCAACCAGTTCTGTACTAAGTGGAGTCATTCTACCTAGACAGCTGTCTCTCACAATGACGCACCCCTTCCCTTCCCCATCTTCTGCACTGTTCCAGGAACAGTGTTAGCCTATTTCCACCCATTGGGTAGCGCAGCGCTGCAGAGGGAAACAGAGGCATGCTTCCGATTCATGAAAAAGTGGATGCAAACTCCCGCTTGGTCGCACACTTATGTGAACAAAGGAAGAGGGTGAGTGCTTAGCGTACGCATAGTAGGTTTGAATCTCTCTTCAGTTTCATTACAAGTGGTCCCTGGAATGTCTGTACTCGGCCTCTGCTGGTGCAGTGGTTCGTGGCTTTCCTGTCTGAAGTCCTCATGGTGTGGTTCAGCCTGCAGCATGTACGTTTGTAGGAGACTAAGCAGTAAGTTGTATCATCTTTTCAGGCTTAATGTGTTGGGGGTTTGATCTGTTGTGTTTCTGTTGGTAAGTTATTGCAGCATAACACCACTCGTAACCTAAAAGGTGGTTAGTGTCTGGTTGATACTATGTTGTATTCTTCCAACTGGCCTGCAGTAGCAGTTCTCAACTTCTTTCAGATCAGAACTCTCCTCCCAGTCACTAATGTCGCTTGGCAGGATGGTTGTGACACTCTGGCATCTACTGGTTATCCCCAGACTGAGAATGGCATCCCTAGGCACCAGACACCGATATGGTCATCTAGCCACCAGAACCATTTTCATTCGAGTTCTTGGGCAGGTCTGTTCAGGCTGTTGGAGTAGCCCAGTAATAGGACGCTGCTGGAAGCCAGAGCACCTGGGTTCTAGTTGCAGCTCAGCTGTGTCCCTTCTCCTTTCTGTACTACTTTTTCCCTCTGAATGCTGGGAATGCTGTTACTTACAGATGAGGTGAAGTGCTTTGAGATAAACAGCTAGAAAGCTCCATTTAAGAGCTAGATGTTGTTGAACAGTACCCAGGCCCCGCAATTTGTGGGACAGAGGGGATTAGTAGTGAATGTTTGTGTTGGGAGTGTGCCCAAAGGTCCAGGTGGGGGTTGTGCCAGGTTCTGTACATTAGTTCGATGGCCCTGGTAGAACATACTTGATTTCTCCATCAGATAGAAATCCACATCATCCAAGGAGCTAATTTTGGCAGCATGGTATTAGAAAGGCAAACGTCCTCTTTCCCCAAAACAAGCTCTGAGGAGCCAGCAATGTGTGGGTGATGCACTGGTGGTATTTTCTCTCATCAGCCAGGATTTCATGATCTGACCCCCTTCCTCACCTGATGGCCAGCTCTACTCAGCTGCCTATGATTTTGTCTTTAGAAACAAATCAGTTAAAGAGGTCATCATAGTTACCATATTACAGTAGTACTTGGGTATCCCCATTGAGATCATAGCCATGTTTTTCTTGATGCTATACAACCACAGTGTTGACCTCAAATAGACAAAAGGGGGAAATGGAGGTACAAAGAGTGGAAGGTGCTTGCCTGAGTTGATTCAGCAGAGCTGGGAACCAAGCTCAGGTCTCACATTGGCTTGGCTGCCCACTAGACACGCACTGTCTCCTTGGCACTGATGATAGATCAGCTTTGTAAAATCGATGGTCTTTTGTAAGTCACGTTTTCTTTTTGAGAATAATTTTTGAGGGCACTTAACATTCTTCATTGGTTAGATGGCCATGAGGTGTCCAGACTGCATTTTCCTGGGTGCTCTGACTGAAATTCACTCTGGGATTTAGCTATGCCACAAAAAGCCTAACTGAAAATTCAAAGGAAAACATGTAGCTCTTATGGTGAATTCTCCAGCATGAGAGGCAAGTTCTTTAATACTTAGTTCAGTTAACCTCAAGGAGTAGCTTTATCTTGAGGCAGCTGATCTGAGCTCTAAGGTAGGCGAGAAGCCAGATGGCACAGGACTGCATCTGGGTCAGAATCCATTCCTCCCTGCCAGGCTATGGTTCTTACCAGTTTCACACAAAGCCGTTGGGGCTGTACGACAAGTTGCATCATGATTGCCCTAGCCTTGTTTGCTTTAAGAGGTTTTTCTCTTTCCTGATGATTGTTTCAGCACTGCCTGCCATCTTTGGATTGGATTGATGGTGGTAGCCACCTTGAGGGAAACTGAGCTGGTGGCTTTTTCTGCCCCTTTGTCTCCTGTTATCACTTGGAAGAGGAGTTTGGGCTTGATTGTTGAGCCACATTGACAGGGATTTTCACAGGAGCCCTGCTTCCTGGTCTTGGAGTGCAGCTGCTGACTTCAACTGAGTGTTGGTTTTGTGGGGATGCAGAATTAGGCCAGTTGGGTGTAGAAATGCAGTCTTGGTCCGTTGCCTCTGTTGCACGTTTCCTCCTCTTGGTCCCTGATGATGCTAGGAAAGGGTTCAAGAGAGCAGCCTCTTCAGATGAAAATAATACATACAAACTGCAGCTGACTTGACTGACTGAAAATACATTGCCTAGAACAGCCATGCTGGTGACCGTTCAACAGATTTTTTGCCAGCAAGAGTAACATACAGGCCTAGACAGAGGAAACTACAGCATGAGCTATAGTAATGGGACACTTGTTGTTGCAAGCTCTGCTGGGGTCCAGAGAGACTAAACTGGGATTCTGGAAACCAGCTGCTAAGTATGATGTCCCATACAGTTCCCACCCCATCTCAGGTGACACTGAAGAATCACCTAAAATGAATACATGAAATTTTGAATTGCACAATCACATTTGGGAGCACTTGCTCAAGTGAACAGATGCATTGGTTTCTCCAGGGTAGGAAGGATGGCTTAAAATAGGGGTCTCAGACTCTAAGCACCACGAGGGCTACATGAGGACTGGTACATTAGCCACACCACTGAAACATTTTCATGCAACAGTATTGCAGATACTGATAACGATAGTGTCGTTGCAGGCCACAGGAAATAACTTTAGGAGCCATATGTGGCCTGTGAGTTTGAGACCCCTGGCCTAAAAGATCTGAGTTCAGTTCCTGGGAGAGACCCCTCATGTGACCTTGGATAAGTCACTTCTTCTGCACTGTGCCTCTCGCCCTAGAAAATGGTCATACACACCCTCCGTTACAGTGGCAGGGTGATGATGCTAGCACTTGCAAAGTGCTTAGACCTTGCAGGGGTCGCATGAGTCTCTAGATAGACATGTAGCTGCTCACTAGTATAAGGAAGGAGTTGACAGTCTAGCCTTGGGGCAGACTTAGGTTTGTATCAAAATGGGACCTAGGGACAAGTGTGACTTTTAATCATGGGAATAGATCCAGAGGCTAAAAGTTCACATCTGCCAAGTAGCTATATGGATCGGTCTTAAGTATCTCCTTCAGTCAGACTTTAATGCTACTGAAATGTTACTTTTCAGGAGATGTTTGGTTTTTATTCAAGGTGTGCTCATTAACGTTCCTGTAAAATAATTCTCCCTCGCCAATAGGGATTCCTCCCCATTATGCGTACTGTGCAAGGTTGTGGAAAGGCTAGGTTTTGATTGGCTGCTGAAGGAACAAGATGGTCGAGTTACTTGGTTCTTGCACATTGCAAATCTTGTGATTTCCATGTGGCATCAGTTTAATATAGCAACCATTCTTGCGTCTGTTTCTTAAAGGCAAGCGGATGCGCGTGCAGTTGTCCACCAGTCGGCTTCGGACGGTGCCTGGGATGGGAGACAAGAGCGGCTGCTATCGGTGCGGGAAAGAAGGGCACTGGTCTAAAGAGTGTCCAGTAGATCGCACGGGGCAAGTGCCTGACTTTACCGAAACCTATAATGAGCAGTACGGAGCGGTGCGCACTCCCTACCCCGTGGGCTATGGGGAGACCCTGTATTACGATGATGGGTATGGAGGAATGGTCGACTACTACAAAAGATATCGCGTGAGGCCCTATGCCACGGCATCTGCATATGACGCCTATGCAGAGCAAACAATGGCCCAGTATTCTCAGTATGCACAGTACTCCCAAGTACAAACTACAGCCATGGCCGCCACCACAGCCATGGCCAATCGCCTCACCACCACCCTAGACCCTTACGATAGAGCACTGCTGCCAACCCCGGGAGCAGCAGCTGCGGCAGTAGCTGCAGCTGCCACTGCTGCTGCGGCAGCTGCGTCCTCCACCTATTATACCCGGGATAGAAGCCCCCTGCGTCGCACGGCAGCCGCGGCCACCACCGTCGGAGAAGCGTACGGTTACGAACGTTGTCAGCTGTCTCCAGTCTCGTCGGTCACTCGGGCCTCCTTCTACGATGTTCAGCGGTTCGAGCGGGAGCCGTACGCGGACAGGGCGCGGTACTCTGCGTTTTGAGTTGGAGGTGAGAGTGTTGTGGGTGGCAGGACATGTGTGCTGCAGGAGTATAAATCGGGCTTGATGCACAGACAGATTTACCCGGGTTTCCACTAGCCTCTGTCAGTCCAGTGAAAACATACTGTTAGTGTTGACTGTAAAAGCCTGACACTTTTACCATATTAATGGAGTACTTGTACTTCGCTGATCTTTCTCTCCCGAAGCAGCCAGAACAAGTGTGCGTTCACATGGGATGGGCATGGAGTCTTTAAGAATAATCCCCGCCACCAGTATTGAGTAGGTCCGGTTTGTTTTTCAATCCTAGGTCATTCATGTTTTTGAGTGAAGATGATATGAGGTAGTCAGTATGTACTCAGACAGCTGGTGTGAGATCAGTGTCAACTTTGCTTTGCCACAATCTGGACTTCAGAAAAATTTCAGATTAAAAACTACTTTTACTAGTCATGCACTAGCTTGGCTCTAAATTAGTAGGGAATATGTCATTGTTTCCCTGATATGATCCATGTCTCTATGCTGGATTTGAAGCTGCCCGTGTGCCTTTTTCAATAAGCCTAGAAATCAACCAGCTCTTTATTCTTGAGAAGAGGGCCGAGTTATTTTTGCACCCTTATTTCTTTCATGGAAATGCTTTTAGTCTTCCTGCATGCTCTAAAACTGGCAGGGATTTTGATCTTCCTGCTGAAGAGCCTTATAAAATAACATGCAGGGGAAATAAACTTTTTCCCTGCACATGAACTACATTTGAAAGTATCAGTGGCACATTAACCCCAACAATTCTTAATTTTCTGGTAAGCATTTGCTATTCTCATTACTTGAGATCTGTAAATCAATATTATAAATCTGTCTAAAAGCTGCACTTCAGCTCAAGTGCTATTTATCAAACATGGTTCAGGCATGACAGGGTGAAGTTCTCTAGCCCATTGTAGAGGAGGCTTAACCACAGAGTCCCCTTCTAGCCTGAAAATCTCTCAAAAAGCTAGGGTCAGTAGAGATATTTCTGTTAGTTATTTTAAAATTCCTGAAGGCAATCAGTTTTAATCTTAAAGGTACATTTCACATGGGGAGGAACCCCCCACTGTCAACTCTCAGCTGTATCATAAGGCTCACAATATTTGGTATTAAGGCCCAGCCCCTGCAGTTGTGATTGTGAGAGATTTTGTTATTAGGCCTCGGGGTTGCAAAACAAAGCTTTAAAACATGAAACAAGTTCACCCTGGCAGCAGCTGTAACTTGGGAGCATTTTCAGGGCTTTGTCTTGTCCAGTAGCTCAGACACCTGGATTCCAACTTTTCTTGGACTATTCTGTTTTTCTCCTGCTATTTCCTTTAGCTCCATCCCATTACTCCTGACTAATTCCCCTTGTGTAATCCTGAACTGTCTCTCCCCCATTGCCGTCACAGCCTTCACATACTCTGCTGACACATGGTGTTGCCTGGGGCTCTTCTAGTGCCATGGATACACTGGTGGTTGTCCTCACTCCCAAAGGTGCATAGCTAAGCTGTCCATCCTAATCATCTATCTTCAGAAATCAGTCCCTCTGGACTGACCTGTTTTCCTGCTCCAAACTCCTGGCTTGAGGTCACAGGCTTTTGGGTTCTGTTTCCCATACCCTGCTCATCTCCTGTCTCCCTTGCCCCTCCTGTGCTCCTGGCTTATTTACCCTCTACGCTTTGCCCCTGAATTTGGGTTCAGTGGCAGAAATTAAAAATGGGAAGAGAATTCTGGGAGCTTTGATGCCTTCTCTGTCATCCTGGTCCCATCCCAAACTAGGAGCTACTCAGCAGGTGACTTGATTATACTATAAAAGTATCTTCCTGGGGAGGAGATCTGGGTTACTAATGAGGCTCTTAAATCTGGCAGAGATGGACAGAACAGGAACCAATGGCTGGAAGTTAAAGATGGGCACATTCAAATTAGAAATAAAAAATAAATTTTCCACTGTGAAGTTAACCATTGGAATAAAGTCCCAATGGAAGTGGTGCGTTCTCCATCGCCTGAGACCTCCAATCCAAATTGGCTGCCTTTCTGAAAGATGCTTTAGTCAGAAACAAAATATTGGGCTCCAAGTAGGGGAACTGAGTGATGTTCTCTTGCCTGTATTAGTTGGGAATGGCAACACATACACTAATGGTCCCTTCTGGCTTTACATTTACAAATCACATACATGGCCTTTCGAGGTCCAGAGAGGTAGCTGTGTTAGTCTAGTTCAGCAAAACAAACAGGGAGCTCTTTAGTACTTTTAAAGACTAACAAATTTTATTTATCATATGAGCTTTTGTGGGTGAATTCCACTTCGTCCAACATTGTATGTTTTCCATTTCAGCATCTGACAATGTAGGTTTCACCCACAAAAGCTCATGTGATAAAGGCAATTGTTAGTCTTTAAAAGTACTGAAGAGCTCCTTGTTTGTTTTGATGGGCTTTCAAGTTTGCTAGACTTCTAGAATGCAGATACTGCTTTTGAATATCAAGATCCTACTAAAATCATACCTTTTGATTCAGTTGCCCCAGATTTTAGCGGTGGTCTGAGCAGATGGGTTGTAGTGTGTTGTTTTAGCTTGAGGGAATCTTGGATACAGCAGAGCAAAACAATCTCTGTTAATATGGGCAACTGGGTTCAACCACTGGAGCAAATGAATCAAATACAAGTTGCCTCTGACATGAGCTCTTCTGACAGCTTCACCTTTCTATCTTGTAAAAGCCCATAGAGCAATCCACTGGCTGCATGGCAGGGATTCTGATGTGAATAGCAACCTACAAATGCACCAGCTGTGTGAAATGCCAGTGTCTGCTTAACTACAAACTGGGTGTTGTCCAAGATTCTTGGAGCAGCGGGAGTGTGACGCTGGTTACCCAAAGCAGCGGTGAGATGAAACACTTAACTCCATCATTCTCTTTGGTAACCTCACTGTGACTTACTCAGTGCTCTGACTGCCAAGTCATGGCAAGGACAGTACCTCCCAAAATGCCATTGGCTCTTCTAGTGAGCAGACCATACATGATGTCAGCCAGCAATCCTATTTCAGCTGGCCAGTGAAGCATGTGCTTAAAACTGAGCTCAGACTTTGGGTCAGTGGAACTTAAGCATGTGCTTTGCTGAATGAGAACCAGAGCGAGAGCACAGGAGGGACTTCACAAGCGTTACAGTTAAACTCCAGGGACTGTAGCATCCTCTTGCACTAAATTGTACCCACTGCTGAATATTGTGGACTACGTACTACACAGTGAAGAGCAGATGTAGCTCCACAGGCTTCTCCAAGTGGGACCTGTGACTGCAGCAGTGTGGTCTAGAACTGGGGTCTCAATCTCAAATAGCCACAAGTGCCACTGGAGGACTAGAGGAGGGTCACAGGAGGATTAGTGCATTAGCTTGAGGGCCGCACTACTGAAACCTTTCCATACAATGATACTGCAAATATCAGTAATGATCGTGTCATGGGCCACAGGAATTAGCATTAGGGGCTGCCTGTTTGAGACCCCTGGTCTAGCATCACAGCAGTGGGAGGCAGGTGGACCCAAGTTCTAATCTCAGCTCTTACTGCAGGGTAACTGACGGCACAAAGTAAAAGTGTGTCAAATCCTTGTGTGCACACTTCCCTTCAGAAGTGAAGAGACCTTAATTGGCTGTAGTGAGGGTTAAGCTACAGCAAAGTAAGGGCTTGTCTACACAAGGATGCTTGAAAAAATTCATTTGTTTTAGCTTTTAAAGTGGATTAGTTAAACTGTATTAAATCCCTATGTTGGCCCTCTTATTCAGAATTCTAGTGGCCTCAGTTCAGTTTAATTGACTTTGGAAGTGAATTAAACTAACCAAAGTATAAGGCCATGTTAATTCTGAACAAAAGCATGCACACAGGGGTTTAATGTAGATTAATCCACTTCAGATTCACGCTGTTAATTCATTTCCACTTTCCACATTGTCACTGTGTAGACCAACTGAGTCATTTCACCGTTGGCATTTTATCATCCAGGAGCAGTTGTGTGTATACAGCTACACTACAAAAATGGAAAGTATTAATAATTTGGCCTGATGACCCTAGGTAGTATTACGATAGCACATAGAGGTCCCAGTTAAGATCAGAGCCCCTCTGTATTGTGTGCCCTGCAGACAGTCCATGCCCTGAAGAGTTTGCATTCTAAATAGACCCAGGTAGAGAGGCGGGACCAGAGGTGTAGGGAGAGGAAAAGACTTGGCCATGGTGTCACAGCAGGGCAGTGGTAGGACCAGGAGTAGACACACAGTGCCCTGTCCACAGGGTGGTCCTTGCTGCAGCCACTACGCATCACCCAGAAGCAAGAACAGAACACCAATTTCCTGCTTCTCAGTCCAGGTCTGCATCCGCCGGGCCACGTGTAATGTATTGTGTTGAGAAGGGTGCTCCTTGGTGTTGGAGCTAGGTTGGGGTGAAGCTGAGCCAACTCCCATGTATCTTTAGCACCATGTATGCCGGGAAGTTGCCCTGGTTTTAAGTTAAGGTGTGATTTTTAAACTTGTCTGAAACCAGTGCAAGAAAAACAGGTGGATGGGCTTATAGCTTATTTTGTATCAGTGTAAATTGGTTGTGGAGTGACTTAAAGTTTTCCAGAATAGGAACATCCGTGCAGGATTTTGCATCAGTTCATAGCCAACTTTAAACCAGCATGGCTTTTGTGTGTGGACAGTGTGAGAGCATAGGGTGGGCATGGGATCTCTGGGCTTTTTGCCACAGTGGCTACTTCTGACATAAGCCTTTGAAACTGTATTGTGCTTTCTTTCAGGTAGCGTATTCTCGGGCGGACCCTCGGGCTCCCGTAACACGGGAAAGTTTGTCCTACTTTCCCACACCATCCCGCTGCCTGCGACGGGTATTGGCTGACTCTAGTGTGTTTATTTTTAATGGAGGTTCTTGTGTTTCAGTAAACTTGTGATCCACTGTATCTTTTTTCTTAATTTTTCAGCCCCTGAGCACTCCCCCCACCTGTAAGCATAGTTCTTTTCTTCCCCACCTTCACGTTGGCCCCATCTTGCCTTAGGTTGTGCATGGGTTGAGGTGGGGATTCATTGTCTTCCAGGTAACTTACTCATAGAGTTCACCTCATTGTTTCATTTCTCTTCTCAGCCTTGTGGATGGAGAATCCCAAGTCTCTTCTTTATTTATTTGTTGTTCTCCAGGGAGTTGATCTGAATCCCAGGTCTCTCACTCCTCTGAGGGTAGACTCTGAACTGTTTCCAAAGCAACTAGTGCTTGCGTAGAAGCTTCTGTTACTGTCTGTTCTAGAGTTTTGACACTGGCTTTTCCAGCAAAATAAAAGTTTCCAACAGAGGGATCTGGCTGTTCGTTCTTTCAGGAAAATACCTTATCCCCGGATGGGTTCATCTCCTACACCCAGCAGGGCCTGGAATGTTCATGTCTGCTGCAACCTCGTTGTTCAGCTTGAGCGGTAAAGGCCTGCGTTTTCAGGCCAAGCTCTTCAATTCAACCTGTCCAGATGTGTGATAGTCGTGCAACAGCTGGCTTGAGGGAGTGGAATTGTACTAGTGTGACTCCTGGAGGCTCTAACAGCATCATGCCACTGACCTAGTGAGAGTCAGTCCCTCTGCCAAAGAGCTCTCTGCTACCAACAATATGTTGTGTGTATTTTGAAGTATATCAGCTGATAGGTGGATGATAGCTACATAGAATCATGAAGGTGGAAGGAAGTTAGGTGAACCTGTGAGGAGGTGGCAGGGAAGAATGGGCTTGAGAATGATAGTGAAGATGTTACTAAGACCACTCTAGTACCCAAAACCAGAGATACGGGCTGCCCCTCTTAGTGCAAGATCCTCAGCCAGCATGGTCTTTCTATGTATTTATCTTAATAGCCTGGGCAGGCAGGGCATTGTAGCTTGACCCTGTGTTACAGTGGAAAAAACTGAGGTACAACAACCTTAGAGGAGTTTGCACAAGGTGAGCCTGGGGTGGACCACAGATTTCATGTGAGACTGCCGGTTGCTGTGTGAACCAATAGACCATCCTTACCCAGTGCAGGGAGCGGCCCTCTCCTGACATTGTTTAGTTCTGCTTATTTCATGGTGATATTTGTTAAACTTCAGAGGCAGATGTCGTTCTGATAGTAAACTACTTTTACCTTCAAAAATACTCCCTGTGCCCTGATGCAACTCCCACTGGACACTCCCATCTGTCATGGCCTGAGGATAATGGAGTTGGCCTGGGCAGGTTGGCCAGAGTTGCCCCCTTTCTGGCCACGCACCCAACTGTGTGGGGCAGGGGAGGGAGCTGTTCCTCTGCTCTGGTTAGAGTGGAGCTTGGGGCTGCTGCTTCCTTTAGGGGGTGAGGAGGGGACTAAGGGGGAGAGACTACTTCACTCTGGCCAGTGCAGTGTTTGAGGCTGCTCCTCTACTCTGGCCATAATGGAGCTTGGAGAGCTAAATGGCCTCAGCTTCACTAAAGCCTCCTGAACCCCCTGTAATCTTCAGTTCTCCCCAGAGAGGTCCTGCACCTCAGCTTAGGAAATGTTGGACTAGAGGTTGTAATGTCTCCTCCTGGCCTTAAAAGACTGTGAATCAGATGGGGTTTAGAGATGGGGAACAAGCATGAGGGGATAGCTCCTGAGAAATTGAAAAGATGGGGTTGTTCACCCTGATAGAAGAGACAGGTGGGGACCTGGTGAAGGTAGGGTGAAGCTGCTGTTCAGCCTGTTTATCATCCAAGAAGGGCTGCAGGGAAACTGGGAAGTGGCAAAAGGAAATACTCCTTCATACACTTGCTGCCTGCTTGAGTCTGACAAACTTGTTACTACTGCAATATGTCACTGAGGGCAAGACCTGAGGAGGGTCTGGAAAGGGCTCAGATACCCCATGGTATTGGGAGTAGCTAGTGTTAGAGCAGGGAAAAACAAACAGTAAAGAGCTTGTAAATGGCTCTATGACTGCCTGCTTCAGAGTATGAGCTGACCTTCAGCTAGAGGTTCAGAAGGTCACTTATGATTGCAGTGCTGCCTCCCCCAGGGAGTCATGCATCTATCTCTGAAGCAGCTGGTTGAGATGGGATATGGGTAGGATGGCTCACAGATCTGCTCTGTTGTGGCAGTTCTCATGGGAATGAGATGCAGGGAAAAGGCATCCCATTACTTGGATGGTTGCCTGGTAAGGGAATATTTTTGAGACTCTCATTTCAAAAAAAGGAAAAAAAATGGCATTTAAAAACTAACATTTATTTTTCACATGAGCTTTCTTTGGAGAAAATCCCACTTCATCAGATGCTTTGAAGTAAGTTCCCCCATCTTCGAAGCATGCTACAGGACTCCTTGTTTGTTTCTTTGCTGGACTAGATTAACATCGCTGCCCCTTTAGAATTTCACACTTTTTAGCACATGCAGTTATCTGGGTGGGCTCTGCATCATTTACATGTGTAAGTGGGAGCTGAGTGTTAGTCCTCTAGTCTCAGGATGAGTGGGTAGGTAATTAGAAGAGGGAGCCATGCCCCTTTGCTGCCCGCCCCGCCCCACCCCACCTAACTTTCCTTCCTGGGGTCAGAGGTGCCTCTTGCATCCCTCTGTCATGTTCAAATCTTGCTTCGTCTCCCTCCATTAAGTGTGTGAAGAGCCTGCTGGCCCCCCATGTCCCACAGCCTGGGTTAGGGGTGAAGATGGATTTCTTCCAGCAGCACACTGGAGATGACACAGCCCTTTGAGAGAGAGCAGGAATTTCTTACCTTCCAAGGTGAGCTCTGCAGCAGGGAAGCTGAGGACCTGTGAGCTAGGAGAGCAACAGCTCTCGGTCAGTGCTTCTGTCATCTAACCTACCATCCTTCCAGACACAGCCCTACAGGCATGTGCAACTTGAGGTATGAGTTGCAGCAGCCTGTGGTGGACACAGGTTTAGGCTGAATTTTGTTTGGGTTCAGTAAAGAGCAGCATATTACAGACGTTGTGGTGGGCTTTTCCACTTGCGCCATCTGGCGACCTGCCCTCTAGTGCTAAGGGGCTGTCCCTGGCAGAAGCAACCAACCAGTTTATACTGCCCAGTACAGTCATGCAGCATTGTGGGAGTTGAGTGCCTTTAACACCTGAGTGATGGTGTAAAATTGTCCATAACATGTTGCACTTCAGAACAACTCTGGGGCTGTACCCAATGGGGCTGGATTAAGATAATGTTGATCCATGTTCAGGTTGTGGCACCAGTGTCTGGATCTGGGAGTGGGGTAGAGTCTCAACTTCCATTTCAAATCAAAAGTTCATTTCCAGTCTTTGTGGCTGGGAATTAAAGACTGAAGATGTGATCTGTCTGATGCAGCACTGCCTGTCTGAGTCTTCAGTGAGCCTGAATCAATCATGCCAACAGTGGAAAATGTCCCCCTTGCAACCAATGCTGTGAGGCTCTCCTGGGTCTGCAGAGCTCCTGAGACAATTACTTTGCTAGGGGGAGATGCTCTGGGGGTAACCAATCCTGTCATGCTCAGTCTGTTGAAAGCCTGAGCTGACCACAGAGCAGGGGTGCTGTCTTGTCTCAGCAATGCAGTGGCTAGCTCTGACTGCTGCTTGTCTGAGCTGAGTGCTCTCAACAAGGAAACTGCTCTGTGCATCTAAGGGAGGGTGTTAATTACCAGCCCCCTCATAGAATGGGCAGAGTGCAGTGGGGCCAGCACATTCAGTGTATGCTGTGGGTGCTGGGACAGGTGCTGGGGGTCTCTGCCACCGACATGCCAAGTGGGGAGGAGACCATGGTGTAGTGGCAGAATTCCAGCCATGGCTGTGTGGGAGCTGATCCTGCAGGAGTGGGGCATGCTCCCCCTGTTGAAACCATCTTTCCCAAAGCTTCTCCCATAGAAACCAGAGCTGGCTGCATAGAAAGTAAAATAAACAAGGAGTCCTGTCGCACTGAAAGATTGATAAATTTATCCCCTGAGCTTTCATGGGAGAAAATCCCACTTTGTAAGATGCTTTGAAGATGAGGGAATTTACAGAATGGGAGGAACATAAATGCAGGGGAGTGTAAGTCATAGGATCAGGTAGCTACTTTGATTTGCTATTACAATGTGGCCTGATCCTATGACTTACACTTCCTTGCATTTATGTTCCTCCCATTCTGTAAGTTCCCCTGTCTCCAAAGCATCTGACAAAGTGGGATTTTCTCCCACGAAAGCTCGTGTGATAGATAAATTTGTTGGTCCTTAAGTGCCCCAGGACTCCTTGATTGTTTTGCTGAACTAGAGTGACACGGCTGCCCCTTTGGATCCTATAGAAAGTGCTTCCCCATCTATAAACCTTCCTTGAGCTGTGTGCCACCGTAGAGCCCCGCATATCTGCGGATACCCACGTTACATCTATGGATGCAATGCGAATATCTATGGGAAAAAAACAAGCAGTTGTGTGGCACTTTAAGACTTAACACATTTATTTTTTGCATGAGCTTCTCCCACGAAAGCTCATGCAAAAAATAAATCTGTTAGTCTTAAAGTGCCACACAACTGCTTGTTGTTTTTTTACTGGACTAGACTAACACGGCTATCCCTTTGGAAACTGAATATCTATGGGTCATTTTTTGCGAATGGAGCTCGACTGGGGGTTCACCTATTTGTATCTGCGCAGGGCTCTACCCCGCTGCCTTGGCAACCGTCTCCTAGCCAGAACTGCATCCATAGCAACTGCCTCACTGGGGGCCCCCCTTCACTGCTGCAGGCCCTTCCCCTCTCCATAGGAACTACCTTCCCCAGAATGCTTTGCGAGAGTCTTATGTTTCCCAAGGTGCCTTGCAGGGGAAACTACACAAAGGGGCCAGGCTGTGCACCCCCTCCCTGGGCCAGTTGCGGCTGCTGCTGCAGGACCACCCCCCGCTGCCCCCGCCTGCGTCCTCTCCCGCTGCCTTGCAGAGAGCTAGGTGAGTGTCCAGCAGGGGAGCCCCAGAGGGGTCGGGGACAAAGAGCCAGCCCAGTCCTTGCTGTAGGCCACATGGTCCGGCATAGACCCAGTCCTGCCTATGCATTGCTGGGAAGCCGTGCCCTACCCTCTAGTCCAGCATCTCCTGCTGCCCTTGGCTGTCAATACTCCTAGAGCATGCAGCATCCTACCAGCAGCTGAGAGATCTCTATACGAACAGCTGCTGCGCACCACCCCAGAGTCAGGTGTACCTGAGCTCCAGGTAAGGGATGCCTGTATAAACATCACCCATCCCTCACTTAGTAGCACATGTTTCTCAGTGCTGGGTGAGAGAGATCAGCGTGTGCTGCTCCCACCCCAGAAGCAGTTGTTCCTTAGTGCCAGGTGAGGGATCCCTGTATGAAGAGCCATTGCACACCATTGTAGAGGTAGCCACCTCTTGGCTTTGGATGAGGGATCCTGTATATACAGATCCCATGCTGCATCCTAGATGAAGGGTCCTGTTCAGACATGGTCCACTTGTAAAGAAGCTGCATTTTGGGGACTGCTATATGTGTGCTGTTGCCCCCAGGGTTCCAAACAGAAAAGGCAACAGAGTCTGTAAAGTACTTCGGGAGCTGGTGGTATGTGTGCCCAGGCTGGTAGGACCGCTGGGGTAATTCCTGTGTGCAGTGCTGTTGTAGCTAAGGTTACCAGATACCAAAGCCTGGAAAGGAGGACAGGGAAGTAGGAAAAGAAGGACATTGGAGGATGCATGGAGAAAATGTAGTATTAATGTAATATTCTTCTGTTTTTAGGGGGCCCTGGAACACTTCCCCCTAACACTAGGGTGTTCCAGGGCCTTCCAGTATACTTTAACCCCTGTAAGTAAAAAGCCAGACAAAATCATGTGTTTTAAAATGCCTGCGGGACAGAGGACGTGAAAGGAAAAAGGAGGACATGTCCTCCTTCTGCCTGACATCTGGTAACCCTAGTTGTGGCCATGTTGTTCCCAGAGAGGCAAGGTGGATGAGGTAATTCAACCAACTTCTGTTGTTGGGAGTGAAGCTTTTGAGCTTTTGCAGAGCCATTCTTCAGATCTGACCTTAAGCTTTTCTTTCTCACCAACAGACATTACCAATAATTACCAGCTGTTACTTCACCCTCTATGTCCTTTCCTGTCACACCCAGGGTACAAGAGCAATTTAATGTTGTGGGGTCTCTGGAAGGGGAGTTTTGGTCATGTTTGTTGTGTGTTATACAGGATCATGTTGTAACTGTTCTGTCAGTCCAAGATGGCAGCAGCAGGGACCAGGTTTTATACCTAGGGGTTTCCAAACAATGTTACAACACCAACTGGCTCAAGCCCCCACCCAGTCTCCTGGGAAATCATGCACTATTCCCTGGGCACCCTGGGAGGTAATGCTTCCCTGCTCACAAGCACAAGTCTGAGTGAAATATATAGAACTTTTAATGATAGCATAAAAGAATGTATAGAGGCAGTATCAAAACCAGCACTAGTTTGGAGAATTCATAGAATCATAGGGTTGGAAGGGACCCCACGAGGTCATCTAG
>ML681973.1:32220637-32241035 GCA_007922195.1 Podocnemis expansa | reverse complement strand
GAGGGTGGGTTTTGGGCAGGGGTGGAGCACTGCCTACCGCCAGAGGTGTGGGACAGGATTCCTACAAAATCCAATACAGTGCTCACTCCACCCCAGTGTATGTAGAGAATGTCCTTCACATCTCCATTAGCCTCATACTGACCATCATAGTGGCAATCATAATTTTAGCATCCAGCTTAAAAAGTGGGGGACCTTCAGCCCTCCACTCCAGTTGTCTTCTGCTGCCTCTGGATCTGTTCACACCACCAACCACCCACAGACAGCTGGGACCATCTGCTGGCTCCCTCTGCTTTCTGCTGGCACTGCCAGCTGGTTGCTCACACCCTCCACTAGCTCTGCCTACTGGCTGCTGGCTCTGCCTGCTGATCACTCATGCCCTCCATTGGCCACTCACACCATCAACTGCTGCTGGCACCACCTGTTGGTCATTTTTCAGTGATTTCAGCTCTTAGAGAGGACTGCAGCCTTTAGTGATTTCAGCTGTAGACTTCAGGACACCAGAAACTTCACCTCTAAACAAAATAACAAAGGAGACTCCACAAGGAATCATCAAGTCTATCTTTTTAACAATGGGCAGGGGGGTGAGGCATTGCCTACAATATTGCTCTTTAGCAAAGCTAATGCTACCCCCACCTCTTTCTCTATAACCTTAGCAGACTGAAAAAGTAGAGTTGCTTACTCCAGGTTCTGTGCTACTGATGGTGACTTTTCCATCAAATAGGCTAAACAGAGTTTATACAATCAAAGGTAGCATATCATGAAAAGACAAATTCAAAGGGGGTGTCACGAGACTCCTTGTTTGTTTTCATAAAAAGACAACATTTCATTTCTCTTCAATTGAAATACAGGAATTATAAGATTTTTTTATCAAATCGGCCCATATATAATTTACCATCGTGCCCCCTACCTACATAATGAGATTATGCTAATACCTAATTGTACTCATGCAAATACAAAAGACCATGCAGAGCTGTTACCTCCCTTTCAGCTGTTAAGCATGAGAAGTGCCCAGCCTCTAGACCTGCCTTACAATTGTCACAGAGATGGTATGGGCACCTGGGTGAAGGACCCTGCTGTGAATCAGAAGTTGGGCCAAACCACCTTCTTGAGTACAGGTCTTGTTGTACAGTATGTAGTTACAGGTCCTGAGTCTATCCAGGAAGGCATGCACCCAGAAGATCTGATGAACAGCAGCACAAGCTAATGGAGAGGCAGTGGAGTGGGAGCCTAGGGCAGAACAGCTGGCCCAAGGGAGGGGTGGGAGAGTGGAGTCCGCCCCATGGGCTGGTCCACTCCACCCCTGGGCTAGCTGTTCCCTCCCGTGGGGATGGGGCGAGCTGGCCCAGAGTGGAGGCTGGGTTCCACGGTGTGGGGCCCCATGAGCCGGACCTGGTCCTAGCAGAAAACAGTTTACTGTAAGGAGGGTAGAAGATACTTCACACTGTGATTTCATTGCCTACCACCAGAAAGCTGATGCTCTGGGCATTAGGAACCAAGAGAGGTTTGGGGGCCCAATTTCTTTTTGTTAGGTGGGATTTTCAATCAGGGATTTTGGTCACAGTATTCAAGATCCTGAGTCTTCTGGACTGATGTTTCCTCTGACTTCCCTCATTGTGTTTTCAGAGTGCCCTGGTCTGGTTCCTTCACTGGAATACCTGGAGTGATGGGTCTTCCTAGGTTCTGCCCCCAGCTCTGGCATGGGAGTTGGAGCCTAGTTAGAGCTGGAATCCAAGGGTTCCATGCATGGCTCTAAGAGGGGAATGGGCTCTACTAGCTAGAGTGATGCGGGGGGACAGGGAGCCAGGACTCCTGGGTTCTTTCCCAGTTCTGGGAGAGAAGTGGGGTCTAATCACTTGCAGTGCGGGTGGGGACTGGGAGTCAAGACTCCTGGATTTTATTCGCAGCTGACCTGCTGGGTGACTTCAAGCAAATCCCTGCCGTCCTGTCCCATCCCTCCATCCCAATTTCCCCTCTTTAAAATAGGGACAAGAACAGTGACTGGGTTTGTAAGGAGTTTGGAATTCTCTGGGTGAAAGCACTGTATAAACACTGGCTGTTTGTTATTATTTTCAAAGTGGTTTGCAAGAGGTTGGGTAATAGCTGACCTAGTACATTTTTGGCTTACCAATGAATAAACAGCATCGCCAAGCCGCCAAGTACTAAGAAAATCATGAGGTTGTCTTAGAAATCATCAGCATCTTGAAAATAATCTGTATTGGGTTCAGCTTTTAAGAACAAAAGTTGTGTGTGTCATGCAATCCCTTGCTTCCAGGAGCTGGGCATTTAAGAGAGACCTCAGTTGCCATGTGATAGACGCTCAAATCCCTTAATATCCAGTAGGGGGCAGCAGGTGCCTTCCTCTCTGTAATCTGCAAGAGAGTTTCTCCATTGTCCCCTCAGTGGAGAAGGTGGGGCTCAACCCACAGGACTGCAAATGGTTCCTAAAGGAATCTCACCCTGCTTTTTGCTTGCTCCAAACAGGGCTAGCAGCCCTTGATCCAACCACAGATGGAACCAGGGGAGGAATCCAGTATGCCAGATCCCCAGAGCACAGAGGAAATGGAGGCTGGAGCAGGTGAGTGACTGACTGGGTCGGTTCGTTCAGAAGCTGCCAGTGAGTAAAGCATCTAGAAAAAAGAGAAATGAGCAGGGCACTGAAATGGGTGCTGGGACTCCTGGCTTCTAGCCCCAGCTTTGTTCTTGGGTGATTCCCTTTCCCTCTTGATGCCTTTGTTCCTCCTCCCATTCTTTTGTCTGATTAGATTGGTAGCTCTTTAGGACAGGACTTTCTCTCACTGTGTGTCTTTGCCGTGCCCAACGTGATAGAGCCCCAGTGTCAATCATGTGCATGTGCATGTCTGTGCCTCTGCACCACATGATACGACACTGTCCCGTGATCTTGGGTCAGGGAAGTGTCCAGTGTGACAAGGCTTGTGTGACAGGTTGCCCCCAGATCTGATCCAGTGTGCCACTTTGACCCCCTGATTCCCACTCCTGAACCCCAATTTGCCCCACTTTGCGGAGTGACCACTCACTCCTGAGTCAGTCCACTCTGGCCTATGGCGTGCAGCCAGTCTCAAGCAGTGGGTTTATGGCCTCTGGCTACTCAAGGGACAGTCCCCCAGCAAGCACTGCCAGCCCCCAGATACCGCCATGGGAGCCACTGTCTAAAAAGACTGGGCCCACTCCCAATCACCATACACTGAAGTCCATCCATTTAACAAAGAAATGGATTGTGCCTAGCCTTCTTCACTCACACCCCCCTAACATCACACAGCTTTAGATAAAACTACTAGTTTATTGATCAGATTATCATTCTAAGTGAAAATATGGCCAATCGTGGCAGAATCACAGTATAAATGAGTCAGGAGTGACCAACCACAAGGAAATAAAAGGTAAAACACACATACTAACCTAATATCTTTACCTAAACTGACCTCATAGTCCAAGATTATGCGCAAGGTGTTTGACTGTCAGTTATTTGTACAGACAGTCTCTGCCTCAGACCCGGCAGGGCCCAGATCGTGCTTGGAGTTTTTTCAAGAAGGAGATTCCCAGGCCAAAAGCTCCAAATCCCTCCAAGTGTCTTTCTTTGTTCCAAAACTCCCTCTCACGCCTCCTGTTCCAGGCAGAGTTGATCCCTTTGTCCAAATCTGAGGCACCTCAATTATCATATCTTTGCTTCCTCCTCCAGGTGCTTGCTTGCTGCTCGGAGAAAACTTGTGTGTCTCCCACCCCCTTTGAGTCATGCTAAATCTACTACATCTCTCTGCACATGTATGAAGTTGTAGGAAACATATCATCATAATCATGTGAAATAGGTTATGAGCATCCATAAAGAAACATTGCATGGTGTAATTTGCAACAACTTATACAATCACAGTGCACAAGTGAACAGGAAAATCATATAGATCATGACCCAGGGTGCACAGATGTGGATCCTGTGACAGCCTGATCTCTGGGAGGGAATTATCTGTTCCTTGTTGCCACTAGGGGCTTGTGTTTCCATACCTGCACTCTTTCTCTTCCAGCAGATGACAGTGCTGCCTGTCTCTCGGAGGAGGAGGATTCTGTGCAGGATGGCCCCGAACTGGTGCCATCATGCAGGCTGCTGCCAGGGATCTCCAAGGACGATGCCGTGCCCGACTCCCCATGGGACATGGGTGGTCAGAGCCCAGACATTGGGGCCCAGGCTATGGATGACTCTGGTGACCCAGAGCATGGGCTGGAAGAGTTTGGCGACATCATTGTGCACCGGGTGACGCAGATGGGCGTGAAGCCATGCCGTTACATCGAAGGTGGGCGTAGCTATGCACTGAGCCCTGGACTGGCCCGCCGGCTGCTGCGGCTGGATGAGAAGCCATACAAGTGCCCTGAATGTGGCAAGAGCTTCAACCAGAGCTCAAATCTACACAGGCATCAACGCACACACACTGGCGAGCGCCCCTACCGCTGTCCAGCGTGCGGTAAGGCCTTCAGCCGTCGCTCAAACCTGGCGCAGCACCAGCGCATCCACACTGGTGAGCGCCCCTTCCACTGTGGTGAATGTGGCAAGAGCTTCAGTGAAAGCTCCTACCTGATCCGGCACCAGCGCACTCACACCGGCGAGCGCCCCTACAAGTGCCCGGCCTGTGGCAAGGCCTTCTCCCGCAGCTCCCACCTGGCACGGCACCAGCGCACCCACACAGGTGAGCGTCCCTACCCCTGTACCGACTGCGGGAAACGCTTTGGGCTCAGCTCTGACCTGGCCACGCACCGCCGCACCCACACAGGTGAGAAGCCTTTCCGCTGCACAGACTGTGGCAAGGCCTTCTCCCGCAGCTCCCACTTGGTGCAACACCAGCGCACCCACACCGGCGAACGCCCCTACCGTTGCTCCCAGTGCGGCAAGAGCTTCTGCCACGGCTCCAACCTCTTGCAGCACCAGCGCACGCACCGCGGCGAGCGCCCCTACCAGTGCCAGCAGTGTGGCAAGGCCTTTAGCCTCAGCTCCAACCTGATTCGTCACCAGCGCATCCACACAGGCGAGCGCCCCTACCGCTGCACTGACTGTGGCCGCAGCTTTGTGCTGAGCTCTGACCTCCTGCAGCACCACCGCGTGCACACGGGTGAACGTCCCTACCAGTGCCCCGACTGTGGCAAGGCCTTCTCCCGTGCCGCCCACCTGGCCCAGCACCGCCGCACCCACACCGGAGAGCGCCCCTTCCACTGCCAGCACTGCGGCAAGAGCTTCAGTCATGGCTCCAACTTCATCAAGCACCAGAGCACCCACCTGCATGGCTGGCAGCCCTGCTGGCCCCTCAAGGAGGGCGGGAAGGACCTACAAGATGGTGGTGCCGCTGAGGAGGTGGAGGAGGTGCAGGCACAGCCTTAGAGCATGGCGATGGTTGGCGCGTGGACCGGCAATGCACAGGAGAATCCATCCTCACCAGCCTCCTAGCCAGACCACTTGGATGGAGTGAGAACCTATTTGAATGTCTCAGAACTCATCCTCGACATCAGAGCCAAGTGCCTCGGATGGAGCTGGGAATCTATTAAATGTCAGAGACCCTTCTGCTGTTTAAGAGCCAGGTCCTTTTGCACCCACAATGTATCGCACATCAGAGTATGGTGCAGTACAGCTGACAACCACCTGGCCCAACTCTGCCTGCCTGTCGGACATCCAGCAACTCAACACTGGCTCTAGCACAGTGTTCTGGGGTTGTTTAAATTGTTCTGGCTTAATGTAAAAAGGTGGTCAAACCTTGGGGTGATCCTGGCTGTCTGAATCCAGCCCTCATCTGTGCCAAGGTGCTTTGCAGGGAGGAGACTCTGGACCATGGGGGACTCAAACCTGAATGAGATTCAGCAGACAGGAGCCACCCTGAGCCAATTCAGATTAGCACTAAGGGCAAATGTTTGCCAGGGTGGGGGGATTCCCCAGTGGGCAGCTCCCTCAAGAACAATGGGGAAAATGATCCATCCCTTGGGGATATTATATCCAACCCAAATGTCTCTAAAAGTTGTGCTGTGTCTCTACCAGCAGGCCTGAGGCAGGAGCAGGAACAGATGCAGGCAAATTTCCAGCCTGGGTAATACAGGGAGACTGGCTGGGGCAGGGGTCAGCAACCCACAAGATAAGAAGAGCCATTTTTAAAAATTCCTTCAATATCCAAGTGCTTTTAGAGCTGCAGTGGGTGGTAGCCTCCAGGTGGGGACAGCTGGGTCAGGATGCCTATAGCAGGCTTCCCACTCCCCTGGAGGGAGCGGAAGGAACTGGGAACCAGGAGCAGACCCCCTGCAAGGTCCCTGAGTGGCAGGGGTAGCCAGGAATACACCGCCCACACGGTCCCCCAGTGGTTGGGGAGCCTAGAGCTGCAAGGGGGCAGCCAGAGCCACATGCAGCTCTGAAGCTGCAGGTTGCAGACCCCTGGTCTGGGGGATGGGTGCAGTCCCTTCTTCCCTGTTGTCTGCAAGGGCATTCCCACCCATGCTCAACTGCACTGAGGGAGGCTCTTGTGAACTGGGGCCATGGGTCCTCATCCAGCATCTTCCTGTTTGCAGTGTTCCACATCTGTCCAGTGGTTTCATTTCTTGCCCCCCCCCACCCCTCCTGGACTGAGCTTGGGTCACACTCAAATGAGTCGTTCACAAGCTAAACCCAAAGAATGTTCAAGGATGGGGTGAGGGTGCTCCCAGATAATCCAGCCATCTTAAATGCCTCCTGATGAGATGCTACTAATATCTGCTTTCCCCAGCAGTCTCTCCAGGCTGTAGCTACTCCTTGGATGGCTGCTAGTTTAGAAGCCTACTGGACCGGACGCAGGAGTCATGGGGTGAGGTTCTGTGGTCAGACAGGTAATCACTGTTGCTTCTTCTGCCCTTGGACTGCACAACCTGGACCTATTCTTTCCTTTAACCCAGTATGAGATGTTTCCAGCCATCCTGGCCAGACTTCCTGGTTCCCATCACTTTCCCAGTTCTCTGGTATCTCTTGCAGCACTCTAACTTCTTCTGAGGATGAAGGGGAACCCCATGTGTGCATTTTATCACCTCTACCAAATGATCCTTAGCTCTTTAAGGGCTGCATTATTGCTGAGTGATCCTCTGAGAAGCACTGCACTTAGTAGAGTCTCCAAGATGCCCATCATAAAGATGAAGATGACACAGTGTTGTGTTCTAGTGTGGTGTGGGGGGAATGACTGAAATCTTCCCCTTGTTTGGAGGAGCTCTGCTCAGAGACCATGCTGTTCCCTAAAGATGATGTGCAGTGGGCAACATCTGGACTATCCCCCA
The DNA here is from genome assembly GCA_007922195.1 of Podocnemis expansa. Taxonomy (NCBI): domain Eukaryota; kingdom Metazoa; phylum Chordata; order Testudines; family Podocnemididae; genus Podocnemis; species Podocnemis expansa. The sequence continues at coordinate 32,233,760 of ML681973.1, read as the reverse complement.
AGAGGGACATTTTGAAGCGTAGCAGCCTGATAGCCTAAAACCTTGTGATTGCAGGATGGCAAGGGTGGGGGTGCTGGTAAAACACCTCAGAACAACTCACTGCAAAACCTTCTTTCCTTAGCTCTGAGCTGTCCCACAGATCTGGCAGAACCCACACAAACTCCCCTGCTTTCCTAGATTTCACTGTATTTGTTGGTTGAACATAAATTTCAAACCCCAGTATATTTCAGCCTCCAGCCTGGCTCTTGAGAAGGCCCATCCCCTCTTCTGTGTACAGGAATCTTTCAAAGCTGCTAAAAGGATTTAGGTTCCCATGAGGGGGTGGTGTTACCTCACTCTAGGGCATAGGTGAGGCCGCATGTGGGACAGCATGGCCAGGCCAGGGGTTGGATAAGTTGGAAACAGTTCAAGACAGAGCCCCAAGAATGTTTGGAGGGTGGGAAACCTGCCTGAGTCTAACTTACCAAGGGCAAGGCTAAGGGATGATTTGATGGCAGTCTGTCATTCCCTGCGTTGGGGGGGGGATTTCTGATAGTCAAGGGCTTGGGAATCTCCCAGACAGAGGCCCAGTAGGACTGGCAGCTGATAGCACACAACACTGGCAATAAGGGGCAAGTGTTTCCCAGGAAGGGACTTCCCCTAGAGGAAAGAAGTGACCTGCAGCTGAGGAAGATTCACCATTCCTTGGAGTCCTGCAGTCCAGCTTGGCTGTCTGGCTCAAAGCACTGCTCTAACTCAGCCCATGGGATGAGTGGCATGCAGGACCCCTTGTAGGAGATACTTGGCATGTGCTATGCAGGTGGAACTGGATTATCACAAAAGCGGTTTAGAAGGGGAACATGGTGCCTACATGCCTCTGGTGGCTTTGAAAACTTCAGGCCCAGCTTGTCTGTTGGAAAGCAAAGGGAAGGCAAGGTGGGGAACCTATCCACTCTTGTTGCAGTGGGGGAGTACAGAGCCAAGCCTGACAACATGGGGGGCAAAGGGGGTAATTTCCTGGGGGCCCAGCAATTTTAAAAGGCCTGGGCCCTGCACAGGAGGGTGAAATTTTTAAAGCTTTCTCTAGGGGAAGCTAGCTCCCAGCCCTGCCTTATCTACCTATGGCCTACTGCTGCAGTCCTCTCCACCAGCTCCCATTCCCTCCCCCTTTTCTTCCACACCTCACTTAGCCTTCCTTCCTCCAAGCCCTCCCCCCATTAATTCCCTTGCCCTTTGTGTCTCTCCTTTCCTGCCTCACTCACCATCCTCCCACTGCTCACCATAGCCTTTCCCCAGCCCCCTAGCCGCTCCTTTGTGCCTGGGAGGAGGAGGAGCATGGAAGAGAAGAGGAGTGATGGGGTGAGGAGATGCAGCAGCAAGCAGGCCAAGCCTGGGAGGAGGCCTGGAGTGGGGCAGACTGAGGGTGGGGCTGTGGGCAAAAGAGACAAAGTGGGATTGTTCTACCCTAGGGTCCAAAATTCCTGTTGGTGGCTCTGTGCATTCCCTTGCCAACTTTACTGGTCTTCCTTCACTAGACTGATCACCAGGCAGGATTGTGAAGACATAACAGTGATTGCAACAGTGCATGGAGAAGAAAAGGGGCTGTTTGTCCTATGAACCACCTAAACTGCTGTGGGAGCAGTCAAGGAGGATAAGGACACTACTGAGATGCTGTGTTCCTTTCCCTTAGCATACAGGATGCTGAGAGAGACTCGCTGTTTGGTGGTAATAAAGATCAGATGCCACTGGGACTGAGATGTCAGAAGATGAAGGGTTGGAACAAATTTGATAGCAAGACATCAGCAAGACCTCCAAAAGTTAAAAAGAAGTAAAGATTTTTTTAGAGCACTTCCTTATAAGCAGCTGCTCAGTGGGCTGATAAATTTTGTGCCTGTTAAAAAAAACTCCATGGAATTTCCATGCCTTGCTAAACTGCTTGGAATAAATACAAATGTCAAAGCCCTCATTAGCAGTAGGAAGAGCTGACTGCCAAGCAGGGTCAGAGTATGCTCATGACTTAGCTTTCTTGGAACAAGTCTCCAACCCAAATATGAGTGAAGGAGAACCACCTCTAGCATTAATTTGAACTCTCAAACTGTGGTAGAGACTGTCTCAAGAGTAAGGAAGCTTAAAAGGAGTTGGGGGGTGGGGGGGGGGAGAGAAACAAAGAGTTTTGCCATCTAAGAAACTTGCTAGGGGCCAGGAAAGAATGGGTAACGTACAATGATGAAAGCAGACCATTTAAGATTTCAGAGTAAAGGCCCCAACTTCCACACTGGGCGAGAGTTTCAATACATTTATTATTGATCAGGAAGTGGGGGTAAGTAGTGAAATGACAAGATTTGCAGGTGCAGCACATTTGCAGGCAGTGAAGTGCCAACTAGTGCCCTGCCTTGTCCTTTAGCAGCTAGGAGCTGAACCAGAGGCATTTAGATCGCTTGCTTCCAGTCAGTGACTTGGCCCTAGATCGTGGGCCTGTCATTTTGACAGTGCCACTCCCTGGCCACCTACACGGCCCTTCGGTCTCTGGTGCTGGCAACATTGGGATTACGTGAATTGTACCCGCAGGTTTCTGTAATAGTGACTGGACTGATTTCGGCTCAGTGGCAAGAGAAGTGAGGCCTCTTTGTTCCCAGCATCGCCCATTAAAGACGGGCTTCTCGCTCCCTGGTCTCCTTTCAGTTTGTTCTGCCCACGTTCATGCATTGCCCGGGTGCAGGTGAGCCGCCAGGGGGTTGGCAGCAAACCTGTCTCAGTGCAGGTAACCCGAGGTTTCAAGGCTGAGTGCTGGGCAGTGTTCTCCCTAGGGCTTGAAATGAGGAGGGGTGGGGTGTATTGGGGTGCTCACTAAACTGGTATAACACTGTTACTAGCTGACAACTAGGGGCCTGTTGGGAAATTCAGGGAGGTATTAGGGAAATCCCTGGTGCTGGGGATGGAGGCCTGGCTCCCGGCATGCCGCCCTCGGGGCGGGTCAATGGAGCAGGCGCTTGCAGCGAGCCCGGCGGCAGCTGCTGTCTCCTGCGGGGGGGGCTGAAGGGCGGGGCTGCGGCCCGCGGAACAGGAAGTTCCCGGAACGCTAGAGCCGCGCCTTTGCTGCCGGGCGGGCAGAGGTGCTATATGCCGCTGGCTGCGCAAACGTCACTTCCGGAGAGGTGCTTGGGGCCAGAGGGGGGGCGGCGTGTTCCCGGGAGCATGGCGCTCAACGCGGCAGGTATTGCCGGGGCTGCCGCTAGGCGTGGGGGGCTTTGCCGTCACCGCAGGGGCTGGTTGTGGTGGGGGAAGCAGGTCCCAGCTCCCTGAGCAGCAGCAGCAGAGCTGCCAGCAGCTGGCAGTCGGAGGAGGGGCAGCGCAGAGCCCGTTTAGTAGCCTCAGCCCGGTGCAGCGGTGGCACCATCCCTTTTTGGTGGGCACAGCTGGCATCATGAGTAGGCTGGCTGAGGGGCGCTGTCTAAACGGCCCCAGAGTTGGCTGCGGTTTAGCCCCGGGTATGGTATCCCCGTGTAAACATCTCCTGGGCCCCATCCCAGAGGTGGCTGCATCTCTGTGCCAGGCACCGGGTCCCTGCTGTGCCCTTCGATGGCTCTGGCTACTCCCCATCTCCCTCCTCCAGGCAACGATGACGGGAACTGGGAGCCGCCTTCGGAGGCAGAGAGGAAAGTGATCCAGGCTCGCAGGGAGCGGCAGGATAAGATCAGCAGGCTGATGGGCGACTATCTGCTCAAGGGATACCGCATGCTGGGGGAGTGCTGTGAGGAGTGCGGGGTACGACTTGGGCCTGCGAGTGGAGTCACAGAGGGCGGCGTGAGGGGCCCCACATATCCACCGTTAGTCCTGCAGGAAGTGTCCCTGGCCAGCTCCATCACTTCTAGCTTGGACTAATGCCTGACTTTTCTGGGGCCCACAATGTCTGTGGGTCTGACTGGAGGAGGGGGTACCAAGCTGAATGGCAAAGGAGGGATAAGGCTGGACTAACCTTAGTGGTTCAGGGCAGGAGCTTCCATTCTCCTGGGATGAAGGGAAGAGTTTCCTCTCTTGGGAACTATTCCACCCAGCCCTCTGGGAGATCATTCCTGGTTTCATCCCCTCTTTTTGCTCACCTTCCTTTTGCTCCCTGTCCTTCATCAGAGGCCCAGGGTGGTTCTCATCTGCCCCTGAGTGAGAGCTGGGGAGCAGCTGGCTCTGCCCTGAAGCCCCACATGGGGCTCTCTCTCCCTTACAGACTATTTTGCTCCAAGACAAGCAGAAGAGACTTTACTGTGTAGCCTGTCAGGAGCTCAACTCTGACATTGACAAGGACAATCCAGGTATGGCCTTTCCCAGCATTGTGCTACCAGCCAGCAAGGTGCTTGACTGGCAGGGGAAGAGTGGGGTGAGAGCTAGCTGACTCAGGAAACCTCTAGATGTGCCAGCTCAGATTTAGTGCCGGGCAGAGCATAGGAGCCATCTGAGATCTGGGCACTGCACACGTCCACAGTGAGAGGCTCAGAGCTTGAGCAGACACAGGATGGGGAGGAGCAGATACTGAGAAGGAAAGGGACTTGCCCCTAGGTCACTGGCAGAGTTGAGAACAACCGAGGAGTCCTTCCTCTCAAAGCGGGTTCCATTGCCCGCACTCTTGTAGTTCAGCTGTTGGGTTGTGGCTGTGCTGTTCATTCCACACTGACCCCATCTGTCGTCTCTCTCCAGCGCTGAACGCCCAGGCTGCCCTGTCCCAAGTCCGTGAGCACCAGCTGGCCTCCACCACAGAAGAGGCCGTGCCCTTTGGGTACCTCCCAGCCGCCCACCAGCAGCCTCCTGTGCCACGCCCAGAACACTGTGAGGGAGCAGCCTCAGGACTCCGAGCTGCTGCCACTGCAGCCACCATACCCCAGGTGCTGCCTGCCAGCTCCCTGGCTGCAGCAGAGGACGCCATCCTCCAGAAGCTGGGCTGGGCCAGCCAGGAGCTTAAGTGCAGCACTTCCATTGAGCTCAGCCTCCAGCTGTGCGGCCTCATCCGCTCCTGTGCAGAGTCCCTGAAATGTCTCAGGGAGCTGACGCCGCAGTGAGTCACCCATGCCAACCTGGGCCTCCTCGGCGGGTAGTGACAAGGCCCCAGCATGCCCACTGCACCTTGCACAGCCAGGCCAGGGAGGTGAGGATGCCCACCAGAGACTCTGTTCTACCAGCCTTCCTTGGCTTGGCAAAGTTGTAGTTATTTGTCTGTACCTTGCGATAAAAACCCCAAAATCTTATATGAGACTCAGTCTGATAATTTAGGGTCAGGGAGACCCAAAACGTCAGATGCAGGTGGATGCTGGGCTGAATCAGACTCGGAGAGAGATGTACCAGCTTGGCTGGGCCATGGGTTTGGTCTGGGGCAGGAGGAAGAGATACTGGACAGGAGGAGTGGATGTGGCCAGCTGGGTGGTTCTTTGTTGCATTGCCTTTTGCTCTCACAGGCAACTACAGAAGGAGCCATGGAACAGGCACCTGCCAGACCTATAGTCATGTGGAAACAGCTGTATAGTCCACTAGGTAGTCCACCTGCCTGACTGCCCTACCCATTCCCCCAGTGGAAATCATGGCTAGCTGGATGCTGCCGGGAGCGGGGCACATGCAGTACAGTGGACCAGGCCAGAGCTGCTGTCGGGCCCTGAAGAAGGGACTATGGCTAGAGGTGAAGGCGGAGCAGTGCTGAAGGCAGGGCCGGAAGCAATGCTGCGGCCCAGGACAGAATGGAGCTAGGTGGTGCTCCCTCCCCATCACTGCATGGGCACTGGCCTGGGCTCTCCTGCACCCCTTCAACCATTCCTCTGTGCCCCTCAGAGGGTATGGCACACTGTTTCAGGATCTTTGTGCTGGCTAAGGGATGCTTTGTTGCAGGGAGGGGGTTGGGCACCTCGATGGCGCACTAGATCACTACATACCCAACTGGACATTCACCAGCAGGTATCACAGCCACCCCCAACACCCCAAATCTTCCTTGCATTGAAGTCTTGCTTTGCATCCTGGGGTCAGTGCAAGCAGAGTGAGGAGGCTGCATCTCACCACTGAGTGCAGGACCCCTGTAAAAACATCCTTTCTGCCCCACCCCAGAATTACCCACATCTCAGCACAGGGAAAGGGGATTTCAGGTCAGGCCATTGTCATGCCCATTGTATGACTCCCTGACCATGCACCTTGACTTGTGGCCTGAGATCTGGGCAATTAAATTGTCTAGGACAGGGGTAGCCAATCGTATAGAACTCAAGAGCCACACAAGTTGATTATTAAACTTTTGAGAACTGCACTGAGGCATACAGCCATATTTTACCTATTCCACAATTACAAAGTTTAAATTCATTGCACACTTTTAATTTTCTCATAAAAAGAAGGCAAATATTGATTCTACTAATGTCAGATTCTAATAATTACTTAAGGTTACCATGAAAACTAAGCCTACCTGTACAGTAAAAACTTAGCTTCTCCCTGCTGTCCTGACCATGGCACCACTTCTCCCTGCCCTCTCCAACCATGCTGAGCTTCTCCACACCATCCCTGAGGCCCCAGCCCTGCCGCTTCTTCCCCACACCATCCCGAACCATGCAACGCTTCTTCCCGCCATGCTATTGTGGCAAGCTGCACTTTTTCTTTGAAGAGCTGCATGTGGCTCGTGAGCCACAGTTTGGCCATGCCTGGTCTAGGATCTGACTGGGAAATTAGCCAGTCTGACTTCACAGTAAAATATGAGCACCCTGCTGGGTAAATGAGCTTTGTCTTTGTTCTTTGTGATTCTTTAATGCAGTGTGAGTTCCAGACTGGTCACTAAGGCTTCATTTGGAATTGTTGTGCACCCCACCATTATATATATACACCCTCCCCTAGCATCATGGCCCTCAACTCAGTCCAGCTTTGAGATGGGATGGAGAGTGAGCTAGCTGCACACTGGATTTCTGTGTGCCCCCCAGCCTGTGGGCCTGACCATGTATACGCAGTGCAAGTGAGGTTGGGGCAAGTGGGGCACTGAAAAGGGCATCCCTTGGCCAACACTGAATAAAATGGTGTCCCATTTTGTCTTGGTACCAGGTGGGAGGACGGACAGACACTGCCTGGTGCAAACCCAAATGAGTGGTTTCCCTACTCTGCTACAGTTGCAAGCTGGTGCGCAAGGTTGCAGTGCCCTTTGGGTTTGGTGAAGTGCTGCTCAGACCCTAACCAAAAGGTGGGGGGCCTGTAGGGCTGGGTGCTGCCCAGACCCTGGCTGCAAGTGGAGGCCCTGTTGGGCTGGGTACTCAACAGACACGGTGAGACGGTTCTGCTCCCCTGAGACATTTTAAGTGACCAGAGGCAGGGTTATAGTGCTACATGGCAGACACGAAACAGGGACCAAGAGCCAAAGGGCCTGGACCAAGATCTTGCTGCAGGTCGGTGCCCAATCCAGGGATGGATTCTAGGAGTCCTGACCCCATCACTGCCTCTCCTGTCACCTCAGACCACTTCCAGAGCTAAGACTAGAACCCAGGAGTCTGGCTCTCAGTTGGCAATTTTTTTGTAACCTAATTTGAGTGGGGCTCAAGCCTCTGAGCTGGGGCTGAGGAATTGACTGGTGCCTCATAGCTGGAGAGCTGGGAGATTTGCCCCCTTCCCCCACCCTTGCCTTTTGCTGAGGCCACTGTTTTTCTCCTGCTAAGCGGCTTTCCCCACCCTGCCTCCCAGGCGTCTGGCTAGCGGATTAGCATCCCAGGGCTGGCTGGCCCTGCCTAGGAGTGGGCCCCACCGCAACCTTGGCAAGAACCTATTGGTGGAGGGAGGCAGGGTCTGATCACGGAGCTCCGCCCCGGGGACCCAGGCTCCCTGTGCCCTCGGGAGGAGGAGGAAGCGCTTCCCTGTGGCCAGATGCTGTTGCCCCTTTAAGGGCAGCCAGCCTGCCCCTTTTGGGGGGGGGGGGGGATCTGGAAGGGACCAGGTGGGGTGTGGTAGCGGCAGGCAGGCCGGGCAGCGCAAACAAAGGAGCCCGGCACAGGGAGAGCCGGCTTGGGGGACACGGATTAGGAAGCCCATCAGCTGTTGTCAGGCTGCCGCTCCCGTCTGTCTGTCTGTCTGTCTGTGTCTCTCTCTCTCTCTCTAAGTGCTGCAGTGGGGCGGGGAGCGGATCTCCGGGAGCTGGCACCGGGGAGGGCGGCTACTGGTACCAGCACCGGGACTCTGGGCGCAGAAACCTTTTTTCTAGCCCTCAGCCACCCCGCACCCCTCAGCTCCGCGGACTGAGGGTGGGGAAGCAGGAGCCGGGGGAACAAAGGCAGGAGGAGAAGGCACCAGATGGGAAAATAGATAGGAAAAGAGCCGGGAAGCGAGGAGCCTGGATGGCTGGGGAAGGGGCAGGGGGCTTGCAAATAAGACGCCCTGAGATCCTGGGGTAGCTGCGGGTGTTGGGCAGGACATGGACTAATTGGGCCAGCCCTTTCCTAGCCCCCAAGGGTGGGGGAGTGAAGCCAGCATCAGCCCCCGTGCCGCCAGGTTAGCTTTGTTCTGCACTAACCTGGGCATGGCAGAGGAGGAGTCAGCCCATTAGAAAGCTGCAGGGGCACCTCATATTTCTGAGGGCATAAGGCCCCTGCTGACGGGCCACTAGTGTCTAGGATAGTTGTATTGTGGCATATTTGTCTGGGTTCTGGCCAGTTCCCATGGACACTATTGGAGAGGGGGCCTAATAAAAGAGCCTTCTTGCCCACCCCAAAAAATTAGGTTTTGGACAGGGAAAGAGAGAAAGCGATTCCCATGTAGCCCTAAACCATCCAGACTCACCTCTACATAATAGGCTGGGCTTGTAATCCTAGGAGGTCTTTCTCCTTTTTTCTTTTTCCTTTAAGGTCTTTCTTTCTTTCTTTCTTTCTTTCTTTCTCATCTCCTCTCCATGATGAATGGTCTCCAGCCACCCCAGGACTGCCTGGGGGGGCAATGTCTGCTCCATTGAGGGGCTCCCCCCATTACCCAAGGGCCTTAGTGGGATCCTCAACTCCAGTGGCGGCTCATGGCGTGAGATTGAGAAAGTGTACAGCAAGAAGACTCAGATCCAGGATGACCTGAGCAAGTCACGGGCAGCCTCTGAGAAGCTGTTGCGGAGTAAGCCGGCCAACCTGGACTCAGCACTGGCCATGCTGCGCAAGGAGATGGTAATCAAACCACTGGTCCCCCCACCTCACCCCATGACACATCCTCCCCTGCATGGCACCTACCTGAAATGTACTTTTTAGCTGTGCTGGACATGCTGGGATCCCTGGGACAGCCTGCAGTGTACACAGGCATTTTGGGAAGGGTGGTGTGTGTTTAAATCTCTTTGTTTAAGACATGCCTCCCAGCACCTGGGACCTTTGCAGGGTTGGGGAATTTTGCCATGTCACCTGCTTTCAAAGTTTCACTGTGAGTCTCATCATTTTTGGGGTTGCTGTCAAAGCCCTGGGGAGGGAAGTGTGAGACAGTGTCAACTGTCCTTGATTAGCCCTTATCTGCACTCCAGAGCTGTTTCACTCTTAACAGCTGTGAGTTAAAAGACTACAACCTGTGCTCATGTGGATGCATTCCTGGTTGTAAAAGGGAAAACAAAGCCAGGCTAAGGCTCTTTTATCCCAGTATACTGGCCACTCTAACTATTGTCCTCACACAGCTCTATGGGTATAAAATTGCCCCTCCACTCTCACCCAGCTGACATGGTTGTACCCTGACAAACAACGGGCGTGGAACAGGCTTTGAAAACAACAACAGCCAGCTAGTGTCTAGCTCTTCCAGGAGCAAACTCAAGAATGTGTCCATGCTACAGCCCTCCTGGTACCCCCATCCCCAGGCTCCAAGGCAGGAGGCACAGAAAGAGGACCTCCCCTGCGATTATTTATTGGAGGGGGATCTGGCTTACATTTTTTCAGCTATTTGGCATTGACTCATTTGGTTATGTGATTGGCACTTGCGTAAAAGTGTCTTTAGTTGTGTTTGTGACTGTGTGTATGTGTAAGTTTGTGTTGGTGTCTGTGGAGGGAGTCATAGATGGAGTGTGTACAATGGCTTGTCCATCATGCATGTGGGGCTGTTGTTCAGTGTGTGCATGCTGGTGTGTGTGTATTGTAAATAACTCACATGTTGGGAGGGGAGTGCAGATAGGTGCATGGCTGGGGGGCGTGCGTGCGTGCACATGTGCACAGGCAGCATGGGCACCATTGTGTTGGGTCTGGGAACAGATGTGTGTATTTCTATGTAAATATCCATGTTGTGTGTAGCACTTAAGGGTTGTGTACATATGGGAGACATTCTGTGGCCTGTGCTAGACAGGAGATCAGGCCAGGTGACCATTCTGATCTTGAAATCTCTACATCTCTGTGTAATTATTACTATTATAAAATATGAGGTAGAAATGAAGTTGTGAGGGAAAAGGGGATGCCCCATTTAAGACAAGTTGAAGGAGGCCAGGCTGTATATGGACATGTCCAGTAGGCACCTGAGAGGTATATTGATAGGACAGTGCTTGCAATGGTTGTGGATGGAGGATGACCCAGGGGAAGGCCAAAGACTAGGTTCATCAATATGGCTATTAGCCAAAATGGTAAGAGATGCTCCCATGTTGTGTGTATCTCTAAGCCACTGATTGCTAGATGCTGGGAATGGGTGACAGGACAGACCACTTGACAATTGCCTGGTCTGTTCATTCCCTCTGAAGCTCCTGCTATTGGCCACTGTCAGAAGACAGGATGCTGCATTAGATGGAGGATTGGTCTGACCCATTATGGCCATTCTTATAGTCTTGTGTTCCTATGACATGGACTGGATATAAGCAGACTTAGAGAGCTCAGTTTGCGCAACAGCCAGATGTGTGATCCTGGGGTTTGGAAAAAGACTATAAAGATTGCTAACCCCCTGTAGGGAGGTGCAAGAAAGAAGAAGAGGAAGAGAGGTGGCATCTAGCAGCTTCCAACCTGAAGCCAACCCTTGTGGTGCTGGGCACCATATGAACACAGATCAAACTGTGCGCATGCCCGCACAGTCATGTTGTTGTGACTGTGCATAATACTCACAGAGAAAGCCTGTTCAGTGATAACTGTGTCCATGCTGTGACACACCCTAAATGTGCACACACCAGCTGTAGGGGTCTCAGTACACATACACCTGGAGCAGGTCTCATTTCCCCCACCAGGGGCCAGCAGAGACAGCCAAGCTGTTGGGGTGAAGTAGCAGCCAGCTGCTGGCTGGGTTGAGGGGCCACGGGTGGGGGTCAAGTCACTGGCTGAGCAGCAGGGCTGCGGATTGGGATTGAGGGGCACCAGAGAGCCACGTGGGGGAATGGACCTAATGATGACAGACCCTCCTCGTCCCTGTTCCCTCAGGTGGGCCTGCGCCAACTGGATATGTCTCTGTTGTGTCAGCTGTGGTCGCTGTATGAGTCTATTCAGGAGTACAAGGGGCTATTCCAGGACATGTCATCATCCCTACACTCCGAGGGCTCCTATGCTGCTGAGAACGGCTTCTCAGATGAGGATGAGGAGTTTGAGGTGGAGCCGCCGGGCCCTGACGTGCGTAAGGAGCCCCCACTGCTGGGCCGGCTAAGCCTGCCTCAGCCCCAGAACTCCCGTGACCAGTGGCTGCAGGACTCCTTCCACATCACCATCTGAGCCCTGCTGGCTGCCACAGCCCCACCTGCCACCCCTTGTGTGGACATAGCAGCGTGTGGAGCAGGAAGCTCTTACAGCGCCCCCTGGTGGGAGAAGCCAGGCTGAAATGGCTGGGAGCTTCCTCCACAGCCTGTGCGCCTGCCCTTGCTCCCTACAGTGCTCCCTGCTGGGAGAGGCTGGACCTGCAGTATCTGGGAGCTTCCTGCAGAGCCAGCATTCCTGCCCCTCTCCCCACAGCACCCCCTGCTGGAACAGGCCAGACTGGAGTAGCTGGGAGCTCTGCTTGCAGCCTGTGCTCCTGTCCCACACCCTATAAGACCCTCTGCAGGGAGAGGCTGGGGATGGACTAGCTGGGTGCTCCCCACACAGGCTGTGCTCTTACCCCCTGCAGAGAGTGGCTGATGCAAAGCGATTTGCAGCTTTGCTCTGGGTAGGCAATCAGGGTCATGTTAGCAATTTTTAGGGCTCCAGTCACAAGCCAAGAACAGCCACTTTTAAGATATTTAAAAAAATAGAATAGTTAAACATTTGACATGTAGGGGAACCCTCCAACCCCTCTTTAAGAGGGAGAAGTGAAATGTTATATATACAGCATGAAGGGGCCTGAACCCTGACCGAGCCGTGGAATAAATCCTCAGAAACTGACTTGACCATGGATTATTAGTTCTTAGAGGTGGGAGTCAGGGCTTGGGAAAATAACTGGAGTATTTGTGGTAGACCCAGTGAAATTCTATTGTTCCCCTGCCCTCACTGGCCCCACAGGGTAACTGATACAATCAAAGGTTAACAGCTCCCAGTCCCACTTTCCAGCTGGGCCAGTGTTGTGGGGGGGTGGAGTACGGGTCCCAGCAACTGGTGAGAAGGGTGGCATGGGAAACACAGACAATGGGGAAGGGGAAGAGGTCCTGGCAAGGTGGGAGAGACCAGCACTGGGAAATGCAAGCCGGGGGGGGGGGGGGCAAAAGTTTTAGGAAACAGACGCAAAGGGGGGGGGGGGGCCCGTGCCCTGGGGCCCGGGGGGCGCCCTCGCGAACCCCACTCCCCCCCCCCGGGGGGGGGGGGGCACGAGGAGACAGACTCTAAACTGTGGTTTCACCTTTGTTTTTCACACTGTCTGTGATTTTGGGGCAGATCTTGTGAAGTTTGAATGTTCAGGGTTGGTGACTGTGCGCAACTGGTCTGTGACCAGACAGTATCCTGGACAAGAAGAGTCTTCAGCAGCATCCTCCCCCCAGTTGACATCTTGAATATCCTATTGCATTTGTAGCCCATTTCATGATGTCGATGCCCAGTCTGCATGCATGATGTATCCCAGTCATGTAGGATGATACATTTGCATGAGAGAATCAAAAAGGCTATGGAATGGATCCACAAAGAGATGACCTGAAACACTTGACTTCAAACATTCTTTTTTCCTTTTGTTGCTAAATAATAGCAAACAAAAATACAATAAAAAAAAATAGCCCCCAAGGCTCGCTCGCTCACACACACACACACACACACACACACACACACACACACACACACAC
>ML681973.1:31932738-32220627 GCA_007922195.1 Podocnemis expansa | reverse complement strand
CACACACACACACACACACACACACACACACACACACACACACACACACACACACGAGATACCCTAGGCCAGGGGTCAGCAGCCCAAAAGATAAGAAGAGCCATTTTAAAAAATTCCTTCAATAACCATGTGTTTTGAGAGCCACAATGGGTGTAGCCTCCTGGTGGGAGGTGTGGGAGCATGTAGTGGACCACCCACGAAGGCCAGGAACAAGCTGCCTGCTGGGTCCCCCAACGGTGGAGGGGGTAGTGGACTGGGTTGCAGGCTGCTTGCAGGCGCCCCTGATGGCAGCAGGGGCCGGGAGCTGCAAGGAAGTGGCCAAAGAGCTGCGTGAGGCTCCAGAGCCACAGGTTGCAGACCACTGCCCTAGGCAGTCGCCTGCCCCTAAAGCCAACCCTGATTCCTTGTATCATCCAAAGATCCCAATGGCTGCCCCTACCCCGCCCACCTAGACACGTGAGGGGGTGAACCAGGGACTCTGTGTAAATTGTTCCTGAGCCCTCTTTGCTAGCTGACATTTCCCACAGGAATGAGTCGCAGCCAGCAGGTGGGGTGGTAGATCTGAATTTCAGCCTTCAAACCAGGAAATTCACTCATGGCTGCATCTGTCCCACCAGGCCCAGCCAGTGTCAGTGTCTCCCCCCCCCCCCCGCCAGCCAGTCGAGGGGGCAGTAGGGTCCGTGCGCTCTCAATCCCACACTGTGCCCAGCTCCTGTTTCCTGGCCAGACAGGGTCTGCTGGATCCCCAAACAATGGCCCTGCCGGCCCCACTTCCTCCTATTCTCACTCAGATCTCGCAGGAAGTCCACTGCAGGCTTGGGGGCTGGGGGCTTTGTAGGCCTGCAGCCCTTAGTACCTCACCATCCTCCTCCAGGGTCCCAAGGCCTCACAGCATGTCTTAGGCCTGGCTGGACGGTGCAAGCTACCCTACCCTTCTCCAGCTGTGCAGCAGCAGCCTAAGCTAAAATTATACTGAATCTCCAGCTCTGGGAGCACCAAAGGATCAAGTGTGTAGGCTAGGAGCCAGGACTCCTTGGTTCATTCCCACCTGTGGGTGCACTGGGGGGGGGGGTGTCTGTATTCCTGCGCTCTACTCCCATGTTGCTTAATTATTTTGCCCCCACATGAGTCCAGAAGCTTCTGCAGGCTCCAGGACTCCCGCGGCTGAGCACACCCTGTGCCCTGCAAATGCCAGTCTATTCTCTGCCCTGCTGCCTGTGGCCCCTCATGTTCAGCTGCATGTGCTGGAGCTGCCCAGCTCTCAGCCACGTTTTGCTCCCATATCTACATGAAGGTGAAGGGGCAGTAGGTTGAGAAGGGCTGGCAAGTTCTTTCCAAGCTCACAGCTTGGCCTCCATGCCCTGCCCTGCGCAGCTGAGGCAGGCGTGGCTGGAGCCCAGCCCTGGGAGAGGCACGCTCAGTGTTTGGAGAGAGAAGCCAGGCACAGACAGGGGAAAAGGCCTGGTGGGTTTGGGAGCAGAGATGTTCCTGAGCTGTGGGCTGCCCCTGGGGGTACTGGCAGAGTTGTGCTAGGGGAGCCCAGGCCTGGGATAGCAGAGGGCTGTGGGTCAGGACTGAGAGGTGCTTGCAGAGCTGGAGGGAGCCCACAGCCCAGAATAGCAGGGGGCTGCAGGACAGGAGTGAGGCAGCCACCCAAGAAGTGACTCCCCGGCACAGCTGCTGCAGATCCTGCTGAGTTAATGTTGGGGTGGGGCTGTGATTCACCTGCTGACTCAGCAGCAGCTTGTATTGTGGGGGGAGGGGACGTGGGGTGATGGGTGTTGCTCCCCCACTTTGGAATGGTCACCCTAGCCCCTGGGGGGTGTGAGAAAAGGATTCGTCCCAGGCTTGCATCTGGAGCATGGCAGGAATTCAGGGCTGTGGGTCTCTGACAAGCAAAATGTGACGTGTGCAGTTGCACATGGAGCATGAGTTCACCATCAAGTCATCCGTGGCTGCCCAGACACATGCTCTTGTGTGGCCACAGGCTTGTGCATTCGCCTGTGGTCTGAGCATACGCGAATGGCCCCACAGGATCCCTGGAAGGGAGGGCCTTGTGTGTTTGTGACCCTGCTGGGCAGGGATCCTCGTTGGTGTGTGCACTTTTGCAGGAGGCCTGTGCCCAGGGCTGGGAGGGAGGGTGCTTGTTGCTCTCTGGACCTGGCGGGCTGATTCTAAATTTGGGGTGTTGAATCTTTCCTCCTTGTGTGCAGGCGGCGCCAATGCCAGGACCCAGCTCAGCTTACTGGGTATTTATACCCACTGAGCCCATGGGCAGCTATGTGAGCTGGGGGGGGGTCAGTGGGGGATGGGGCAGGGTGGGATAGGTTGTGGGGGGAGGGGGGAAGGTGCCCATTTCCATACTGGCCTTAGCTGTGTGACCCCCACTGCTGTGATCCCCTCCCCACTATGTCCCAGCCCCCCTTCCTGCCCAGGGCTGAGACAACTTAGTTCCTTGGTTCCAAAGGGGCAGCCGTGGCTGTCTAGTCTGGCAAAACAAACCAGGGCCTGGTGGCACTTTTAAAGACTGAGAAATTTATTTATCACATGAATGACTGGTCCTATGACTTACACCCCCCTGCATTTATTTTCCTCCCTTCCTGTAAGTTCCCCATCTTCAAAGCCTCTGACTGAAAGCTCCTGCAATGAGTAAGTTTGTTAGTCTTTAGACGTGCCACCAGACTCCTTGTTTGTTTTAGTTCCTCAGGGAAGTGGGGGAGGGGGGAGATATCTGGGGGGCTGTCCAGCACCCTAGGGTGGGGCCTTGTAATTTACCTCAGATCTAATTACCCCTTTTCTGCCCCTACAAATCTGTGCCCCCAACCCTCAATCCCTTGGGGTGTGTGGGGGGGGGGCTGCTCTCCATCTCCATGCCCGCCTCGCACCTCCCTCCACCATGGGCCAGTCACTCCCTGTACCTCCATCAGTCCCCACTCTTCCCTCCCCACCTAGCCCCGCTCTTTTCTCTTCCCCCCATGTCTCCCCTCCCCCTCCAGCCCTCTGCCCGCCTCTGCGCCCCACCCTCACTCCTGCCATGTACCCCACCGATGCCACGGCCCCCAAGCCTCCCAGGCGCGTGGCTGGCCTCACCTGCCCCCCCCCGGCATTTCCAGTCATGACCCCATTTACCCCCAGCTCTGCCCCCGGCTGGGGGGGCGGATCTGGGCTCGCGCGTTTCTCTTCCCCTTTCTCCTCCTTCTGCTTCTTCTTTCGGTCTCCGCGCCAACTTCCTGCGCGGCGAGCCCGGCCCAGCCCCGCGGCGGAGCCCCGGCGCCCCGAGTCCCGGCCCGGGGAGGGGCGAGCGGGACCAGGAAGCTCCGAGGCGGGCGGCCCGACGGGCGCTGGTCCCTCCCTCGCCCTCGCCGAGTTTCCCTTCTCCTCCCTGCCGGACGCCGGGACCCGCTGGACCGCATCAGCCCGGCGCCTGGCCCGGGGCGGCGAGAGGGACCGGGACCCCCGGGGTGAGAGCCAAGCGCCCCTGGGCCCAGGGATCGGGCTGTCCGGGGACGGTGGGAGCCAAGCCCCCCGAAAAGGGGCCCCGGGGAGATCCAAGTGCCCCAAGGATCGGGGACGGGGGTGGGAGCCGGGACCCCCGGGGGGTGAGAGCGACCCCCGGGGCTTTCCCGGGACCCCCCTGGCTCCGTGCCCGCATCCAAGCCGCCCGCCCGGCTGCTCTTTCCGTCAGCCTCGGGAGCCGGGACGATGGGCGTCGCTGGGCACCGGCCGGGGCCGCGGGGGCAGCCGTGAGCTGAGGGGCCCCTGGCCCGGCCCTGCCCGGCGCGATGAGCTCGGCGTGGAAGAGGCTCCAGCGCGTGGGCAAACGCGCCGCCAAGTTCCACTTCGTGGCTTGTTACCAGGAGCTGATGGTGGAGTGCACCAAGAAATGGTGAGTGCAGTGAGGGCACCCCGGCCGGGGACCCCTGGTGTCTCGGGACACAGCGGACCCCATGCCCCTGGGGGCAGAGGGGCCACGGGGGCCCCCTTATATCTTGGGGCAGAGGGGGCATGGGGACCCCATATATCTTGGATCAGAGGGGACCCCTCACCCCACATGTCTTGGGGCAGAGGGGGGCATTGGGACCCCATATATCTTGGGTCACAGGGAACCCCAAATATCTTGGGGCA
Source organism: Podocnemis expansa (assembly GCA_007922195.1). Lineage (NCBI taxonomy): Eukaryota > Metazoa > Chordata > Testudines > Podocnemididae > Podocnemis > Podocnemis expansa. The sequence continues at coordinate 32,216,502 of ML681973.1, read as the reverse complement.
GCGGGGGCATTGGGATCCCATATATCTTGAGTCAGAGCAGACCCCATATATCTTGGGGCAGAGGGGACCCTACTATATTTTGGGGTGGAAGTGGGCAGAGGGGACCCCCTATATTTCAGGGCAGAGGTGGGCACAGGGACCCCAATGTATTTCAGGGGGTAGATAAGGAATGGGGGGGCTGTCTCCCCAGTAGGATCAAGGGGGTGTTGTCACAGGGAGAGGGAAACTCCCCCCCCCCCCAAGCCTCTGATTCCAGGGCCCTGGTGGAGCAGACGGATCAGCCACAGCCAGGATCGGGCCCAGGGATGTGCACAGGGGGGTGATGCCTTGGGGGGGCCCTGGGGCCTGTGTGCCCTGCATGTATTTTTGGGGAGAGCAAAGCCCCTGAGCCTCTTCTTTTTGTTTACCAACAAGAGTTAATGAATTAATTAAGGAAGGGGCCAGGTACTTGGGGTGGGGTGGGGGATTAACTCTCCACAGACAGCCCCATGGAGGACAGTTCAGGTGTGGGGTGGGGAAAGAGATTCAGTCCTTTCGCTCTGGGATGGGGTTTTTCCTATTTTAGCTATGGGAAGGGAGCCCCCAAAACACTATGGGGGTGACCGAGAGGAGCCGATGAAAGACTGTTGTGTGGGAGGGGGGCTGTCCCCAGATCACGGTGTGGAAGTTTGGGAGTCCGGAGTGAATGGAGCATGGAAAGAAGTCACTCCCACACTACAGTTTGTAGTGAGTGACATTCCCCCCACCCCTGCCACACATTCCTAACTTACACCCTGATGCTCCCCCTTTCCAAATTTCCTTCCCTGGTCCCCCCCTTGCTTGAGCCCAGCCCCACTAGCAACCCCTGGGGCAGGCAATGGGGGGGCCTAGCTGCTGTGGAGCTGTGGAAGGCAGTTGTTGATTTGGTGGGGTTGTAATGAAGTCTCAGGGCCTCACCAATTGTAGGGCCTGCTTGATGAAGACAGAGTCCTGAGGCCTGGGCAAGGCCACCCATGAGGGCTCGTGCCCCAGGCCGTGCAGGGCTGGTGTCAGGGGGGCACTTAGAGCTGAACCGAGAACTCAGGGACTGACAGAAGGTGGGGGCCCCATGGCAGGAGACTCTAGAACATGCTTTAGAAAAGTGGGGTCAGCCAAAGGTGGGTGACTCTTTAGGAGTGGTGGAGGGGCTGGGACGTGGACCCTAGAATATGTGGAGTGACAGGTGGGGGCTCCTCTGGATTTGGGATAGGACAGAAGGAGCCTAGAACATTCACCAGAATGTGGAGCTAGGGGGACTCTCTTCAGTCCCTGGTCTGGGTGGACAGTGGGGTGGCCAGAGATGGTGAAACCCCCCTGTGATTTAGGGGGGACCTAGAAGGGGAAAAACCTCCCTACTCCCAACTCTGGACCATTTCCATGGAAATGAGAGGAGGCTGCAGCAGGGCGTTCTTCAGTTTTTTTTTTTTAAAACTAAAATGACCTTAAAAGGGATTCAGGGAAAAATGATAAATATTTAGTGACAGGAGCTAAAAATAGAGGTGGAGGAACAAGTGGGTAGGGGGCAGAGAGATTGTAGGAAGGGTGGACCAGGGGGAGCAACTCTTGGGGGGGCCCTTGGGGAGCAGCAGGGACCCAGCCTGGTCCATCCCCCAGGTCCTGCCCCTTTTCCTTCAAACTTCTGCCCATCCAACTCCTCCCATTCCCTATGGTTCCTCCCCACCGTGGCTCCCTCAGGGACCCCTCCTGTTTTCCAAAAAAACCTCCCTCTCTCCCAAATGCCCCTCCCCTTTCCACACTTGGCCCTGCCTTCTTTTCCCTTGCCCCACCCAGCCTAGTTCCTGTCTAGCTTCTTGTTGCCACACCCTAGTGATTTTCCCCACCCTGGAGGATCCCAAATCCTGGGCCCTCTCTCCCTAGCCTGGTGGGTATCTCCTTGTCCCCCTGGGTGCAGGCTGACTCATCCAGGCCTGGGGAGGATGGGAAGAGTTTGGGGGTATCAGGTTTCCTATCAAGACACCAGTTTAGCTCAGCACCTGCAGAGAAGCTCTGGCCTCCAACCCCCTCCTGACACTGACAGGGCTAAATTTAGCCCCTGGGCCACAAGCCCAGGAGGGAAGAAGGTCCCTGTAAACCAACCCAGGTCTCAAAGCAATGCACCTGGCCAGGGGCTCAAGCTTGGATCTTGGGGGGTGGCAGGTGAGGACTCAGAAGCATTAGCAGCTAGGAGGGAAAATGCAGGGTTGAGATAGGGGGCTATGGGTCAGGAGGGGGGGGCACCAGAAGATGGATAGAAGGGGGCCCAGGGCTGAGATAGCATGGGCTCTGGGTCAGGAGTTAGGGGAGTGGGGGATTTAGGTAACAGCTGAGCTGAGGGAGGGCTGCAAGCTGGGACAGAGGATTTGTGAGGCACTGAGTGTGTGTTTATATTTCCACCTCATACAAGAGCTAAGAATACGCTGTGGATGGTCAATGTTATGACAGTGCCACCGGGGAAAAAGGGAGGGGTGCCTCGTGGGTGTCCTGGCAGGGTTCAGCTTTCTGGCTAGCGGGAGGTTTAGAAACCCCAAGGTGGGTGGTTACGGGGGTGTGAGGTTGAATGGGCCCATGGGTCTGCTTTGGGGAGGCTCAGCCGGCTGACCTTGTGAAACTGATGGCTCTGGTGCAGGCCTCAGCTGAGATCCTTGGGGTGGGGAGAATCTGTGGGAATCAGTGACTGCATCAGAGGGCGAGAGCAAGGCCATGACTGACACACACAGATGGGGAGCTGGTCTGCAGACTCTATTGCAGCTAGGGGTGGCAAAACGTGGCTTGTCTCTTCCAGTTAAAGTGCAGCTTGCAGAACCCCCTACATCCTTCGTCCATTCTGGATCTCCTGCCCTGCGGCCAGCTGGTGGGACTAAAGCAGCATTTCCTAAGCTAATTTGGCCACAGAACACTTTTGGGCTTGAATTATATTGACAGAACACATACATACTGGGCTGGGGCGTGGAGGTGGTTCATGCTGAAAAATTGCTGCATGTATTGCTCAAAAGTTGATTTAAAAGAGTTTTTTGGGAGTTTCTTTTATTTTAGAATGAAGAAAAATAAGAGAGAAGAGTGAAGGAAGTATTTTAGAAGAAAAAATATCACTAGTTTTTGAATTTTTTTTCACAGAACACTTATTCACATCATGCAGAACTGCCAGTGTTCTGAGGAACACAGTTTGGAAAATGCTGGGCTAGAGGATTCTGCCCAGGGGTGGGGGGTGTCAGTAAGTGTGGTCACCCCAAGATATAGCACTTTCAGCCAGCACAGTGCCTCTGGGAGCTGCAAGTTGGGACTGAGGGATATTGGGAGGGCAGGAGCCCAGGGCTGGGGTAGTAGGAAGCTGTGGGTCAGAATGGAGAGGCCTGGCAGAGCTGAGGGGGAGCCCTGGGGCTCTGTGTTGGAAGTGGGGAAAGCTGGGCCCTGTTCATTTGTATCCACCTGTTCTCAGAATGTTCCCAGCTTCCTTTCACATTGTAAGTGATGAAGTTGGAGTGGGTCAGTAAAGAGGGTGAGCTATCATTAACCCCACCCATCTGGTCAGAAATGCTGCCCCCCCCCCACCTCCCTGTCCTCTGCTCAGTTGCCACACTCTGCCAGCCACTGACCTGCAGCTGGTGAGTTGAATGCCATGTTTAGTTGGCAGCAGCTCCATGTGATATACCGACTATTGGCCAGCGCCCTCCTCAACAGCTGGGGAGAGCTGCACCTTAATAGCCCCTGTGGCCCACCCCAGAGGCAGCTGCATCTCAGCACTTGGCAGTATATTGCTGAGAGTATATTCAATAAATAGCCCCTGTGCTTCACCTCAGAGGGGTGTATCTCAGGCTGGTATGTACAACAGACTGCAGAGAATCTCATCTCCTTTCCCTGTGCTAACATACAACTGTGCTTTGCAAGTGCATTCCCACGAGCCAGCGCCAGAGCACGCATAGAGTTTCCATAGCATCCTTTTGCAATAACAAGAAGGCTTCAGTTCTTCCCTGGTGCCTCCGAGCCAGGAATTCCAGCCTGTGAGGAATCAAACCGCCCAGCTCTGAGTGCAGCCCTGCTAGGGATTCACTCAAGGTCATGGAAAGGATCGTGCACAGCCAGGAATGGAACCTAGGATCTGCTTCCCAGTCTTTCGCTGCCACCTGCTCTAACCTACCAGACCTCACACCCCTCCACAGCTGGCGGAGTTCCAGGAGTCTTGGCTCCTGCCCAATCTCTCCCCCTCCCTCCTGCTCTAACCCTTAGACATTACTGCCCACAATGCTTTGGGCTCTGCAGCATCTGGGGTGTGTTAGTGCAAGCCCCAGCTGGCCCCACCCCAAGCCTGGCCCATGTGGCTGTTAGAGATACAGGATGAAAAGTCTCAAAGGAACCAGAAGCTCAGATGTCAAAGGAGAAAGCGGGGCATTGGGTGGGGAGAGAGGTGGCCGGCACCTCTCCGAGGCCATGAAACAAATCCTCAGACTCCTGGCTTAGCCAGTGGCCGGCAGGGAGAGGATCCCACATCCCATGGTGCAGTGAACCATGGCTCCCACGCCTCCTAAGTAAACACCCTGTCTGCCCCATGTCCTGGCAAATACAAAGTGACTCACTTGTTTGCACCATGTTGGGGGCCAGGCTGCTCCTACCTGAGCCTGGCAACTGTGTAGCAGAGAGTGGTGGGGAGTATCTATAAGGGTGTCCTCCCCTGGTGGTAACTGCTGACCCCAATGTGGCATTAGGGGGTGCTGTGAGGTAGGGAGCAGAGCTAGGTAGGGGGCACTCTCCCCTTACAGTCAGTGGTAGCCCTAGTGTATTCTCTCCAGGCTCCTTCCAGCTCTTATCTTTTTCTCTCTGTCCTACTGCTTCTCCCCCATCGTGGGGCAAGCAGGGGGTTCAGGATGGGCCACACCTATGCCCAGCAGCTGAACTGGAAAGATAATGACCCTCCCCACCCACTCACCTCTGCAGCAGCCTAAACTGGAAAGGTTACAACCTCTGTACATCCTGCTCCTCTCCCAGAGCTGGGACTGGACCCTAGAAGTCCTGGCTCCCAGCATCTCCCTCACCTTGTCTAATCCGCTCACTCCCACTCCCCTTGCAGGGCCAGGATTGGAACCCAGGACTCCTGGCTCCTGCTCTGCCCAGCAAGGTGACTGGGTTGGATAGCACCATTGGTCAGATCCAGGAGGTGGGAAGTGGGGGCTACTGGGTTAGATTTATGGGCTCCATCTACTTGCTGGTAGTTGGCAGTGAGCCGGAGAGGCTGAGGAGCTGCACAAAGGGAGGCAGTTCTGGGGCAGGCAGAGGGGTGATAGGGGAAGCTTCTCCATTGGGGTGATGGTTGGTGAGGGGCAGCCACTGGGGCTGGTACCTGGATCATCAGATGACCTCACTGATCTTGGGGGGAAGGGTTGTGAGGAGGGCCCATGGGTACTTAGCTGCTCTGCCTCTCCTCCCCTCCCTAATTTGTTTCTTCCTTCCCTCTGCGTTGCAGGCAGCCAGACAAACTGATTGTGGTTTGGACCAGGAGAAACCGCCGTGTCTGCTCCAAGGTGTGTGGATTCAGGGATCTCCACTCCCCGGGTGGGTGACGTGGCTGGCTGGGGGCCAAGGAATGGGACATGGCTGTTCCCCGTGGGGGTGCCAGCTGTGATTCAACCCCAGGCTGGGGGGGGACTGGATGGCTTGGAGGCAGGGCCCATTCCCCTTGGTGGCTCCAGCACTGATCTGGGTGCATGTTCTGCAGGCTCACAGCTGGCAGCCAGGGATTAAGAACCCGTACCGTGGGATGGTCGTGTGGATGGTGCCAGAGAATGTGGATATCATGGTGACGCTGTACCGGGTAAGGCAGCTGTCGCTCATGCATGCCCTCTCCCTGTCACTCATGTATGCCATCTCCCTATTACACACCCACTCATGCACCCCTTTGCACTGGCACGTGTGTTCTTATGCAGGCCTGTGCATTCCGGCACAGATGCAGTGACATGATTGTGCCGGTGTTTGCACAAAAGCACTGAGGTGTGTGCCCTGGCTCACAGTTACACCCCAGCTGACAGTTACAGTTCCCCATGTACTTTTGTGCGTGTTCACTCCTCTGTGTATGAGTAGGTGCACAATGCACGCTCACACTCAGAGTTGCACACCCATCTACAAACCCTCTCATGGGACTGGAACAGGCTGAGGCCTCCCTTGATAAGCTCCCAAAAACACACACAAACACACTCAGCCTTGTGTATATCTCCCCACACCATGTCACTGTGGCTTGGCCGCCTCTCACCTGTTCCATCCCCCCCCTGCACAGGATCCCCACCTGGAGGAGTATGAAGATAAGGAGTGGACCTTCGTGATTGAGAATGTATGTCCTGGGAGAACCACAGCGTGATAACTCGGGGCTGGATAACAGTGGCTGGCAAGGCTGTGGGCTCTTCTGTCACAAAGGGCCATGAGGCAAGAGAGCTGCCAAGTGGTATGCCAGTTCCTGGGGGCACACAGGCCTCAGAGGCACTTCACTGCCAGCAGCCCTTAGCATGAGGAGCCTTGTCTAGTCTGGTAGGCATCAGCTCCCTCCACCAGCAACGGGCAACACGAGCACCCCCAGGCATATGCTGTCCCTCTGCAGGCAAATGACTAGAAGGCTGTAGCCCTTGCACATCTCCTGGGAGTTCCCTGCCACTGGGCATGGCTCCAGGGGGACAGGACACCTAGCTGAGATCACCGCTGCATGGAACATGCCACAAAGCAGTGAGCAGAGGCACTGGGAGGAAATGGGCATGTACAATAATCTCATAACTCGCCTTCTCAAACCTACGTGTAGCCAGTGATGCTTTCCTGTCTGATGGAGGGCAACCCCCACCAAAATCCCCCTCCCAGCCTTAGCAGCAAGCTGCCCATGTCCAATGTTCCCTTTAATTTTTTGTATGCTGCATGCACAGAAAATTTCTTCTGTGCAAATTTTAGGAACCAGCGTCCAAATTTGCGTGCACTCCAGTGAGTGTGGTCAATCTTGTGAGCACAATGTAGCAAGTGTGTATGATGCAAATAATATCTAAATTTTATTTTGCTATGGTGATGGAAATGATTCTGTAAATTACAAAACCTTATTTGAAACATGCTACTTGAAACTGCCTTCTTAAAGAAGGATAAAAATATTAGCAGTGTTGATTTTTTTTGTGCACGCTTTATTTTGTTGTGTGCAGATTTCACAATCTGTGTGCGCATGCACACATGCACAGCTTAGAGGGAACATAGCCATGACCCTCTGTCCATCAGACAGGGATGCTGGCAGCTTGTTCTCTGGGTACGTCAGTTCTCCCCATTGTGCCCTGAACTCCATTGTTTTTGCTCATAGACAGGATTGGCTCAGTGGTTAGAAGTGGGGACTGGGAGTCAGGACTCCTGGGTGCTGTCTTAGCTCTGGGGGGGAGTGGGGTCTACTGGTTAGAGCAAGGGAGTTGGGAGTCAGTACTCCTGGGTGCTATTTCTTCTCTGGGGGAAGCGAGGTCCAGCAGTGGGAGCGTGGATGTCTGGGAGTTTGAACTCTCCCTCTGCCCCTACTCACAATGCTTACCGTCTCTTCCAGGAGTCCAAGGGGCACCGGAAGGTACTGGCCTCAGCTGACATTAACCTGCAGCGCTTCGCCCGCCCCACGCCCACCCAGGCAGAGCTGAAGCTGAAACTGAAGCCGCGCTCAGTCAAGGTGGTCGCAGCCACACTGCATCTCACGCTGTCCTGTGTCTTCCTGCGGGAGGGCAAAGCCACGTGAGTCTTGCCTGCAACAGAGGGCCTACGGAAACAGAACTGTTTGTGAACAGCAGGGTTTCTTTGCAGGAGGGGGTGGAGTAAGTGTGGGCTCTGGCTCCACTGGCAGTGGGGACAGTGCAGGAGTTTGGCCCAGAGAAGGGCTGGGCAAGGAGCCTGAGTGCTCTTGGTGGCCATCTTGGGGCACGACAATGGCTGCAGGAGAAGAAGGTGGTATGGGGTATCCATACTAGAAGGAGATGAGAGGAGGAGGGTGGCAGGGGGTTAGGGGGTCTCTGTGGGCAGCCATGTTGGCACCACTGTTGAGGAATAGGGTGGGTTAAATCTTGGCAGTGTTTATTAGAGGGACAATCTGTTGCCTCGCCATGGCTGATGTCATTTAAACAGTCCCCTGTGCTGCCAATGCAGGACACGGAGACTGGGTTGGGGCTGCCCAGCATGTGGCTTATGATTAGAGGCCTCCCAAATTCATGCCTGTTTTGGTCAATGTCATGATTGTAGGATTTTAAAAACTGTAAATTTCACAGTTTCAGGTATTAAAATCTGAAGTTTCATGGTGTTGTACTGGCAAGCCATGGGAGGTGGGTCGCAAGGCTATTGTGCAAGGATCATCCTGGTATTACTACCCTCACTTCTGTGCTGCTGCCTTTGAATATGGACCCACAGCCAGCAGCTGATGCTCTCTGGCTGTACAGCTCTGTGAAAGCGGGTCTCTCCTACAATAGCCAGATTTTAATGCCAGGGGAGACCAAATTTCAGTCTGGGGTGCATTTTCCATGGCTGTGAATTGGGTAGGGTCCTGCCTGTGAAAGCTCCCTGTTTCAGGAGAGGTGGTTTGTATGGATGCAAGGTCCATGCCAGGCTGGAGGAAGGAAGAGAAAGAGGGTTGCACTGTCCCACCTTGCTGTGAGCCCCTAGCCCTGCATTGTTGTGGAAGATCCTCCCTTACTCTATATTTTACCCCTCAGAGATGAGGACATGCAGAGCCTGGCCAGCCTCATGAGCGTCAAACCCAGTGACATCGGCAACCTGGATGACTTCGCTGACAGCGACGAGGACGAAGAGGCAGCCAGGAAGAGGCGGCAGGACGATGGAAGCAGCCAGGGTACAGCACCAACAGGTGAGGCCAGCCCACTGTGAGCTCCCCCTTCAGCTCTGACTGTCAGTGCCTCTAAATCCCAACCCATATCCCCCTGCCATCCCAGGCCTGTGCCATTTGTGATTGCAGTTTGCCCTTGTTGCTGTTTGGTTGGGTTCTCTTTGGCCCCACAGTTGCTGCAGCTCTCAAGAGCATCTAGCATCTCTGCTTTTCAGCACAGGGTGCTCTCTAGGCTTCTCTTTGCTGGGGGGCAATAAATGAGGTGCCTGGTCTCTGCCTGGGGGCTGGCATCTGTGTCCCCACAGAGCTGTGCTGTCTTGGTGTTATTTTTTTCTCTCTCTCTCTTCCCCCTGTCTGTCTGCCTGTCTCTCTCCACCACTTTCTGTCTGTCTCTGTCTGTACTGTAGGTTTCCTTCAGACCATATTGCTGGACTATTTCACAGGTAGGACCCTTCTGCCAAGTGGGCTTCAAGGCATGTGGGGTGCAGAGCAGGCAGCAAACCACTACATCTCTCTTTCTCTTCCTTGTTGCCCCAACAGACACATCACGAGAGCTCAACACTCTTGCTGAGGAAGAGGAGAATCCCCTGGCCTCAGGGACCAGCCGGTCAGCAGTTGGGAGAGCAACCCCCCATGGAAAGCCACAGGCAGCAGGTAAATGAAGAGTGGGTGCAAGAGCCCTAGGCTGGGCACTAGGACTCCTGGGTTTTGTCCCCAGGTCTGGGGGGCGGGGGAGTAGAGTGGGGTCTAGTAGATTAGAGTAATGGGGACCTGGAGTCAGGATGCGTGAGTTCTAGCCTGGCCTTGGGTGATGAGTGGGGGGGGTCTAGTGATTTGAGGAGTGTGGGAGGGCCCAGAACCTACCCTTGATCCCCCAAGACAGGAATATGGGGAGATGCTATATAGCTGTCCCCTATTTCCATCACCCCCAGTCTCTGACTCCTGGGTCCCTCTCCTGCAGGCTCCGCTAAGGAGAAAGCTGTCCAAGTGGCTGACACCCCTGATGGCCCCCTGAAGGAAGCCCCCAATCCAGCCCTGGAACTGGTCCTACAGGGTGGAGCACCCTCCCCTTCCCAGGAGCTGGTGGGCACCCCCCCCAGTAAGTGGTGCAGGGGCCGGGAGGGCTGGGCAGAGCATGGCAGACAGTGGGAACCCAGTGGGCACTGAGGGGCCTGTGGAACCAGGCACTAAGGGGGAGACGCGGACCCAAGCCCCAGACCAGGCCCAGAAGCCAGGCACCAGCCGATTACAGGAGACAGGACAACATGATGGCAACCCCCGGGCAGAAGAGGAGGAGAAAGCAGTTGCCTGCATGCAGCGGCCGGCATCTGGGAGTGACACCAAGGGCAGGTGAGTCAGGACCCCTGGCTTTGAGCCTAGATCTGGGAGGAAATGGGGTCTAGTGGTTAGAGTGGGGGCCTGGGAACCAGGACTTCTGGGTTCTGCCCTGGCTGTGGGAGGGAAGGGGGTGGCACAGGTGACCTCTCTGTGGAGGGGAAAGGCTAATGCCTGTCCAGCAGATTATGGATCAGCCCAGCAGCCACCTCATGTTGGTTTTGTTTCTGTCCTGGGAGCCTATGACAGTCTCTTCCCCTCCCCTGCTCAGAGAGGTGTGTGGGTGCCAGCCCCCCATCAAGAGGAAGCTGCACTTCCCCTACCAAGGAAGGGAGCTGGAGGCCGGGCTGCCCACTCTGCCCCTTCCAGTGATGTGGGGGCAGGGCAGGGATGCAGCTGGTCCACAGGAAACTGCTGGTCCCTGAGCCCAGCAGATTAACACAGGAGGAAGTTTTGGAGGTGGGGCAGGGAAAGGACACAGGGCCTGTTCCTGCTAGGGGGCGCTGGCTGTGATCTGGCCCAGGGCCAGGAACTGGCTGGCTGGAATATTTCAAAGCTGCTCATCTGCTAAGGAACTCCTGTACTTTGGGCAGATTTACAGTATTTCAAGGACTGCAGTTTGGAGAAAGCGGGGCTAGCTGGAAGCCAGGAATCCTGGGTTCCCTCCCTGGCCCTGGCTGGGGGAGTAGTTAGAGCAGAGGGGGATCAGGACACCTGACTGCCGTTACTGGGCCTTTCAGTCTCAGTGCTGAGAAGATTCAGTTTGTCAGTTTGGGCAGTTGAGAAATCCCCCAGGGGGCAGCTTGGGACAAGACTGAATCTTCATCTCTCCCCACCGTCCCTCCCCCCCCAGGTCCAGTGATATCTGGATGCCCCGGGCGGAGACGCAGAGCCCTGTCCCTGCCCCACGGCGGAAGAAATCCCTCCTGTTGGAACCCGCTGCACCCATGGCTCCATCCCCCGAGGTATCCCTGGTCCAGAGACGCCAATGGGAAACCAAGCCACTTCCTGCCCCGCAAAGACTGGGGATGGCCAAGTCAGAGAAGGGTCCTCAAGCCACAGCCTCTCTCCCTTTGCCAGTGGTGCCTGCCAGGGCCCGGCCTAGATCAGCAGAACTGGCAGCCCAGGCAAAGCCACTGCCCTGGCCCCGGAGGGCCAGGAGGGCCCGCTCGATGTCTCCGGGCCCCTCTGTAGTGATGTACCTTGATGAAGACGCACCAGGAACTGTCGTCGTTGCTGGGGAGGGCATCGGCTTGGCCACAAAAGACTTGGAGGCTGGGGTGCCTTCCGCTGCTGCGCTGCTGGCTGTGTCATCTGTGGTCGGGCTGCCCCCAGTGCCAGGGGACAGGCAGGGAGAGGAACTAGCAGTAGCAGATGTTACTGGTCAGCCAGGCATCAGCGGTGCTGCTGCTGCTGCTGTGGTGCCCCGCAAGCAGGAACAGGGCAAGGTGGCAGGAGAGGGTCCCAAGGCAGCATCCCATCTCGAGAGGCAGAGAGCAGAGGAGGCAGCCAGGAGAGATGCTGTGATGGCTTGTGTGGTAGGGGGGGCAGGAGATGTGCCCTCTCTGGTGGTCCCCCCCAAGCCATGGAGATGTCGGTCGGAGGATGTGGGGGGTGAGGAGGTCAGAGGGGTGTCTGGAGGGGTGATGGAGGCAGGTAGCCTGGGGGTGATCCCAGGCCAGCTGAAGAAAGGCAGGCAGGAGGAGCCAGTGGAACAGGAGAGCCTTGGGGCAGACAGGCAGGTGTGCGGGGATGCTGCTCCAAGCATGGTGGAAGTTGTGCCTTTGCTGGAGGGGCACAGGTCAGAGCTCGCAGCAGAGGAGGGGTCTGGGCGGGTAGGCCGGTCAAGCCCAGCAGCAGGACAGGCTCCCATTGTGACACCGCAGGAGCAGGACAGAGTGGCAGGAGAGGGTCCCGGGGTGGCATCCCAGCTAGAGGGGCAGAGAGCAGAGGGTGCAGCTGGGCAGCATGCTGGTGGGGTAGAAGATGCACCCAGTGTGGTGGCCCCCCCCTAAGCCATGGAGGTGTCGGTCAGAGGAAGTGGTCGGCAAGGGCACTGGGGAGGTGCCCAGCAGAGTGGGGGAGGCAGGAGTAGGAGATGGACTGTGGGGAACGATTCCATCCCAGTCAGAGAAGGGCAGGTCAGAGGAGATGGGAGGAGAGGTGGCCAGCCAGCCATGTGGAGGTGTAGGGCAGTCAGTAGCAGCAGACACCCCATACGTGGAGGCCCCAGCCCAGCCACAGGGCACCGTGGAGAGCCTGGGAGCTGACAGCGAAGTGCCCAGCAGTACTACCCCTAGTGCAGTGGGGTCCCTGCTGGAGTGGGCTGGGCCGGAGGAGGCTGTGGGCTCCCTGCCCAGGAAGGAGGAAACCAGCGGGCCAGAGGCCCCCCCAGAGACGTGGTCATCAGGGCTCTGCACAATCCAGCTGGCCGGCCGCACTGAACTGGAAAGGAGCAGCAGACGGGCCGCAGCGCTCACACTAACGCCCCCTCAGGATGCGTCCATCCCTGGCCCCCCATCCCCTTTCGCTGAGCCGGGCATCTCACAGTGCCACCACACCCCAAGCCTCCCACCCACCCACCCCACCTGGGAGAGGAGCGCCAGCCCATCAGCCAACGAGGGGACGCAGGCATCCGGGCGGGAGCCGTCTCCCCCACCCAGCAGTGCTGCCCAGGATAGCATAGAGCAGGGGGTGGTCCAGGTAGGGATAGCGGATGCTTGTGCCCCCGGCCCTGCCATGGCTGCCTGCCCGTGCTTCCAACTAATCCTAGGGCTTGTGGGGGAGGGTGGGAGGGGATGGATGGATGAATATGCCCACAGCATTACTACGGGATAAACCCAGAGCTGGGATGGGGAAGCAGTCTCCGTACCTTAAACTGTGATTGGGGCTAACACCTGGCAATGGACCCTGAGAACCTGCAGCCCCCTCTCTAACCCCTGCCCCTTGCTGTGTGGCCAACAGACTCATGCTGCTCACCCTGCTGCATGGGGAGAACTGGGGGCCAGTGACCAGCGAGCGCAAGGCACAGCACCAGCAGGGGATAGCCCTTGCTTAGCAGATGGAAGGAGAGGGTGTGATAGACAGGACCAGGCCTGGTCTTTATTGCCCACAGGCCCAGATCTTCTCCTCTGGCTGCTGTGAGGCAAGGGGGTAGCTTGGTGCTTGTGGGTTTTGGGGACCCCTTACCACAGGGGGGAGTATGAAGGCAGGAGAATGGGGGAGCTCCATGGTGAGCCGGGTGAGGGCAGGAGTGGCTGCAGGTTCTGGTGGGGGACTCAGTGTGGGGGTGCTTCACCTCATTGGGGGTGATCCCTATACCATTTCACCCATTTCTGATCTCCTAGGAGGAGTCCCCCGCAGCCAGTTCAGGCCTGGTCAGCTGCAGCCAGTCACTGCTGGAATGGTGCCAGAATGTCACAGCTGGCTACCGTGGTGTCCGGGTCACCAACTTCACCACCTCTTGGCGAAATGGGCTGGCATTCTGCGCCATCCTGCACCACTTCCACCCAGAGAAAGTGTGAGTCCTGGGACTGCCAGTTGGGTTGGACTGGGGGGCTGTGGAAGGAGTGTGGGGCTTGGACAGCAGAGGCTGCAGGTCAGGACTGAGGGGTGCCAGCAGAGGTGTGTGTTGGGGAAAGGCCTTGCCAATATATGGAGGGGGAATCTTTCTGAGAGGCAGGTGGGGTGTGGGGATGGAGATATGGGCTGGGAGAGGGGAGCCCTGGAAACTCCATTCACTGAGCAGGATCTAGCTTTGTCATGTGTCTGTCTGTCCTCCAGCAACTATGAAGCCCTGGACCCTCTCGCTATCAAAGAGAACAACAAGCTGGTAAGTTGGGAACCCTGGTGGGTAGGCAGGAAGATGACCATAAGAACAGCCAGACTTATCTAGCCAGCATCCTGTCTTCTGACAGTGACTGCTACCAGATGTTTCAGAGGGAATGAACACAATTTATGGGGGTAATGTTCACTCTGAAGCACGACGCATTTGTTGTGGTTGGAAGATGGGATGCTGGGCTGGGTGGACCATTGATCTGAGTCAGCATGGCCGTTCTTGTGTTCTTAAATGATCCATCAATGTTGTTCAGCCCCAGCTTCTGACCATCAGAGGCTGAGGGATACCCAGATCATGGGGTTGCATCCTTGACCTTTTTGGCTAATATCTATTGATGGCTTGATCTTCAATGAACTTACATAAATCTTTCTGAGCCCTGTTATGGTTTTGGCTTTCATAGCATTCTCTGGCAAGGAGTTCCACAGGTTAATTATGCATTGTTTGACATAGCACTTCTTTGTGTTTGTTTTAAACCTGTTGCCTATCAATTTTATTTAGTGGCCAACCCCCTCTTGACAATCTGCCCCTCCCAGGTTCTTGTGTTATGAGAAGGGACAAATAACACTTCCTTATTCATTTTCTCCACACATGATCTTATAGACCCTCTATCATATCCCTCCTTAGTCGTCTCTGGATTAAGATGTGCAGTCCCAGTAATCTCTCCTCATTTGGAAGCTATTCTACCCCATTATCATTTTTGCTGCTCTTCTTTGAACTTTTACCAAAAAATTTTTTTTTGAGATGGGGTGACCAAAACTGCCCACATCATACATGATGTGGGCATACTGTGAATGTATATAGTGGCATTATGATATTCTCTCCCCCTCCTAATAGCTACTAATATGTAAGCTGTTAGCTGCTGCACAGAGTGGATGTTTTCAAAAAACTCTTCACTATGACTCCAAGATCTCTTTCTTAAGTGGTAACAACAAATTTAAACACCATCATTTTGCATGTGTAGTTGGGATTATGTTTTCCAACATGCATTATTTTGCATTTATCAGCATTGAATTTCATGTGCCATTTTGTTGCCCCATCACCCTGTTTTGTGAGATCCCTTTGTAACTTCTCATAGTCTGCTTTGGACTTAACAATCTTGAGCAATTTTGCATCATCTGTAAACTTTGCCACCTCACAATTTATTCCTTTTTCTGGATACTTTATGAATGTATCAAACAACACTGGTCGCAGTACAGATCCTTGGAAGACACCCACTATTTAACCTCTCTCCATGGTGAAAATGACCATCTATTCCTACCCTTTGTTTTCCTTCTTTTAATTAGTTACTGATCCAGGAGAGGATTTTCCTCTTATTCCATGACTGCTTACTTTGCTTAAGAGCTTTTGGTGAGGGATTTTGTCAAAAGCTTTCTGAAAGTTCACTAGATCAGTGGTTCCCAACATTTTCTTTGCCATGGCACACCTTGCTACCTTTAATTAATTTGAGGCACACCACCATATAGTTTCCAAATAAACTCATGAATATGCATGAACCAATTAGCCAATCAAGAGCTCTTTGAGTAGTTTTTCAAAAAAATCTTGTGGCACATTTGCTCAGACCTGACGGCAGACCTGTGTGCCATGGCACACTGGTTGGGAAACACTGCACTAGATTATACTTGATGATGCTGTAGACCCCCTCGAAGAATTCAAATAGATTGATGAGGCCTGATTTCCCTTTACAAAGTTTTGTTGACTCTTCCACAACAAATTGTGCTCATCTATGTGTCTGATAATTCTCTTCTTTGCTATAGTTTCAACCAATTTGCCTGGTATGGAAGTTAGGCTTTCTGCTTTGTACTTTCCAGGATTGCCTCTGGAGCCTTTTTAAAATATCAGTCACCAGTGTTACATTAGCTCTCCTCCAGACATCTGGTCCAGGAGCTGCTTTACATACCACAATTAGTCATTCTGCAATTTCACATTTTGAGTTCCTTCAGAACTCTTGGATAAAAACCGTCTGGTTCTGGTAACTTTTTACTACGTAATTTATCAGTTTGGTTCCAAACCACCTCTAATGACCCCTCACCCTGGCATGTTTTCTCAGATATGTCCCCTAAAAAGAACTGCTCAGGCTTGGGAATCTTCCTTAAATCTTCTGCAGTGAAGGCTGACTGATGGAAAGAATTCATTTTGGTTCTCTCCACTGACTTTGTCTTCCTCTATGCTTCTTTAGCACATAGTTTGTCAGGTGACCCAGTGATTGTTTGACTGCTTCCTGCTTCTGAAGTACTTAAAAAATGTTACTCATCGCTTTTATGTCCTTGGCTAGTTGCTCGTCAAATTCCTCTTTGATCTGCTTGGTTATGCTTTACATGTGACTTGCCAGAGTTTATGTTCCTTTCTATTTTCCTCACTAGGATTTGAGCTCTAGTTTTTAAAAGATGTCTTTCAGTCTCTTTTACTTTGTTTTTTAGCCACAGCCACATTTTTTCAGTCTTCTTGCTTTTTTTAAAATAATTATTGTGTGGGGCGGTGGTCCCAACATTTTTGGCTCAAGCCCACAGATCTCATTTTTACAACCATGAAGGGCCACCAGTCTCCATCAGCAGGACCCCACTGCTGCACCCAGATGGATGGAGTTCAGTAAGGAGGCTGCCTCGTCACTGATCTCCTGTTTCCCTGGCTGTATTAGGGAAACTGCATGTGTCCTTTATTTTTGTGCACTCCACTGGGGTTTCCAGGCAGTGGCTCCCTTCTGCAGCCCGGGAAATGGAAGATCAGTGCTCCCTTGCTGCTGGCTCCAGCAGAGACCCCAGTGCCTAAGAACCTAGGCAGAGCACTTTGCCATGCTCCTTGCTACAGACGGGGTGGGGGGAGTATTGATTTCCCATCCCTTTGGCTGCCAGAAGGAACCTATACCTGTCTTTTAGCCCTGCAAAAATGAGCTTCACCTGGATCCTTAGACAGAGACTCCCTTCTGCAGCTAGCAGGAGGGGAGCCATCACTCATTTCTGGCCCCCAGGCCACAGGTTGGGAACCACTGGTGTGGGGTATACTTTTAGTTTATGCCTCTATGATGGTGTTTTTAAAAAGTTTCCATATGGCTTACAGGTATGTCACTCTGATGGCTGTTACTTTTCGTTTCCATTTAAATAGTGTCCTCATTTTTGTGTAGGTTCCGTTCTGAAGTCAAATCTTGCTATGGTGGGTTTCTTTTGTATACCCTCCTCCCGTGCTACAAGGATGTTAAACCAAATTACAGTATGTTGGCCAATGGTCATTGTTCCCAAGCAGTTCAGCTCTGCTCACATCTTGGACCAGATCAGGTGCTCCACTGTGGACTCACTCAAGAATTGCCTCTCCCTTTATGCGTTCCAGGTCTAACTGCTCCAAGAAGCCATAATTAATGGTGCTTAGAAATTGATTTCGGTGTCCCTTCCTGAGGTGACATGTTGCCAGTCACTATGGGGTGGTGGAAATACCATGTTATTACTGGGAATTCTGTTTTCGCTAATCTCCCTGAGCAGTTTGGAGTCACTAGCCTGGACAGGTGGTCTGTTTTTTGTTCCCACTGATACACTTGTGTTAGTCATGCATGGAATTTACCACAGAATCTTTATGCATAGTCACTTTGATTCATTTAAGATTTTCCTTGTATTTGACACTCTGCTTTCTTTCACACACGGTGCCACTCCCTCAGCAGCATAACCTATTCTATCTTTCTGACATATTTTGTACTCTGGTGTTACCATGTCCTATTGATTATCATAGTTCCACCAAGTTTTTGTGTTGCATGTTATGCTACTGTCCTCACTTACTACCAGGCACTCTAATTCGCCCATCTTCACACTTAGACTTCTAGCATCTGTACACAGACACGTATAACATCTGTCAATATTCAGTTGCCTTCCTTCATCTGATGTAACTAGACAGGACTATTTTTCATTTGACTGATGCCCTTCAGCTCCTTCCTGGACTTTATTAACATCTATTCTCTCCTCTTTACTTAGCTACAAAGCATCTCATTTAATAGCTCCTCTGCAAAGGGATGTGTTGGCCCTAACCGTGTACTTCTCTGGCCATTGGCTTTAGTTTAAAAATATCTGTACAATCTTTTGAATTATACATGCCAGCAGTCTGGTTCCATTTTGGTTTAGGTGGAGCCTGTCCCTGTATCAGCTTTGCCTTCTCCTAAAGACTCCCCACCTCCACTAAACTTAAAGTCTCCTTGCACTGTTGTCTCATCCTCGCACTGAGACCCCACAGGTCTTCCTGGCCCCGTGTATGGAACTGGAAGCATAACAGAAAATGTTACCATGGGAGTTCCTGGATTTAATCTCTTACCTAGCGGTCTAAACTGGTCCTCCATGGCTTCTCTCCATATTTTCCCTATGTCATTAGTACTGTCTGAACCATTAGCTCTGACATCTTCCCAACATAGCACGTGAGTCTGTCTAGATGTCTTGAGGGGTCCACGACCTGTGCACCCATTTGAGGGGTCACTATGCACTTTTTCCATCATTGTAGACCCAGCTAACTCTTTTCTTCTGATTGAAGTTCCAGTTACTATTACCTGGCTCTTCTTATGGCAGGAGTCCCCTCCCTTCCTTTCCCCTGGAGACTTCCCCACATCCCTTTAGGAACTTCCCACCATGGGAGTATAGGCCACAGTGTGTGGGTCCTAGTGGTCAGAGCTCACCAAGCATGGGACATGACCACTGGCAGTCACAGTTGCTGGGTTCTATCCTTATCTCGGGGGGTACTGGTGTTAAAGTCACCCACTCCATTTGTTCCCTCCCCAGGCCTATGATGGCTTTGCCTCCCTGGGCATCTCACGGGTACTGGAGCCAGCTGACATGGTGTTCTTGGCGGTGCCCGACAAGCTGATTGTCATGACCTACCTGTGCCAGATCCGGGCCTTCTTCACGGGGCAGGAGCTGAACGTGGTGCAGATTGCCAACCACAGCAGCCAGAGCACCTACAAAGTGGGCAAGTTTGATTCAGACCCCGCATTCTCCATCAATCCTGCCTACTTCTATGCCGAGCACTTCCAGGGTGAGGCCAGGGGACCTGGGGAGCCTCAGAGTGCTCCCTCTGCTGCAAGGGATGATGGAAAGGTAGCAGTCCACAAAGCCATGACAGGAGGAACAGAATTGGCCAAGAAACTGGAGGCAGAACTCACCACCGCAAAAGATGCTGGGACTGATGTCAAGGCTGGGAATGCAAAGGATGCTGGGAAAGTGACTGTAAATGGTGCCACATCTGAAACAGCTGTGAAACAAGAAGTGGAGCCCCTTGCCACAAAGGATGCTGGGAGGATACCTATCAATGGTGCTACAGCCACAAGTCCAGAGGCAGAGCCACCTACCCCAAAGGATGGAGGGAGCGAAACTGAAAAGGATGCTGGGAAAGCATTGGTCAATGGCACTACAAACCAACCAGCCAAACACCCAGCAGCAGAGTCTCCTGCCCCAGAGGATGCTGGGAAGGAGCCTACCAACAATGGAGAGAAGCTGGTGCCGCCTCCGCGGTTGAAGCGTCTGTCTATGCGGAATGGGGAAACACCAGCTCAGGTGGAGCGATCCCTGCAGCGCTCACTGTCTACAGGCAGTCAAGGTCCGGTGGCCCCGCCACGCTCTTGTGGCAGCAAGTCAGGCTTCTCCCATGTGCGTGATGCAGACCTGCTCAAGAAGCGGCGTTCACGGCTCAAAAGCGAGTCAATGTCGATTGACGAGGGGGATGTGGGCAGCCCCGCTGGGGAGACACCACGGAGGAGGTCTGACAGGTTGGCAGTGGTGAGTGGAGGAATGTGTGGGTGTTCAGTTATTGTAGGATTTTTCCAGAGCACTGCTTTCTTATCAGAGGGTCTGAATGTACTCATTTATTGAGGCCTGCCTCCTGGGGCACCCTAAAATAACAACCCAGCACATGCAGCACCATGGGACCTGACAGTAATAAACAACACATATAGTCATAGTAAATTATTATTTTAGGGTCTCTTGGGGCTGTGTGGACTGGTTTGTTACTGTGGGGTGTCTCATGGATGCTGGCTTATTACTGTAACTTCCTCCTTCCCTTTTTTCCACCTCCCTCACCAGGATGAGCATGAAGGCATGACCCCCAAGATGGGACCTCCTGCTTCTGCCAGGACCCAGCAGCCCCCAGGTGAGCCCAGGGTTTCTGTAGGGTCTGCCATCAGTAGCACCATCAAGTTTGGGGACAAGCTGAATCATTAAGGGGGAGTAGGGATGTTGTGTTAATTTTGACACTATGCACCAGTGACATGAAGGTAATTGCAGCCCCTGCACAATGCTACAGAGTTAACCCAGGTTCAGCATGTGAAATCCAAAGATCTCAGCCTGCTTATTCTCAATTAAAAGGCTGAAAAGATTAGGCTGTTCGGCTTGGAAAAGAGACGACTAAGGAGGGGGGATAGGATAGAGATCTAGATGATCATGGACGGTGCTGAAAAAGTGACTAAAGAACTCCTCACTTACCCTTTCCCACTGTTGCCCAATTAAATGGATAGGCAATAGTTTTAATACAATCAAGAGGAAATACTTTTACACAATGCACTATTAACTTGTGGTACTCATTGCCACAGGATGTTGTGGTGGTCAAAAATATTTGTGTTAAAAAATAAACTAGGTAAGTTTATGGAGCCAAGATGAACAGTGCCACAACCCCTTGGTCTGGATGACCCTAACCCTGCGGTGGGGATGTCATCTGGGTCCCTCTCTGTGGCCCAGTCTGGTCAGGGCATCCCTCAGGATTAGCGTGTCAAGCTGCCTCCACTGGTGCCAGGAGACCTGGGGGTGACAGCCAAGCTGGAAGCTTGTTCTGGCTTCCTGACCACTGTCACCCGTCAGACAGCCACCCTCCAGAGTCGTTCCTGTGTTATAGACCTTGGGCGGAAACAGCCCATCACCGTTGTGTTTTGGCCATTGCAAAGGCCTGATTTGTTCCCAACACAGTCCTTGATCTGTGCCAGCTGCCCTCTCTGCTCTGGTGCTGTGCTACACCCACCCTGCTCTGTACCCTGCTGTACATTTGTCCATCAGCAGCTATTGTGCAGGTGCCAGGGTATAACTCTAGTATCCCCCATCTAACTGCCTCTTGCTGTCTCCTTCCTCCAGAGGCGGCCCTATCCTCCAGTGCCACCACTCACGAGCCCAGCACCACAGATGAGGAGGTACCGGTAAGGATGGATAATTGTGGGAGAGAGAAGTAGGGAATGGGACACAGAGGGTGCTGGGTTTGATCTCTTACCTCCTTGGCAGCGCTTCCAAGACACCAGCCAATACGTGGTGGCAGAGCTGCAGGCACTGGAGAATGAGCAGAAGCAGATTGATGGCCGGGCAGCGGTGGTGGAGGAGGAGTTGCGCTTCCTCATGGAGTCAGGTGCTGTACTATACCCACCCTACAAGTGCTGGGCCCAGTGATCACCCACTGTCCCACGGTCCCCCTCAATCACGGCCTCTTGGTGGCAGCTCATCCTGGTGATGCAGCTGTGCAGAGGGGAGCCTGCCCACAGAGATAAACCTGTTAGAAGCCTCTCCAGTGGGTGACCCTGATCCCACTACAGGCATAAGTGTACATCCACTGTAGTATGCTCTCTCTCTCCCCCCACCTCCCCTGCAGGCACTAATCGGGTGAAGGAGGAGGAGCTGATTCAGGAGTGGTTCACACTGGTCAATAAAAAGAATGCACTGATCCGACGCCAGGACCAGCTGCAGCTCTTGTGAGTGGCCCTTGGGGGCACAGGGTGGTGATGAGCTGCACCTTTTGGGGAAGGAAAGGATGGGTAACCGAGCACCCTCCATTCTCTTCCCCCAGGATGGAGGAGCAGGACCTGGAGAGGCGATTTGAGCTACTGAGCCGAGAGCTGAGAGCCATGCTGGCTATTGAAGGTGAGGGCAAAGGGCGCTGAGGAGCTTAGAAGAGTGGTTTTCAAACTTTTTCTCTCAGGCCCCAGCTCCTGCTCCCTCTGCTGAACAAAAGGGGGCACTGCCTGAGAATTGGGGGCGGGGCTGTCCCCAGGCACTTGCCCAGATAGGAACAGATGTAAAAATGGGAGGAAATTTGAAAGGACACCAGTTGCCACTCTACGTCCCCAGTGGGGCTGAAGAAGACACCCCAGCCCTGGAGCAGCTGCCTGCCCCTGGGGGGTGAGGGGTTCAGGGTGCCACTGGCAGCCTGTGCTGCTGGCCCAAAGCCCCTGATAGCAGGTGCACAGACTCCTCTTCAATTTCCTACCACCCCTGCTGCTGGGGTGGTTTGTAGCAGCAGCACAAGAGTTGAAAGGATGCTGGCTGCCACCAACGCTTCATTCCCTGCCAAGAGCAGTGGCAGCAGCAGGAGATTTAGAAAGACACCAGCTGCTAACCTGTGGCCCAGGGGCCATGACTCAATACTGTGAAAACCACTGGCTTATAAGGGCCTGCCTTATATCAGTGGTGCTGGGTTCTCAGCTGAGTTTTCTCCCCATCCCTCCAGACTGGCTCAAGACTGAAGCCCAGAAGAAGCGGGAGCAGCTCCTACTCCAGGAATTGGTTTCACTGGTGAACCAGAGGGATGAGCTGGTGCGAGACCTGGACATCAAGGAGAGAATGTGAGTCTCTCTGTTTGTCTTGGGCACCATTTAGGGTTGGGCTAGGTACAGACTCTCTGTGGCATCCAAAGGCTTACCTCGCTCTACCCCCACAGAGCCCTGGAAGAGGATGCTCGGCTGGAGCGGGGCTTGGAACTGCGACGCCGCAAGTACAGCCGCAAAGATAAGTGCTGTATCAGCTAAGCCTATGCTGCCTGGGGCTTACCACATACCGTCTCTCAGCCTGCCTCTGAAAGGGCTAGTAATTGCCAAAGGCTTCCCAGCTATTACCTCAACACCCTGCCCTTTGTACAGTTCCTTCTGTTCCCGCCTTACTGCAGGAGACAGGGTTGTAAGAAAACAGCCTGGAGGGGAAAACAAGGTTGGGGCTATTTATTTGTGTGGGATGCATGTGTGTGTGTGTACTGTAATACAAGTGCCTTGATATTGCCATGTACAAGTGGCCATTCCTTGTTCCCTGGGTATTTGCACTATTTGTAATTGAGTTTGAAATAAAGAGATGTGAACATCTCAACTAGGATGGTTTGGGCCAAGTGCACACAGAGCAAGGGTTTTAGCAAAACGGACAGAGCAGCTTATGGCGCAGGGGTCTCAAACTCAAATAACCGTGAGGGCCACATGAGGACTAGGATGTTAGCGCAAGGGCCCCACCAATAAAACCTTTTCATATGACGACATTGTAAATCTTGGTAACGATAGCATCATTGTCGGCCGCAGGAAATAAGTTTAGGGGCCGCATGTGGCCCACCGGCGACGTGGTTTGAGACCCCTGGTCTAGGGCATGGGGTGCTGCTGGGGTTTTTTGCACCCCCCCCCCGACACTATGTGATTGTGACTCGTGGCCATTTATCCGGCCCTGGGCCTTGGAAGAAAGGTCAGGGCGCTCCCCACCAGCTGTAAGGCGGCAGGACAGCAGCGAGGCAAAACAGACACACCCACGCCGGGGCAATGGTCCGCACCGCTTCCGCTTTGGTGCGTCACTCGCGCTTCCGGCTTCATGCCCCGCCCGTGCGCCCCATTGGCCATCGCCTGACCAATAGGAGCCGCGGAGGCCCCGGCAGGGTGGAGGCGCGCGCCGCTTGCTAAGAGGCTGGTGCGGCTCGGCCCGCGCGGCAACCCAGAGCCGCTAGGGGGCGGCAAAGGGAAGCGGGAGGGCGCGCGGGGGCGGGGCGCGCGCGGCGGCTCTTGGCGGGCTCCGGCCCGGCGCGGCCAGAGCGATGCCGGCGGGCGGGATCCAGGCCACTGGAGGCGGGCGGCAGGCGGCAGGGATCCTGCAGCAGGGGAGTTTAGGAGACCGGGGCTCAGGCTCCGGCATGGCTCCCTGGGCGCGAGAGAAAACACCCGGCGTCTCACCGGAAAACGAGCGGCCGGCTGCTTTAGCCGCAGTGCTTGCACGGGGGGGGCCCGATCTGTCCTCAGGCTCCAGGGCCGGCTGCACCTGGCTGGATCCCGGGCCCAGCGGGCACCGCACCGGGCAGGCGGCAGCGGGGCTGCATTGGTGCCCGGATCCCCGCTCCTTGTTGGGGGCGCGAGAGGGGAACCCGGCCCCTGCTTTTGGGCGGGTCGCCCCGCTCCCGGGGCGGGGAACAGCCGGGGCCGGGCTCCCCCCGCCTGCCCCGCTAGGGGCCCCCGGCACAGGCCGAGCGGCTCGGGGCCCCGCACCCACCTAGGCACCGCCCTGCCCGGGAGAGGCCCCAGGCGGGCCTCGGCTCCCCGTCAGACGCGGGGCCTCGCATTTATTTTCCTCCCGTTCGCTAGGTTCCCCGTCTTCAAAGCACCTGACAAAGTGGGCTCTTCGCCCCTGCAAGCTCATACGATAAATAAATTTTTGTCTTTAAAAGTGCCAGCAAACTCCTTTGTGTTGAATATAGCAGCACTTTTGTGGCATAGACTGCCGCCCGCCACTAATAAATCCAACATAACCTACCCTGAGGAAGTAACATTGCAATTTTACAAAGAGGGAAACAGAGAGCCAGCACAACAAGGTAAGCCAGGTAAGCATTGTAGGGGGAGTCCCTACTGGAGGGGCTCCAGAAGGGGCAGCGTGCTCTGACATCATTCAGCTGTGCTGGTGTCTGCTGTGCTTGCAGGGGGCACCAGAAAGGGTAGCACGGTTCCTGCAGAGGCACAGACACAGGTGGTTTATCCAAAAGTACGCAAGGATGAGGAATAGAGGCTGGGGGGCAGGACTCCCAGTCCCCTTTTGGTATTGAAAGACAGAAGTAAAGAGCCCCCTAAAAATAACTTGGGTGGGAAGGGAACATACCTTTCCTCACCTCAAAAATCATTTGCAGCTCGTGTAATAAAAAACATTAAACCCAATAAGTACCTTACTTTAGCAGAAAACATTCTCAAAAGGCCCCCAGCCTGGCTGAGCCCACAACACCCTCCCAACATCATTTGCACAAAGGCTTTTACACAGTTTCCTTTCCCATTATGTTCACAAGCAGGGCTGAGTCAGCCCCAAACACTGCTGATGGGCCAGGACCCATACAAATAGTAGCAGCTTAGGCCTCTCCCTGATATTGTAACAAGGGGTGGTGGTTAAAAATCCCTAGGGGAAGGACTCAGATTTTTCTTGTTGTGTCCCCACCATGAAGTCACCCTGAAAACTGGTTTGTAGAGGGAGCAGGGGTTAAAGTGGGCTGGAACACCACTCCCAGGCCCACTATTTTTAGGGGCTCAGTGTTCCAGGACCCCTAAAAATAGAACATGGAGCTGGAACGCAGTGTTCCAAGGTCCACCATTGAAAAATAGCAGGCCCCAGAACACAGCGTTCCAGGTCCATGTTCTATTTTCAGGGGCCTAAACACTGGGCTCCTAAAAATAGCAGGCCCCACAGCAGCATTCTGCCTTGTTCTGGTGGGCATGGGCAGGGGGCAGTGCTGGGGGGCTCAAGCCTGTCCCAAACCCATCACCTTCCACACCCCACCCCAGGGCCTGCAGCCTCCTGCAGAACCGCACCACCACCCTGACCCAGGGCCTACTGCCCCCACCTCCCCAGCCTCGCTACCGCCAGGGGCGGCCTGGCTCGCACTGGGAGGAGGTTTTGGGTGCAGCGGGGTTCTAGGGCCCCCCAAATTATACTTTAACTCTTGAAAGGGAGCAACTGGATGCAGAGTAGGAAAATGAGTAGAAGCAGCAGCCGCAACAAAAAAACCCAAACCACACCAAAATCCTAATGCTGGTGAAAGCAGTAAATCAAAGTGTTCTAATAAATTTATTTCTTCAGTGAGAGCTTAAGTGATATTAATCTTGTGAAAGTAGCTGACAAAAAAGCACAAGAGCTCTAGGAGAAAGCAGGAGATGGGGGCTTTCAGCTGAATGTAAAACCAAAGAGCTGACTGGTAAACAAAACTAAAGCACCTGGAAAAATTAAATTGCCATATACCAGCATATTTGAGAAAGAAGGTATATGTGAAATGCCATGAAGACTGACTAATGGTGTGATTAGAAAAAAGCACAGGAGACAACAAAGGCTAATGTCTTCATCTGCCCAAATTAGTTCAGACTTGCAAGTCCAAACTAAGAAGTTCAAGCTAAGTTTGAACAAACCAGGAACTTTTTAGTTCAAACTAACTGTGCGTTATGTTTCAAACTAACACTTAGCTCAAACTAGAACATGTTTTTAGTTTGAACTAATGGCTTAGTTCAAACTTAAGTTCAAACTAAGCCTTCGTCTGAGTCTTGCTGACATTTAGTTCAAACTAAGCATGTATGTCTGGACTAACCCCTGTATTTACAAGTTCAAACTAAGCCTTCCTTAGTCCAAACTAAGAAATTGTGGGCTAAATAAGTCCTGACTAACCCTTCTTAGTCCAGACTAATTTGCCAGTTTAGACATAGCTAAAGATACTAAAGAAGCAACCAATTAGTAAATTTGTAGAGTAAATTAGGAGGAAAAAGCAAGTCATCAATGGCATTGCAGATTAGATTTAAGGGATAGAATTTGCCTGAGAAACAAACAAAGCCATATATTTCCCACACCCCTAAAGTGCTACAAATGCCAATGGGGTGGGTGCATAGCAAATGTTTGGCTAGGGAAAACAAGAGGTGGTCACTGCTGGGGTGAGCATTTCTATTATCATTGCACAGAAAGAGCAGAGGATAAGTGGAGTAACTGGTGGGAACTGCAGCCCAGCAGCTAGAGAGTATTGCAGCAAAACAAGCCAAGGAGACACAAAAGCCATCAATAAAAGGGGTGCTGGAGACAAGTGATTATATGCTAATAATGAAAAAAGAAAAGGTTATTGAATTTATGGTAGAAGCGATGCACTGAACATCACAAATGGGGAGGGCCCTATCAAATTCACAGTCCATTTCCATCAGTTTCACAGCCAGAGGGTTTTAAGGTTGGTTCATATCACATGATTATAGATGGAACTTTATGTGGCTCCTGAGGCTCAAAAGGAGACAATAGGTGAACTGCTCCTAGTTTTTAGTCCCAGCTGGTGCTGGGCTCCTGGCCTATCGGGAACAATGGGCAGGCACCCCAAGCCCAGACAGCACCTGCTTGGGCAGAAGCCCTGGAAGGAGCCATAGGGTGGAAGCCCCAATGGCAGAAACTCCCAGCAATGGAGAGGGGTGGATTTCACAGTTTGTGATGTTTTTCATGGCTATGAAATCATTAGGGCTCTACAAATGGGGAGGGGGGGGAATAGAAAAAACTGATGTTACAAGGGCCCTGGAAACCTGTGTGTATCTCTGATCTATACTAGGCTGCTTGGTCAACCTAAGTCTGTTTTTCAACAAACCAGTGCTGGTGTTCACACTGAGAGTATCACAGAAGACAACAACACAGAGAATAATTTAAAAAAACAGAGTTGGAGAATGTTCTATTGACAGATAATTAAAGGTGCCAAGACAAACATTCAGGCAAATGAGGACTGGATTTCAGACTATGGACAGGTCTATACCCTAAATGCCCATTGCTATAACTACATTGTGCAGGGGTATGAAAAATCCAGCCTTATCCCCCATCCCCAAGTCTGGACATCACTATGTTAATGTGAGGGCTTCTCACCCTGATGTCACTACCGCCTCTCAGAGGAGGATTAACTGCTTTGAGGACTAGTAGCGTTTCCACTGAAGCTGTGCAGCATTTTAAGGGTAGACCTGCCCTGAAAGTAGCCAGATCCCACATCCTGCTGGGATTGACAAAATACGTATTAGTTCTCCTTCAAGCGCTGCTCACATCTTTCAGTTACAGGTGTCCACATGCCACAGCGCACGGTAGCTCGGAAAGTCTGTAGCGTTAGCCTGTCAGGTCAGGATGCACGGCCAACGCCCCCTCCACGCTGCAACCGCGGCTATATAGGTGACTCTGACCCTGAGCCTGACCCTCCCAGTTCCTTTTTCCGCCATCAGCATCAGTTTGGATCAGTGTTATCTTGCAAAACGCAAGGGCATGTCTTTTCACGCAAAACTCAAAATGCCAGGTTTCAAGCCATGCTTGGGATACTGCAAGGCTTTCCCGATGGACGACCTGCATGAGAAAAGCCTTGCTTGCTTGGGTGAGTCCCACCTTACAGCAGACTGCCCAATTTGCTGATCCTTCAAGCAAAGGACTTGGCTGGAAAGGGAGCATCATCTTCTAATTTCAGGGACCAGAGCCGCTCCGCCCAAAAGCAACCGAGCCACCAGTGCTCCGCTGGATCCTCGATCAGCCCGGGCTCAAGATTCCCACCAATTTCCGGTACCAGGCTCAAAATCTTGGCCCTCTAAGGTATGTCTTCGGCACCGACCTCGCCAGTCTCCTGGTAGCCTCCCAGCCACCCCGAGTAGGGCCCCAGCTCAGGCACCGGATCGCCAAGGGCATTCAAACCTGGCTCCAGTGCAGAACAAGAAGAAACGGGCCACAGTGGCACCGCCTCCCTCAGCACCGCCGGACACGGCACCACCCCAAGCAGCACCGCGTCTAAGTTTGGTACTGCCGGACTCAGCACCGTCGCCGATACCACCGCTTCTGGTGCCGCCACTTCCGGTACCATCAGACTCAGCACTGGCAACACCCACACTGATACCTGTACCATCGCGGGCCTCTTCACGCTTCGACCTGGCACTGTCAAACCTGGTATCGGGTACAAGTACTGCAGCTCTGCCTCATCACTCCTCCGAGGAACTTTCGGTACCGGACTGCCGGTTGTCAGGGGGGAGGTCATCCAGATCGTCCTCAGAAGACCCTTTTCTTCCCCCCTCAGGAGGAGCGCCCAAGAAAGCAGCCTCGATAAAGCTCTGTGTCACTGGGCTCAAGGGGAAGGCGCCCATCAGGAGAGGCTCCTGCTTCCCCCATGGTGTCTATGCCGCCATCGAGGTCTCTGCACAATGAGTGGACCCTCGACTGGCTGAATGCAACGGCAGATGATACTTCCTTCCACTATGCCTGTTCGCTGGCACTGGAGTCCTCGGATTTCTCCAACGACGAGCCAAACCCTGATTGTACCCAGCGAAGCAGATCAAGAGCCCCCGTCATCCTCGTCGCATGAAGAGCACCTAATTGACATGTCTGCCAACCACGAGGGAGATCCCTGTGTCAAGCAGGACCTCCTCCACCACATGGCAGTGAAGCTGAAGCTGAAGCTAGGAGTGATCCAAGTGGAAGATGATTCCCTCTTCGACGCATGCCGTAGAGCTCCGCCGGCTAAGGTCGCAATTCCCCTGCACACCGGGGTGTTCTGCATCATCCAGGAATGCTGGCAAACGCCTTCCTCAATCCCACCAGTGTCCAAAGTAGCAGATAAGAAATACTCTGTCAACCTGGGATGTGGCGGATACAGCGGCACATATAATGGCATCGGCAGTGGTTATGTGCCGCGTGGCCTGGCTCCAGAACTCCTGCCTCTCCACGCAGATGCAACAGATTATTCAGGATCTCCCCTTTGAGGGCCCCAACCTCTTTACAGCTTCCACAGATGTGAAACTGCATGGTATGAAAGACTCAAGGGCTACACTGAGGTCCCTCAGGATCTACACTCCTCAACCCGTTAGGCACTCCTTGAGGTCGCACCAGCTACAACAGCAGTTACAACAACTGAAACTGCAGACCTAGTTCCCAAGATCACTCCAGTTTCCCCAGCACCACCTCGGGGACCTGGACAAAGATAAAGGCCGATCAGGTAAAGGGGGTAAGCTTGGCGCCTCTCAGTTGGGACAGCGCGGACAGGGATCAGACCACTCATCGGGCCACAAACAGCATTTTTGACGGTCCCCCTGAGGGCAGCGCTCCATAACCCCTGTTCTCCCCCCACTACGTCTGCCACTTTGCTCCACGATGGACCCATGTCACGTCAGACCAGTGGGTCCTCGACACAGCGGCCAGGGGATACTGCATCCAGTTCCTCTCAACCCCCCAGGACAGAAATACGCCCCCTCCCATAATCCCAGAGAACCCAGATCTGCTAAGCAAGCTCAATGCTGAATGCCAGAAGTTACTCTCCCTCGGAGCCATTGAAAAAGTTCCCAAGAGAGAGTGCGGCAAAGGGTTCTATTCCCACTACTTCCTAGTCCCCAAGCCCAACAGAGACCTACATCCCATTCTAGACCTCAGAGCACTCAACAAAAACAAAATAAAATTCCGCATGGTCTCCCTACCACATATTATTCCCTCCTTGTCCCCAGGAGTGTGGTTCACAGCCCTCGACCTAAAGGACACTTACTTCCACATAGCGATTCAACCCCACCACAGGCGGTTTCTCAGATTTGTAGTGGCACCGCCCTCCCCCTCAGGTTATCACTAGCTCCCAGGGTGTTCACAAAGTGTGTTGCACCAGTCGCAGCTTTCCTATGCAAGAAGGGTGTAAGAATCTACCCCTACCTAGACGAGTGGCTCATGGTGGGCAAGTTGACAGGTACAAGACCATGTCAACATGGTAATGAACCTGTGTGAGTTCCTCGGCTTCCACATAAACTTGGAGAAGTCTGAGCTTTGCCCCACGCAGGACATAGAGTTCATCAGGGCACATTTAAATACCCAGCAAGGCACCGTGTCCTTGCCCCTGTCAAGATTTCGGTCCATCTGCACCATCATCACGAAGCTCCAGGTGCCCAGGCTGACCACAGCGCACAGATGCATGCAGCTCTTGGGACACATGGCAGTGGCCACATTGGTAATCCAAACAGCCTGCCTGTGGATGAGACCGTTCCAGCTCTGGTTCGCCACAAACTTCCGACCAGAAAGGGACCACCTGGACAAGGTACTCTCAGTCCCTCAATATGCTCTGGGGTCCCTCCAAATATGGAGGGACTTCGACTTCACGATGGGGGGAATTCCGTTCAGGGAGTCCAAGTCCTCAGTGACCCTTATAACGGGTGCATCCAACTCAGGCTGGGGTGCCCACCTGTCTGGGGGCCTCTCCCAGCAAGGCATTTGGAACCTTGAGGACAGTCTCCTCCACATAAACATGAAGGAGCTCAGGGCTATCAGGTTGGCCTGCATAACCTTCCTAGACGAGATCCAAGGCAGGGTGGTCCAAATCCTCTCAGACAATACAACGGCCATGTTCTACATGAACCGTCAGGGGAGTCTGCTCCTCAGTGCTAAGCAAGGAAGCAATCGAGCTTTGGAACTAGCGATAGACTATCACTTCACGCCGACTGCCACCCACCTACCTGGGGTAGACAACAGCATAGCGGACTCACTCAGCAGGAAACCCCTGGTGAATCACGAGTGGTCCCTCCACAACGAGGTTTTCTCCCTGCTGACAGTCAGATGGGGAACCCCTCAGATCGACCTCTTCGCCACGGGGCAGAACCACAAATGCCCCCAGTTCTGCTCCCTCCAAGGTTGGGAGAAAAGTTCTCTCAGCGATGCCTTCCTCCTCAATTGGTCAGGGGCCCTAAGGTATGCCTTCCCGCCACTTCCCTTGATTCACCGGGTGCTCCTGAAGGTCCTCGCAGACGAGGCACTCATTATTCTGATAGCCCCGGACTGGCCCAGACAACACTGGTTCCCTCTCCTTCAGGACATGTCAGTGAGGACCCCGCGACACCTCCCACAGTGGGCGGACCTTCTGACACAGGACTCAGGACACCTTCAGCACCCAAACCCAGGCCTCTTGCACCTGACAACCTGGATGCTCTCTGGCTCGGCAAGCAAGAGAGGCGCTGCTCGGATAAGGTTAAAAAGGTCTTGGTTGGTAGCAGGAGACCCTCCACCAGGTCCGCCTACATGGCAAAATGGAATCACTTCTCCACTTGGTGCCGTGACAAAGACATAGACCCTACCTCCACACCAATTCAGGCAACTTTGAATTACCTTCTTGACCTAAGAGACAAAGGCCTACCTCTGTCCTCATTAAAAGTCTACTTGGCGGCAATCTCGGCCTTTCACTAAAGAGTAGATGGGGCTCCATTCTTTTCACACCCCATCTGCCATAGATTCCTGAAAGGGGTGGAAAAACTTTTTCCCCATACCTGTAAACCCACTGCACAGTGGGATTTGAACGTTGTGCTGCAGGCTCTGACAGAACCACCTTATGAGCCCTTGGACTCAGCTGCCCTGCTCATGCTGTCCTGCAAGGTGGCTTTTCTAGTAGCAATTACCTCAGCCAGAAGGGTCTCAGAGTTACGAGCCCTGTCCTCTGAACCCCCATATATGGTTTTCTTCCCAGACAAAGTGGTCCTGCCTCACCACCCCTTGTTCTTGCCCAAGGTTGCCACCCCCTTCCACATGAATCAAGAGATCTGCCTGCTGGTCTTCTATCCAGACCCTCAGGTGAGAGAAAACCAGAGACAGTGGTACACCCTGGATGTGAGGAGAGCGCTCCTAATCTACATTGAGTGCACATGATCTTTCCGCAAGACCTCCCAAATTTTTGTGGTGGTCGCTGAACGCATAAGAGGTTCTCCAGTATCCTCCCAATGCATCTCCAAATGGATTGTGAACTGCATTAAAGACTGCTACGGAAGGTCAAACACACCTTTCCCAGAGACTGGGAGAGCCCACTCTACTAGAGCTCAGGCGTCTTTCACGGCCTTCCTCGCCAAGGTCCTGATCCAAGAGATCTGTAGGGTCACTACATGGTCGTCGATTCATACCTTCACGATGCACTATGCCATGCCCATCAGGCTAGGAATGATGCCGCTGTGGGCAGAGCTGTACACAGTATGGGTAGACTGTAACTCCTCCTACCATCTTTGGGTACAGCTAGCAGTCACCTGTAACTGAGTGATGTGAGCAGCTCTCGAAGGAGAACGGTTGGTTACTCATCAGTAACCGTCCTTCTTCGAGATGGGCTGCCCACATACATTCAGGTCCCTCCCACCGTCCCTGCTAACGGAGTTGGCAAAGGTATATGGGAGTGGGAGGGTCAGGGTCACGGTCACCTATATAGCCATGGTCGCGGCATGCAGGGGGCATTGGCCGTGCGCCCTGACCTGACAAGCTAACACTAAAGACTTTCCGAGCTACTGTGCACTGTGGCATGTAGACACCTATAACAATGTATGTGAGCAGCCCATCTCGAAGGAGGACAGTTACTGGTGAGTAACCAACCATTCTGATCATGAGACACCAGATGAAAAATGGACAAGAAGCAGAAGGACTGACACAAACGCCCTTGATTAACCAGGAATTCAAAGCCCAAGTACAGAAAAATATAAAAGAATGGTGAAAAACGTGGTCAGACAGAAAAAGAGGAAGACGACTGTTTTGACCTGTGCCCTACAGTGGAGGATAAGGATTTTCTTCAGGGCCTGGAGTAGGAAGAATGAAGTAACTTTGTTTAGCAACTGATTACTATGGCGTAAGAAACAATCTTTAATGAATAAATAGACACAAAGATGGACAAGTCACACTCTGTATGAAGGAAGAAAACTGCTCACATGTGATGGGCACATCAGGGCTTTGATAAAGGAATTAAAATCCCTTAAGACAACAAAAACTCCATTGTTAGTTAGTAAAAATAGCAGGGAATTGAGGTAGTGCCAGAACAGTATTGTTTCATTAAGTGAAGGACAATGGGCAAAGCAAGAGTATCAACTACTAAGCAGCAAGGACTCAGTCAGTGACAGCTATAAACTAGTTGTCAAGCCTACTGCGCTATTAGAAACAAGGAGAAAGAAAGAAACCCAAAGGAAGTCTCATAGAGCAGAGGGAGAAGAGGGGCTGGGAGTCAGGACACCACAGGTCTGTCCCAGCTCTGGAAAGAAAGTGGGCCCTTAATGTAATTGTTATGCAATTTACTTAAATAGTATTAGCATCAACACAATTATTATCTATTTAAATTACATAATATTAGTGTAATAATTGTTATTTACTTTATTTAAAATAAATGTGTGCCAACATGGACTTAATTTAAATAATTCCTCTTCCTCCCTGGTATTCATCCCTCTGATGTATTTATAGAGCATGATCACACCTCACCTCAGCCCTCCTCTAAATAAGCCAAGCTCCTTAGTTTCCTCTCCAAAGGTAGGTTTTCCAGTCTTCTGACCATCCTAGTACTCTTCTCCACCCTTGTTCCATTTGAATACATTTTTCTCAAACATGGGAGAGCAGAACAGCACACAGTATTTCTGATGAGGTCTCACCGGCACCTTGTACATTGTACTAAACCCCCACCTATCTCTACTGGCAATACCTTGGCCTCATGCGGGAGTGACCAAAATTATGGAACTCAAGAAGCACACAAGTTGATTATTAAACCTTCGAGAGCTGCACTGAGGCATATAGCCATATTTTACCTACTCCAAAATTACTAAGTTTAAAATTCATTGCATGCTTAATTTTATCCTAAAAGAGGGCAAGTATTGATCCTACTAATGTCAGATTCTAATAATTACTTAAGGTTACCATGAAAACTAGGCCTACTTTTACAGTAAAAACATAGCTTCTTCCCACTCAGGATGGGAGATGTAAAACTTCTAGGTTGGGGCTGCTTTCCTCTGACTTTCTTCCATGAGCTGCACTTTTTCATTCACGAACTGCATGTGGCTCCTGAGCCACAGTTTGGCCATGCCTGCCCTCATGCATCCTAGGACCGCATTAGCCTTTTCCACTGCCCCATCACATTGGCAGCTCATAGACATCCTGTGATCAACCAATACGCCCTTCTCCTTCTCTAGTCAACACTGCTATGGCTCACTTCCCCTCCACCCTGAACACAGCACTTCACATGTCCCCTACCGACCTCCATCCTTCACCTACCCCAGCCTCTTCCTTCCCACCCCATCATCTACCCGCTTCCCTCCCCCTCACCTGCTGCCCTCTCACCCTTTCCTACACCAGCTGTCTCTGCTTCCTTCCCTGACCCTCAGCTTCTCCCCCTCTCATGCCATGCTATGTCCCTCTGTAGGGGTCATGGAGGGTTTACATAGAGAGTTTATCCCACCCCACCCCCTGGTACCAATTAGTGTGTTTGTGTGAACTTGAGTGAGCCCTTAGCGCAGTTTAATTCCCCTTCCCATACCATTCGCCATCCCAGAGCAGAGAGATGGACCAAGGCACCCTGACTCCCAGCCACCCCTGCTCTAACCCACTTGAGCAGTGGTTCCCAACGTAGGGTCTGGGGACCCACATGGGTCCACAGACATATTGCAGGGGGTCTGCAGAGCCTCTCCCTACCAGGGCCAGAATCCAGCTGCAGCCCCGATGCTCCCTGCCAGGGCTGCCTCTCCCCACCCATGACCAGATCCTGGCAGGGGGATGGGGCTGCGGCAGCTCCCGAGCAGAGGCAAGGGCAGGGGGTTATAGCCGCGGCAGCAGCGCTGCTTGCCAGCTGTCCCAGCGGTGCCACCACAGTGGTGCAGGCCAGAGTCTGCCTGCATGGGCCAGATTACATAATCAGCCAGGGTGGGGCCGCAAAGATATTTTTTTTTTTTCGTTAAAAAGGGGTCCGCAGCCTGAAAAGGGTTGGGAACCACTGCACTAGAGTCTGTTCCCTCTTCAGCACTGAGTAGAAACCAAGAGTCCTGGCTCTAGTCCTTCCTCCTCCAACTCATTGTCTCAGGTGGGGAGCCTGTGTGCCCAGAAGGACAGAGAAGGAAGCAGCACTGCTAGATGGCATTGAGCCCTGTGACAAAGAAGAGTGTATGCTCACTGCCCAAGGCAAACAGGGCCAAACCAGACACAGTGGCTGCCCCGCACCCAAGACAGGGGCATGCCAGCCAGCACAAGGACTCCATTCTGCCCCTCCCTGTGGCCTGGGCCCAGCAGTACTCTCCAGCACAAGGATCTGCATATCGGGGTGCTCACCTGAGAAAGGAGGGGACAGAAGGGTGAGCACAGCAGTGCCCCCAACCAGGTACTCTAGCACTGTGAACTTGCTTGGAACAGTGCCCATTTAAAAAAACCAAAACAACATCATAGCAATTTAACTGGTATTACAAAGTTTTTACCTATACTGGGCATAGAACCCAAGAGTCCTGGCTCCCAGCACCCCTGCTCTAACCATGAGACCCCACTCCCCTCCACAGCTGTCCCCTCTGGGAAGGGAGAATCTCACCTTGCTGTGGGCAGGCGGTAGGGAAAGACCATATGGCCCAGATGCCTCATGGCCTGTGCTGTTCCCCTGGGCTGTGCAGCTGGTCTCGGCCTGGCTCAGGGACAGTTGCACAGACCAGGATTAAGCTCTTCTTGCGCAGAAGCTCTTAGAGACTCCCAGGTAATCCCAGGGGTGAGGGGATAGGACACTGGAGGACAGCTTGCTTACTTCTGAGATAACTTGGTGCCTTCTCACCCATTCCCATCCCATCCCATCCCAGTATCTCCCTCCCTGCTTTCCACTCTGGGTCACGCCTGTCATCCATTCTGTCCATGGGTCTCCCCTCTCTGCTGCACCCTATTCAATCCATGGGATCAGCCACCCCCATATCCTTCCCACCCCCAATCAGACCAATGGGCCCACCCAGCCTCATATTCCCTCACCTGGGACAGACCCACTCCCATGCCCAGTCACTGATTATTCTGTACATCATTTATTGATGAATGAAGGGCAGTGAGGTGGACGCACCACACATTGTCCATCGGGGCTACCCAGAGGGGCTGTCAGGAGACGCTGCTCGTCCATCTACCTCATCTTCCATTTGGCTCCCAGAGGGGAAGGGCCCGCAGATGGTCGCTAGACCCAGCTGGTCCTGACTCAGGATCTCCAGACGGTCATCATCCTCCCTGGAGAGGGAGGCAGAGGTCTGGGGAGGGGTAAAGAATCGGACGAGGCTCTGAACCTCATGTAACTCATACACGGTCTCCAGGGCCAGCAGCATGGCCAGGAGTCCCACGAGAAGGTAACCTGGGGTGGGAGAGAGACAAGGATTAGGGGGCTGTCATGGGGTTCCCCTCCTTTCCTCTGCAGCTCAGCACCCCCTATAGAGTCAAGCCCTCATCACACCCCGTATGGAGAAAACCTCCTGCCCCTTCTTGCACCATAGTGCCCTCTACTGAACAAATTGAGGGCTGTGATTCTTCCCCTCTATTTGACACTGCTGAGGCAGCATCTGGACTATTGTGTCCAGTTTTGGGCTCCCCACTACAGAAAGGATGTGGATACATTAAAGTCTAGTGGAGGGCAACTCAAATGATTATGAGGCAGGGGCATATGACTTACAACAAGAGGCTGAAGAAACTAGGCTTATTTAGTCTGCAGGAGAGATTAAGGGGGATTTGATCGCAACCTTCAGCTACTTGAAGGGGTGCTCCTAAGAGGAGGGAGTTGTTCTGTCCTCTGTTACTACTGAGAACAGCCTAAGAAGCAATGGTTTCAAGTTGCAGCTAGGGAAATCTAGGTTGGATATTAGGAAGAACTCTCTCACTAGGAGGGTGGTGAAGCATTGGAATGGGCTATCTAGGAAGGTGATGGAATCTCCATCTTCGGAAACTTTTAAGGTCTGGTTAGACAAAACCTTGCCTAGGATGATCTAGCGGGAGTGATCTTGCTTTTAGCAGGGGGGTTGGACTACAATCAGTATTTCTCAACCTTCAATGAACCTGGGAACACCTAAAGGTATAATCACTTTATGCAGAACACCTGATGAAAAATATTTTTGAAAAAGCTGGTAACTGTGGTGGGAGTTTTAAAATGCCCCAGTTGCAGCAAAGCTTCCAGGTGTGTCAACACCTGCCATGGAGGCATGCCTGGAAGCTTTACTGTGGCTGCGGCATTAAATTGTTCCTCTCCCCTCCCTACTCAGCCCCCCAAAAGAGAGGGTTAGGATGGATCTTGGAACACATGCACTATGTCTGAGGAGCACCAGTGTTTCACAGAACATGGGTTGAGAAACACTGGACTAGATGACCTCAAAGGTCCCTTCCAGCCACTGTTCCCTCTAAGGTGTGCGCATGTGCGCGCGCACACAGGTCACGAAACCTACGCACACAAAAAAAATGAAGTGTGCACAAGAAAATTCAATAGGGCTAATATTGATGCTCAGAAAGAAATGTTTTTGCGCACACAAAGAAATTGTTTGCGCACACAGTCTATGAGTAATTAGAGGGAACCTTGCTTCCAGCCCTAATATTCTATTTTCCAAGGGGCAGCTGTATTAGTCTAGTTCAGTAAAATCAAATAGGGAGTCCTGTGGCACTTAAAGACTAACTGATTTATTTACTGCATGAGACTTTTGTGGGAAAAAAGATTTTCTCCCATGAAAGCTCATACACTAAATAAATTTGTTAGTCTTTAAGTGCCACAGGACTCGTTTGTTTTACTAATATTCTGGTTCCCAACCCTTGCTGCAGCACAGCACCATCTACTGACCCATCTCTCTCCCTGCACCTCAGCACCCCTTATTGAGCCCCATTCCCCTCACCAACACAGGGCCCACTACAGAGCCCATTCCTGGACCATGGCACCCCCTACTGACCCATGCCCCTCTTCGCACCAAAGCGCCACCTACCAAGCAACCCCACCCCTCTCTGCACCCCAGTGCCCTCCTTCTGAACCACAACACCTGCCAGTGGCTGCTTGGCAAATGACTCACAGGTGATGCTGATTTTGTAGAGCTGGCGCAGTGAAGGGGAGCTGCCACGCCCCGGCACGTAGTCTCCAAGCCCAATAGTGCTGAGTGAGATGAAACAGAAGTAGATGGACTCCAGGAAGGTCCAGCCACTTTCCACGGCCCAGAAGCAGAGGGCTGGCAGCAGGATGAAAAGACCAAGCACGGTTAGCCCCAGGGCAGTTGCGTGGCCCAAGGCTGCATGGCCTGTAGGGATGCCCCAGTGGGCATGGAGGTACTGCACAGGTCGGTGGCTCAGCAGCCGCATGAGCTGCTGCAGGAGACAGGTGACCAAAAGCAGGGAGGCTGGGAGCCCCAGCAGGGTGTAGAGAATGCAGAACACCTTGCCCCCATCCGACAGGGGCACCGTGTGGCCATAACCTGGGGAAAGAAAGAGTCAGTGGAGAAGGGCGCAGGGATGGTGCCCATTGTTCCCTACCCACAGCCCCCTGCTACCTACTTAGCTCTGTACCCCATGCCTAGGGTTACCAGATACCAAAGCATGGAAAAGAGGACAGGGGAGTAGGAAAAGGACACAGGAAGAAAATGGAGTATTCATGTCATTCTTCTGTTTTTAGGGGGCCCTGGAACACTTCCCCCTAAAAACAGGGTGTTCTGGGGCATTCCAGCAGCATACTTTACAAGGGGGTAAAGTAAAAAGCCAGGCAAAATCATGTATTTTTAAAATGCCTGCCGGATGGAGGACACGTCCTCCTTTTGCCTGACGGCAGGTAACCCTACCCACGCCTGAACTGCACCCCTGCCAGCTCCGCTGGGTCTCAATGGCGACTGCAGCCCCCTGCTAGCCACTCCTGGGCTCCCCTGGCCCTGCCAGCACCCCCCGGCCCTGGGCTGCCCCCGGCCGGCCGCACCGGTGGTGGTGAGGACGCTGGCGGTGAAGAAGAGGGCAGAGCTGAAGTCCCAGTTCTCGTCCTCGGAGACGTTGCCCAGCGCCGAGACCCCGTAGTTGTCGGCGTCCAGGACCCGCTCGAGCAGCCGCTCCAGGCTGGGCTCGGCCAGGCAGCCCCGGTGGCGGAGCAGGAAGCGGCTCCTCGCCCCGTCCAGCGCCTCCCGCAGCGCGGCCTCCCGCGGCCCCTCGACGCCCACGAAGACGGCGGCGCCCAGCAGCAGGAAGAGCCCGTAGCCGCCCAGCAGCAGCCAGTAGCGCCAGGGCTGGGGCAGGGCGGGCAGCTCCATGGGGGACCCGCAGCAACTGCCTCGGCTCGTCGCCGCTTCCCGGCCGGGCCCGGACACACCTGGCCCAGGGTGCGGAGCCGGCTGGGCCCCGGGCCAGGCAGGTGCAGCCGGGCGGGCCCCTCCCGCCGCCCAGCCGGACCTTAACCCCTCCCGCCCCGCCACGGCTGGAGACTGGCAGCTAGTGGTTAGAGCAAGGGGGGCAGGATGCCCGGGTTCTAACTTTGATCCCCCTGGAGGCGGGGAGATGGGATCTGGTGGTGAGAGCAGGAGGGTGGAAGCCAAGACGCCTGGGTTTTAGCCAGGAGTGGGGTCTAGTGGTTAGAGCCGGGGGGGGGGAAGCCAGGATGCCCGGGTTTTAGCCAGAACTGGGGGAGTGGAGTCTAGTGGTTAAAGGAGAGGGGTGGGTGGAAGTGAGAATTCCTGGGCTCAAGTTGCGGTTAGGGAGGTCGAGGCTGGATAGTAGAAAAAACTTTTTTACTAGGCGAGTGGTGAAGCCTTGGAATGAGCTGCCAAGGGAGGTGGTGGAGTCACCATCTTTGGAGGTGTTTAAGGCCCGGCTGGATAAAACCATGACTGGGACGGTTTAGTGGGAGTGGTCCTGCCTCTGGCAGGGGGCTGGACTAGATGACCTATGAGGTCCCTTCCAACCCTAGGATTCTATGATTCTATGACTGGGGGGAGTGGGGTCGAGTGGTTAGAGGAGAGGGGGATGGAAACCAGGTGGTCTCAGTTCTCTCCCTGACACTGCTGCAAGTCTCTTTTGCACTCAGTGCCTCAGTTTCCCTTCTCATCCACTGCCTCTTCAGACTGGGAGCTCTTCAGGGCAGGAGCATTTTTCCCTGTGGGTCTATGCAGTGGAAAGGGGGCCCAAGCCTCTGCCAGACATTGCAGAAACCCACGATGAGAGGCACATCCCCTGACCTGAACAGCTCCAGCCAAATAAGGCAGGATCATTCCCTATATTACAAAATGGGGCAAACTGAGGGGCAGGGAGCCACCCATTTGCCTGCATGGAGTCTGCAGCAGAGATGGGACTGGGACCCAGGAGCCCTGCTGCAGCCCCCCCCAGCCACAGAATCTGTTCCTCCTCCATTATGGGAAGCCTTCTGGCCAAAATATCCAGTGAATCACAGCGACTGCAGCATAAAAGGGTTAACCCCTAAGTGCTGGGGGTCTTTTGTCTGCAAGTGCCTCCCAGCAGCTCCATGGGGTCAGACACACTCCCAGCAGGTCAGGGGAGGCATGTGTCTGGCTATTGAAAGTGGCTGGTGTTGCAGAGGGGGTCAATGGGGCACGAAGCTGCCCTCCACCCCCAGGGACTGGAAGGGGTGTGTGTGTATAGAATTGAGTGCAACGGTTACTTGCTCCCTTCCTCCACACCCCACAAAAGGCAGCTGGGATCCTTTGGCAAAGCAGCTGGGCTGGTTGAGCAGTGTTGCCTTCCCCACCCCCACCCCAGGGCCCAATCCCCTCTAGTTGCACAAAGGCCCTGGCCTGCTTCACAACCACATGGCAAGAAGAGCAGCCATGCAAAGGGAAGACCTGCACTTCAGGAGCAAAATGACAAGGCCAATGGTGCACAACCTATTTACCCTCAGGAGTCACAAATGCAGTGCTCTGTGGTATGAGGGCCTGTTGCCAGGCATGCCAGGTTTCTGAATACAGCAGCCACAAATATAGGGCTGGATGGGACCATTGGGCTAATGAGGGGCACGTGTGAAATCTGCACAAGTGGCCTCTGTGTACAGTGGCCAGAGGTCCCCTGTGTGGTGCACATGCCCTGAGGACCAGGGGCAGGCCATGGCTGCTTTAGGAGGCAGGAGGGGATTGCTCAACCTAGTCCAGTGGTTCTCAGTCTGTGGCCCATGGACCACTTGCCTAATAAGCATACAACTGTGACCCATGTGACAGCCTCAGGGCCCTATAGGTAACATATATAGTCTGGAAGTGCCAATTTAGCCTCAGGTAGAGATTTTGCCAGAGCCCTGGAAACAGGCATGGCTCAGCATAGCCAAAGCTTAGAGCCCCATGGTCCCAAACCCAATTTGGTTAAACTGAGTCACAACTCAGTGCCACTGCAGTTTAGACTCCACCAGAATTGGAGAAACTGAGGCACGTCTCAGTGTTGTTGTAGCTAAGACCCTGGTCAAACCTGCATGGCTGAAGGAATCTTTTCCTGGGGTAAATTATCCTATTGTAGAGTGGGTTTTAAGC
Source organism: Podocnemis expansa (assembly GCA_007922195.1). Classification (NCBI taxonomy): domain Eukaryota; kingdom Metazoa; phylum Chordata; order Testudines; family Podocnemididae; genus Podocnemis; species Podocnemis expansa. The sequence continues at coordinate 32,174,598 of ML681973.1, read as the reverse complement.
CAGCTACAGTGCTGGGCTAGAGGGCTGATACATTATTTTTTACCTTGTCTAATGATGGATATGATGGCTATTCCCACCCCCCACTTCTTTTTCTTTCTTTCTTGTTTTGTTTGTGTAATAATGGCTGCCTGGAAACCTTGTGGCAATGTGTCCTACTGGCAAATAGTGTATATATACGTATGAGGGAACCCTACCTTTCTGTGTGAAAGGATTTCTCCCAGGGTAGTATGGAAACAAGAGGTCAGGATTAATAGAATCATCCAGAACCAGTCATGAACGGAGAATGGGGAAATGATCCCTTGCTGCAGTGCTGTGCTGGAAGATCCAGGGATGAAGTAACAAGGCACTGAAAGAACACGGTAATGAAATCAATAAAATAAAAATAACAACCACACAACATCCTGACTGAATTGAACTGAACAATTCATCAAGATGCTAATAAAATTATTATGGTACTAGCCCATTGCAAATCATACATGATAAAATATGAAAAGAAATATACTTAAAAATAAATTTAACAATAAAACAATAAATTAAAACATTACTAACAAAATAAAAGAATGCACAATTATAGTCTTGATGATGAGTTATAAAATTAAGAAAATAAACTGATATATTTTACCAAATTAAGCATAAACTAAAGATACATTGTTAATAATTAATAATTATAACAAAAATTGTATTAAAATATAATGCAAATAAATTGATAGTAAAATAGAACTATCAAACAATAGAACACAAGAACATTAAATGATAAACTGATGCTAAAATAATTTTTCTAATAATTATAAAATTTATAACAAATTATATAATTGTTGCTATGGTAATAAAATAAAATAATTATACCTATTAAATTTATCGGTAAATATAATTAATGAAAGAAAAGCTACTAATAAAATATAACTAATTACTCACAAAATACCATAAACCAAATGATATTAAATTATAAAACTTCATAAAAGGCGGTGCATAATAAAATTAACCAATATAACACAAATAATGGATGCAATGATAGCGGTAGATAATTAATAAAATTTAATATATACAAAAATAAAATCAATAAAATACATTTTAGAATCAGATAATGAAATAAATAAGAATGATACCATAACATGGGTGAAAAAATAAAAATTAAAGTATCCAAATAAAAAGGGAATGCATGAGGAAGAAACAAAATACAGGTGGGCACAGTAATAAAATGGAGCACTAATAAATAAAACAAAACTAAAAATAAAGACAACTGCAATATTAATAAACAAGAAACACTTCAGGACTAGAAACATGAGCTAATACCTGGCACATTTAAAAATAAAATAGTAATGTAAAACATAATGAGGGAAACCAAGAACATGAATGACTGTGTGGATGACTGAACCACACATGGATTCTGGACTGCAGGGGACTAGCCTACATACCCAGGTGGCAGATGGGGTGTCTGGGCAGGGGGATTATTCTGCATCCACAGAGTGTGTGGGGCAGTCAAATCAAATCTTATGAGGTGATCCTGCTCGGGGGGGGTGTTTGGGGGGCTAATCGGAGTTTGATACAATCCAGATATATACCATTCTCTCCCTCCAACCCTGCCTACCAAGCACACCCCTATAGAAACTGAACCAGTATTGCCTCTTTTCACTATATTCCTGCATTTCGCATGGGCATCTCTGGAGTGCAGTGAAGGGTTAATCACACACCCCCCGTGCCCCACAGTCCAGCCCTAGCATCAACACTCTGGGTGTGGGGGGGGGGAATGGCTCATTGGAACCCCCCCCCCCAGCACAGTGTCTATAATGGGGTCCTTTTGTGTCTGATGCATGAAAGGGGCACGTGTGGGGAGAGCTGCCATCTGTCTCTGCACCACCTCCACTCCCTGGGGACCCTCCAACCCTGCTGCCAGCCTCATGGCCATTGGTTTCCCCAGCCTGACCATCTGGAGCCATGGGGCTGCACAATAGGCGTGGGGGGCTTTATATACAGGTCTAGGGTCTGTGGGGGCAGAGAGGAGACACAGGCTGAAGGGAGTGAGAATGGGGCTGAGGTTCAGGTAGCCAAAGGGAGACCCTACAACCTGCACCAAAGACTGGACAGGCTGAGGGAGCCTCACACTGGGACTTGAAATGAGGACAACTCAAGGCTGAAGGAGCCCCCATCCCAGAACTGGCACTGACACTGGACAGGCTGAGGAAGCCCCCAGAACCAGCATCAAGGTGTGGATGGGTCGAAGGAGCCCCCAGAACCAGCACTGAGGTACGGATGGTCTGAGGGAGCCCCAAGCACCAAGGGCTAGACCGCCTGAGAGAGCCCCACTTTCTGACACTGAAGTCCTTACAGTCTGCGGGCACCCCTAGACCTGGCACCAAGATCCAGACAGCTCGAGGCCCCCCTCCCCCCAGTGCTCACAATGCCCCGCGGTTTCCTGGTGAAACGAACCCACAAGGCAGGTCCGGTTTCCTACCGGCCCCGAGCCCTCTCCCCTGAACCCCCTGGTGCCAACCCCTGGCCTGTAGGTTGCCCCATGCCACTGGCCTGCATCCAGACGAGCCCTCCTGGCACAAGTGGGACTCCAGCAATTTGTCCCCTGCCCAAGAAGACCCTGCGGCCGGTGGTCTCCACTCCCTCCTCAGGGCAGGGGCCCATTGTGTGCCAGCTGTGCCGCCAGGCCTATGGAGACCCTCCTGCACTGGCACGGCATGGCTGCACGGGCCTGGCCCGCGTGGAGTACCGCTGCTCTCAATGTCCCAAGGCCTTTAGTTGCCTGGCCAACCTGGCCTCCCACCAGCGCTGGCACAAGCCCCGTGTGCAGGGGGAAGCCAAGGAGAACCAGAGCCCCAAGCCGGGCACTGGGCCTGATTCCCACCAGGCTGACTTCAGCTGCACTCAGTGCCCCAGGCGATTCCGGCGCCGCAGCGACCTGCACAGACACCTAATGCTGCACCGGGCCAGGCCAGCACTAAGACAGAGCCAGGATCTCCATGGCAACTGCCCCCCAACCACAACCCCCCTCTGCTTGTCAAAGGAGGCGGTTCTAGGCCTACCCCCTGGCTCCCAGCTCTGTCCTGTGGGGGTGCTTGTCTCCCCCAGCTTTTCCCAGGGCAACAGGGCGCCTGAGCAGCCCTCATTAGTGCAGCTCTGGGCTCCCTAATGTCAGCTGTGCCAGTGTCCCACAATCCTGACCTGCAGCTTCCCGCTAAACCAGCCCTGATTCCCCCCCCACCCCACCCTGTCCCATCCTACCCTGCTCTGCCAGGGGGCAGGGCTCCTATTGTGTGACAGAGATTTTATCCGAAGAACTGAATGCAACAAAGAACAGTTTTCAAAGGACACTTTGCTTAGGGCAGGCCAGCCCTGGGCGCACACTCTCAAAACTCTGAACACTGGTGTCAGATGGGCACTGGACAGACTCATGGACTAGGTGGATTTGGACAAGACAGATGCCTTGCAGCGTTGCTCTTCTGAAAACAGATGTTTGCCTTGAAGAGCCAGCACTGCCCTGGCAGGTTTTTTTTATTTGCAACAACTCCCCTGTGCTGCTTGAATTTCTGGCTTCCCCGTGGGAAAAGAGAAGCTAACTTCCTGCATAGGAGGGGTGTGTGTGAAAACATATACGTAAGAGTGGTGCTAAGTTGTGCACGCCAGGACGGCCTGGCTCCACATGGTGCTCGAGCAGTGCTATGCTGCAGTTGTATGACTGGGCAATGCTTAGAAAGGCAGCTCTGTGCAGGCCCAGACCTGAGTGAGGGAATGCCTGTTAAAAGTGTTTGGAGACGGGTGGGGTGAGGTTATTGTGTGGGTGAGGCAGTGGGCGTGTCCGCCTGGGAAGTGTTTGTGTGCACTATGTATCTGAGCTGGGTGGGAACTTACGCTGCATGGGGGAAGCTTGTATTAGTTTGTGGAGGTGTCTGGTCTGGTGTGGCTGGGGGTTTGCAGGTAGCTGTGGACACATTTTGCAATGCTGTTCTGGTTCTGATCTGTGAGGTTCCAATAATGGCACATTTCTGTATGCAACCAGACCCTGCACCTCCCCAGTCTCCGCAGCTAGCCTGACCCTAACCACCACCCCTGCCCTGTGCTGGCTACTCTCAGGCTTGTGATATATCATAAATGCTGCTCCTCGGTTTGTGGGTGTTTTCCCTCCACAACCCCGTGTGGGCAACACATGATGGACAACATGTCCTGACTCCCAGCAGAGTTTCCACAGACCCTGACCATCATGCCAGGCAGTGACCTGACCCCCAGCTGTGATCAAGGCTGCCCCCACCCACCGATGATCCAGGCCCCCTCTTGGGCCAGTGCTGCACAGATGCCAACCATGATCAGGGTCTTCTTCAAGGTGGCTGCTGCACCAGCTTTGACCAAGACTTGGGGAGTGGGGGTGGGGGAAGGCACTCATGCCAAATACTGCACAGCTCACAACCAACATCATCAGGCTCCCCCTCTTGCTGGATGCTGCACAGCTACATGGTGAGAGACAGTCTCTGCCCCACAGACAAAACAGACTAGCAGAGCTAGCAATGAAAACTAAGAATTGGGTGGCTGGCCCAGGTCTCACCCGTATACAGTGCTGTCTCCTGGCTCTGGGGGTTCCACCAACACCAGCCCAACTGCTCCCTAAATTCCAAGTTCTTCAGCGATGGGCGCCCGTGTTCTGCAAAATTCATGCTCCATCACAGGAGAGGTTGACTATAGCCCACTAAATCAGGACGACGAGGGGTTGACTTGGATTAGGCATTTCTAGACCAAACACCAGCAGTCTCCAAGATACAAGATTGGGCAGTGACGGAGGACTTTAACCATTTAGGCAGCAGTTGAACAGTACTGTGGCAAAATATAAAATGGCTGATAAATTCTTGGAGCATGCTGAAGACATCTTGTTTCTGAAGGAGGAAGCAGCCACCCACCCTGGGGATGTGATTGTGATGCATGGGGAGGAGGGGCATCTCAAGATGGAACACAATTTGGGTGCATTGATCCCTCCCAAAACTGTACAATTTCATAATGTGAAGGAAAGGAAGAGGTGAAAGCAGCAGAGTCAGGACAATGGGCTTCAGAAAAGCTGACCTCAACAAACTCAGACCTAAGAGAACCAAGCATTCAGGAGAGCTAGCATGGTTCTCCAAGAGATGAAGTTAAAGGCACAACAGCCAACTGGCCTGATGTGAAGGAAAGCTAGGAGGACTGAGAGGCCAGCGTAGCTCTATCAGAAGCTCTTTAACAATGTGAAAATCAGAAGGGAATCTGACAAAAAGTGGAAATGTTGCTGAACTGTTACAAATTAGTAGAAAAGAGCAGCACCAGCATGTAGGGCCAATGTCAGAAAGGCTATGGCACAAAATGGGTTATTCCTAGCAAGGCACAGACATCAGACCCTGTGGATGTTAGGCATTTGGAGATGTGATGAAATTAGCCCAAGATGGGCTGATTCTTGCAGAGAAGAGGCAGAAATAGGGCTGTTGACAAAATCAGTTTGGTTGCCGGTGAGGTAGTAAGGGCAGCTGGCCCATGCTGTTGTTTGTCTGGTCACCTGTGAATATGCATCAGTAAGGAGCGTTGGTTGGTCTGACCTACAGTGGTCCCCAGGGAGAGACACTGCAACACTAGTTGGCAAGGAGTAGAGACTGGGATCCACTGCTTGGAGGGAGAGCAGGGGGTATTAGGGGGGCCTCCTACATCCCTGACTGTATCAGCTGGGCAGGGCTCTCTCACCCTTCTCCCCAATCCCACTGCCAGGGCAGGCCTGCTCCCCTGCTCTCCCTTCATGAGGTGAGATATCCTCCCCACTACTCCCTGGAGTAGGACTATCTCACCATTTGCTCATTCCTCACGAGTACCCAAGACCTCAGTGGGGAGGTGGAAGAGAGACTGCCTGGCTGTGTGAGGGCACGGGGAGTTGGCAGCTGAGCATATCCTGTTAAATTCGAACTCTTCCCCTTGACAGTGTTATGATTTTAAAAGATAAAGAAAACCCCAAAACCAAAGCAATTTTTTCAGGGCCTTAGGCATAAAAGAAAATGAGAAAAGGTTCTATAAACACACAGGAGCACCGGAAAGATGAGGAATGTGGTTCACTTCTTGGTGGGAAAGGACAGAGAGCTAATAACAGATGATATCAAGAAGGCTGAGGTCTTCACTCCCTGTTCTGTTTGCTCCAGTCATTATTACAAAGGATAATGACCACTAGATACTCAATGCAATTAACACTAACAAAACAGGGAATGCCTGGTAAAGGATACTTGAATATGTTTGATGTATTCAAATTGGCAGGACCTAGCTGAAGCAGTCTTGGAATTTCTAGCCAGAAAAAGGTTAATAACCTTGTGTGCATTAAGATGAGGGCGTTAAGAACGCCAGAGGAGGTACCACTTCTTCTTTACTTGGTGCTGGAGAGACCTCAGCCAGAGTGCTGTGTCCAACTCTGCATCTAACACTTTAGGAGAGACTTGGACAACTTGCTGAGAGTCCAGAACAGGACAACAAAAATGATAAATGGGCTATAAAACCTGCTCTCTGAGGAAAGGTTAAGAAACTGGGCTGGTTTCATTTTGAAAAAAGGAGCCTGAGGGGGACCTTCTAAAGCTAACACTCAGCAAGGGACATTCAGATTGGAAATTTCTAACTCTAAGGATAGTGTGGTCCTGGAGCAGGTTAGGAGGCTGCAAAATCCCCTTCACTGGAGATTGTAAGAATAGGTCACAGTTAGACGAACAGCTGTCAGGGATGACCTATGTAGCCTGGTCCTGCTGCAGCTGCACAGGGTAATGGATTAGATGAGCTTTAGAGGTCCCTTCCAGTTCCACTTTTTTTTGTTTCCATGGAAATGTCCAATCTCCTTTTCCCTGAGCCAAACAGGCCTTCCCTGCGGCTGGATCTCGGTCAAAGGAAAAGGTGCCATGTCCTACTCCCAGCCCCCCGAGACAGCACAGTAGGAAGCATGGTTTCCGACCCTGGGAGCTGCATATCAACTCTTTTATTGCACAGAAGGTGGGGGGGGGGGATGGGGACGGACACGCTGCACTTTGTACATTCACGCAAGACACAGATTATCTTCCTCTAACGATTGGCCAGTCTCAGTGTAAAAAAACTAGCAAACAAATAAATCAACCTGAATCTAGTACTTGTGTTTTGCTTGTTACTAAAATATTTACAACTCAAAAAGAGATGTGACAACTTCGACCCCCCCCCCCATGTCAGAAGGGACACCCTCCATAGCTAAAAATACACCCTAGCACCAGTTGGGGGACTGGGCCCTGTACCACCCTCACCCCCAGTACAGTACGGAGACTGTGCCCTGAAAGACTAATGGGGTTTGGGCCTGTGCAGATGGAAGGGGTTGCTGGAGGAGAGAAGTAGTGCAGGGGGGGGGGCACTGTTGGGGAGGGGGGGTCAGAGGACCAGAAGCACTATCCCCTTACTTCCTTGCTGCTATGTGGGATGGTCAGAGGGAGGGGACATTAACTCACAGCTTTCAGTATTTTCACAGTTAGCGGGCAGGGCAGGACCCTTATAAAGTGAACAGGCTCCCACGCTGCCCAGGTCAGTGCTGGGTGGGGCTGGCCTGGGGCTCTGAATCCTCAGGAAACTGGGTGAAGATGTGTATGGGTGCAGGTGAGCTTGAGCAAGAGCACATGACTGTTAGCATGTCCTGTCTGAGCACATCTGCCCAGGCCTGAGTCAGTATGAAGCATGTATGAGATTGGGAGCACATCTAAGCTGGTATGAGGTGTGTGTTTGGGTGAGCACATGTGCGAACATGCAAGAGCATCTATGCAAGTGTGCATGAGTGTGGGCAGTTACATGTGTGCAAGCATGTGGGTGAGGATATGCATGAGTGGGGGCAGTTACATGTATGTGTGTGCTCATGAGTGTGAGCATGCACTCACAAGAGTGCAGTCATGTGCATGCACATGCACATGCGTATGTGCAATCACATATGTGAGAGTTTGTACATAAGTGTGTGCAGAATGTGTGTGTGACCATGGAAGCATCTTCCTCTCGTCCCAGGGTTTTCCTGAGGCCCAGCTTGAAGCAGCAGGATTTGGGGGATATTGTGATTTGAGGGTCCCTGACTTTTTTAAGGGGTGGAGCTCAAATGTTCCATTAAAGTGCCCCCTGTTCACTCTTACTCAGCAACGCCAGCCCCTTTGGGTTCCCACCCCCATTGGCAAGGCTACACAACCTCACACTCCTGCTCCAGCCAGACTTGAGAGCTGTGTGTTAGCCAAGCCAGCTGGAACAGGGAGGACCCCTGTGTGCTGACAGCAGGTCCTGCTCCTGGCAGTAGCCCTTGGGTTGGTGAATCTGTGCTGGGCTCCCTGGTGGTAAAAGTCGTGAGAGATGAGACACCATGTTCCCAGGGGAAGGGGATCGGGGGGGCTTCCCTTTCCTCCTCAGGTGGCTGTGGGGGGCTGGTAGCCAGAATCCACTGTGCATGGCTAGTTGGAAAGTGAGACCCCAGGTGTCCCTTCCTTGGGCATAACTACAGCACACCTTTGGACAAGGGAGGGAGGGGTGGAAGAGGCATCATTTGGGAAACAGGGTGGTGGTGAGGATAGAGAAGAAAGGGTGGAGGGGGGGCCCAGGGCCCTTAGAGGGGTTGGCCAGGGTGCCCGCACAGCAGGCGTGTGACCTGGCTGAGCCGGGCAGCTGCGTTCTCCTGCTCCTGCTGCAGTCGCTGGTTGTTCTGACGCAAACTCTGCACTTCGGCCTGTAGTGCTGCCTTGGCTGCCTGCTCCTGGAGGAACGGAGAGGTCAGCATGGAAGGCAGCACCCTCCACCCCCAGCTAGCCCCTCCCTCTCACACACCCTCAATCCTTCACCCCACAGCCCCACTATCACTCCTCCATGGCACCTCCCTCTAACCTCTTTCCCTGCACCTGACTCCTAATTCCTCCACAGTGCCTTGTACCCCTCCCTCCTCCTTCCTGCAGCCTCCACCTCCCTCCACTCCTCTTCTGCTTTCCCTCATCCTCTTCCCTCCAAACACCCCATTTCCCCATCCCTAACACACCTGCTGCAAATCTTCCTGCAGCTTCTTCAGCATTGACTCCAAGTGAGAGACCTTCTCTGACAGTGATCGGGACTGATGGGCCCTGGGTGAGGGAAGGAAAGAGAGAGACAGAGGGGTGTGGGGATGCAGAGAAGGAGGGATGGGTGGATTCATAGGAGTGGGGTATGCAGCTGTCAAGCTGAAGTCAGACGGGGCAGGGGGGGGGCACAGGTCCCTCATCTCCCAACAGCTCAGCCCTCTCAGTATCCTCTCATACTCATGGGTGTCAGTGAGCATCTCCAGGCCGCAGAGCTGGTGAATGACATCCATCCATGGGAGGAATGGTGTGTGGCACAGCCACTTGCAGTTCATTATTCAGCCACCAGGTGAACCAGGAGGCTTCCTGGTAAATGAACCCAACAAAGCTGGGACATGAGCTGAGCAAGAGATGGTTTGTAGCTCTTTTCTCCTGCTATGACTATGATAGCATCAGGGAATTTGCAAGGGGAAAGATGAGAGGAGAGGGAGAATACAGTGAAATGGGGGCTGGGGGGAGAAGAAATGCCCCCATTGTTCCTTTCACCCCATGTGTAGCTCCTTACTCATCCTCAGGGGGCTGCTGGCCTGGGTTCCTCTGGCCACTGCCACCTGGGGGCTCTCTGTTCTCCGGCACATGCTGCCCTGGTACAGAGAAGAGGGAAGATAGAACGTGAAACTCCTCCACGGATGGGTATTCCCTCCTACGCCCAACAGCTTTAACCAGGTTCTTTGGCTAAGAATTTCCCAGCTTTAGCCCCACATTTACTAAGTTCTTTGCCTAGGGAATTACTACTGACCACACACACATTCTCCACCAGGAACTCTCTGACCCCAGCTGCTCTTTCTTTGTATGCAGGCTGGGTACCCCCACCCCTGATGCAGCCTGGGAATCTGTTGCTCACCTTCTTTTGAGAGTGCCTCTAAGATGCTATTGCAGGCAGTAGCTAAGTTGGAGATGGAATCCCACTCCTCCTCCACAGACTTTTCACTGGCTTCAGACAGAACTGTAGAGGACAGGGGGCAGGCGGGGCAAGAGACAGAATGGCATGGATGAGGGCAAGGAGCCCAGCAGCTTTCCAAAGCAAGGCTCTTCAGACCTTTAGTCCAAGCCCCCCACCAAGTATTAGAAGGTTGTTATCCTCCAGCAGGTTCCAGCCACATAGCTCAGCCATTCCTATTCGGTAATGTCCATCCTCAGTGTTAATTAGACCTGGGGAAAACCTGTGGACCTTAGATTCCCTTTCCCTGCAAGCCCTGTCTGGCTGAAAGGATTTGAGATTATATTTTTTACAGTCTTGATTTCTTGATAAAGGAAATAAACAGGAACTGAATCATGATATGTGAAAACCAGTAGCATTCCCAGATTTGGGGTCCTTTCCCCACACTTAAGTTCCAGTCTTCTTTTCCAGCCCCCTGATTTTTTTTTTTTTAATTGGAGAAAAATCTCTAGCTCAGCACATAAATCCTGGTCCCCAGGGAGGGCACTTAGAGCTGGATTCTGTGCCTGGAGAAAGGAAAGCTCCCCTAATGCTAATGAGACAAAATCAGACTAGGTGTGTGCATTTCTTACTCTTGGTGATGGAGTTTCGCAGCGAGAGTGTCCTGGGTAGGAACCTCTCGGTGTCACTCATATCCAAGGTGGATGAGGCCATCTCGCCAGGGGGTGGGGACTGGCTACCCATGACTCCACGGTCAGGGCCAATCTGCTGCAGTGATGTGGGGCCTCCTGTTTGGTCCTGGGACAAGACAATACAATGATTGATGAGTGAGATGCTACAACCCAGGGGCCCATCTTCTGGCATTCTCATCACTGATGGAGTGGCATGTGGGGCTAGTTATATACGGAACCCTCGCCTTGCATGCGATGCAGGCATCTCAAGGGTAGAGCACAGGGCCAGTTAAACAAGTTCACACATTGATTTCACATATAGCTGCAAATAACAGCACATATCCATGTCAGGAGCATCAGTGCATGGGAAACCTGTAGGGCTACCACACACACAATAGTGGAGCCTGACTGCATGCTGCAAGTATCAGCAAAGACACACCTTGATGATCTCATGAGGTCCCTTCCAACGCTATGATTTGATTCTATTCTATTCTATCTACCTTCCATTAAAAAAACACACACATGCATGCACACACGCAAGCACACTCACCATGTCCTGTTCTGGCGGCTCCTTAGGAGTGGCTGCCAGGATGAGGTCAGGTGTTGGGTCAGGTAACAAAGGAACCTCTCTACGTTGGGTCCTGCAGGGGCAGAAGAACATTAGCCTGTGGTAAATACAGATGAGAGAAAGGAGGGGAGTGCAGAGGGTGTAACAGCTGTTGTGGAGGGCAGGAGGGAATCAGGAGTCCTAGGAGACCATGGGATACTCACAGCAGGCTGGGGAGGGTGCAGTAGATAGGGGGTGGGTGGAGGCAGGAGTCAAAGGAATCTAAGGGAGCAAGCTGGGGGGCCAGAGATTTGGCTGGAGGTGAGGGTCCCAGGAGCAGAAGATGCTCACAGTGGGTTGAGTGCCTGGAGGGTGGGCTGGAGTTTGGAGTCCCAGGAGGCAGAGGGTACTGACAGCAGGTTGAGGGCTGATGCGGGGGTGGGATGAAGGTAGGGGTCATGGAAGGCAGGGGGCACTCACAGTGGGTTGAGGTGTCAGGGGGTGGGATGAAAGTGGGTCCCAAATAGCGGGAGGCATTTGTAGCAGGTTGGGTGGCTGGGGGGATGGGATGGAAGGAGGGGTCCAGGAGGTGGGGAGCACTCACGGTGGGCCAGAGGGGGCAGTGCCTTCACTGTGGCTGCGCAGGAACTCTGTGCGCTCCTCAGCCAGGCTGTGTGGGGGCCCGTCCTGCAGGGACAGTGAGCGCAGCAGCTGCAGGGTGGCCGGTTTCAGCTCCCCTTCGGGCCCTGGGCATCCAATTGGCCGGGGAGCCTCCCTCACTGGGGACTCACTGCGCCGCTTCTCTTGCAGGGACTTCACATAGAGCTCCGAGAAACTCCTGTCAGAGAGACACAGGGGGGCAGAGTCCAAGCCCCCATACCACTGAGTCCCCCACTCTGCCCCACAGCATCCTGAACAGAACCATCTTCCCTGCCTACAGCGCTCCCTGCCTGCTGATTGCTCCTCCTTATCCAATGGCACCTGCTATCCTGCCCCATGGAGCTCTCTGCCAATGCCACATACTCCCATTATCCCACTCCAAGAATTCCTGTCCATAGGATCCCTGTGGGTGCTCCTGCAACCTGCCTTGTAGCACTCCATCAGAGCTTCTGTCTCCCCATGGCATCTCCACCTGGGAGTGCCTACCCCCTGCCCTAGTTCCCCCTACTGAGAACTCCTACCCACACCCCTGAGCACCCTGCCCCATAGATATCCTGCTTGGAGCTCCTGCCCCATGGCAGCCCTAGATAGGAACTCATGTTGCCCACCATGCCCCATAGCTGCTGGCTGATGCTGTGCTCACCTGCGGGGCTTGCCATTCTCATCAGGGGGTACCATGGTGATGGTGACTTTCTTGGCAGTGCGTAGCAGCTCAGTGGTCTGGGCATAGCTGAGGCTGGGCAGCGCCCGCTCGCACACACGCACCAAACGTGCGCCAGGCTGCAGGCCCGCCTTCTCCGCAAAGGTGAAGCGCTCAACTTCAGTGACAAAGCCCTCGCTGTCCACCTGGAAACCTAGTTGGCCCAGCCCATTCCGCAGCAGTGTGAGCTCCCGTGTCTCGCAGCCCCGTGTCACCAACTGTGGGGAGGGAGAGCATTGGTGGGGCTAGCTGTGCCTCTTGCACTCCTGCCCTGCTCCCCACAGTGCTCCTACTGGGAGAGGCCAGGACTGAAGTAGCCAGGAGCTCCCCTAAAACCTCCATTCTCCACAGCATCCCCTCCACCTCAGGGGCCCAGGCCCTACCTGCAGCCGGTACACAATATCTTTGACTTCCTCCCCTTGGCCATCAGGAAGCCGCACAGAGATGTAGTCCCCGGAGCCATAGTAGAGGTCCAGGCCGCAATCGGAGTAGGTCCAGGCTAACACGTCCCGGCAGGAGCAGTTGAAGATGACTTGCTTTGCCTTGGCCTCAATGAGCACCAGGAACTCAGCTGAGATGCCCAGTAGGCAGGGTAGTTCGGGGGCACCCAGCTCACCATTCCGTGCCCGTACACTCCACACCAGGGCCCCGGCACTCTGCAGCTCACAGGCCTTGGCACCCTTCGCCCGCTCCTTCTTCTTGGTACCCAGGGAGAGCAGGGGCAGGCGGGACGAGGAGGCCTCTAGGCTGGTGGTGGTAGCATGGTTGCATGCCAAGTCCTGCAAGTACTCCTGGCGTGTGCGGGTAGCCATGGCATGGAACTTGCCTGACCGCTCAGCTGCATTCTCTGCATTGATGGCCTTGGCCAGCAGGAAGTCCCGGAAGGCAGGTGACCGGGGGAAGTGGTGCCCAGCCGGGATGGGCGGCCCAAAGAGTGGGATGTCCTTGGTGCGGCTCACTGCCACACTGGGTGGAGAGATGGAGATCAGGGCATGGGGCAGCTGGGGGCACACATGGACTCAGCCAGTAACAGATATAAGGAGACAGAGCAAGGGAGCAGGCACCAAGGGAAAGACCTTGGCACATGAACCCCCCCCCAGGTGGTGCGTTCAGCTCTTGCTTCCCCTCTCCCCTGGAGATGGCACACTGGGTGCATGCTGCCCTCTTTCCCTATAAGCTGCACGCTCAGCACATTCTCTCTCATCTCCTATAGCGGCACATTTAGTGCATACTCCCTTCCTTTCCTGTAGGTGTCACACTCAGCACCCACCTTACATGCTGATCCCTCTCCTGCATGTGGTGCACTCAGTGCACACTCTCCCCTCACCTGTAGGTGGTGCGCTCAGTGCAGGGCTCGTGTGCACGCACTATGATGAAGACATGCTGGAAGTGTGAGCGGATGGTGCGGGGCGTGAAGGGTTGTGCACCTGGCTCCTGGAAGATGATTGTGACGATGTCGTTGCCAATGTGACGCTTCCGTAGCAACTGCAACCAGGGAGATGGCATTAATGTACAATATGGGGTGGTGACAGGATCTGAGCTGGGTGTGTGGTAGGGATGAAAGGAGGATGGCCGCCCCCCTGTTTCCAGGTCATCCTCCCCTGTCCACCTTTTCTGAGTCATCTGGACTCTCTGCCACTCCCTGATGTCCCCCAGATTCTCTCCCTGAACCCACTTCATTATTCCTTCCCATAAACCCCACTAGATCCTTCCCTCTGGACACCAAGCAAACCCCAGCACCTCCTCCCCTCTGCCACCCTCACTGTGATGCCCTGACCCCCCTCACCTGCTGACGGTTGTTGGGTGTGTACGGAAGCATGGTGGAGACGTGGAACATGATCTCATAGTCCTGGTACGTGGTATATAGTGAGTGGGTGCCTGTGGAATCAGCTGGAAGATACAGGATGGGACATGTCAGTGGGACAGGGAGTGGTGAGGTTCTTTGGGGCACAGAGAGCAAGAAGCAGGGAAAGCCCTTGACCGGGTTGGGTGGAGAATGCAGTTCCCTCCTTTAGAGCATTCCCTCTCCTCACTGCCAGGAGTAGGGGAGGAACTTGGTAAGACTGAGTTCCCTACCCTATGGAGAATGCTGGGGGCTGACAGGGTGCATCCTGCTATGAGAGCTTTCCAATGTGTTTACTGCTGTCAAATGCAGTCCAGACTCCGTACAGCCCTCAGTCCTGGCCTCTTCTCCAGCACCTCTCCCCAATAGCTCAATACTCCCCATCCCTCTCTCCAGGATCTTGCCTTCAATGATGCCCACCCATTCAGCATTTCCTAGCTCCTCACCCCAAGATTCTCCCCTTTCCTGGGTCTCATCCTCCGCTCCAAAGAGTTTAAAGTCAGAACGGAGAACTGTGCTCTTCTAGTCTGACCTCCAGCAGAATACAAGCCACAGGACTGTCCCAAAACCAGTCCTGGTTGAACTAGAGCAGCTTGGTTAGAAAAACAGCTATTGAGACTGGAAAATGTCCAGGGGATAGAGAATCCATCAAACCTGGAGTGGCTATTAGGGCAGTTTGTTAGCAGTAGGAGTCATTATCTTCAGTCTGAATGGGTCTAGCTTCAACTGCCAGCCACTGGATCATGTTTGACCTTTGTCAGCTAGACTGAAGAGCCCTCTTTTATCCTAGTTCTGCTCCTCAATTAGATAGTTACGGACAGTGGCCAAGTGGGTGGAAGATGGCACACTCTGTTAAGTGACCAGTCCTGACCAATGCCATCTGACCGAACATCCATCAATGACCTCCTGATCTTCAGACCAACAATTCAAGCTACCAACAATGACCTTCTTCAAGTCCAAGTAACAGACTGGGTAGGTTTTTGAACAAGGATCCTCCAGCTTAACATTGTGGAACTCTCCCGGTATCTTGCAAACATGTGAAGATGCATAACATCAACATCTCTATGTACCAAGAAACCTGCATCTCCAATGACCAACAGGCTAGCTCCTAACGTATCCATGGTTACAACCTGACGACTAACCACTATCAGCCAAAATATGGCCTGACCATATAAATGAAGAATACCATCATGGATTTTAACGTCCCCCCACAACTGAAAAAGAGACATCTACACCACTACCATTAGAAAAGATGAGCCACACATTACTGATGTGTATAAAATCATTCAAGATGGCGGAACTAGCGCTTCCAAGTTAATCAATCCTGGCTCTATATGTTGATGACTTTAGCTACCACCACACTATGTGGGACTATGACATAAAAAAGGCTAATTGAGAAGACCTCACAGATAGGCGGTTCATGGAAGATCTGGAGCTGGTCTTCAATTCCAAATAGTGAGCAACATTCCATTCAGCTTGCTGGCAATGCATTCACAACTTGGATCTCACTGTTGTTTGCAAAGATCAAAGTGGGAGTACACTTAATGCATCCTCCAAAATGCTTCTAAACTTCCTCTGCAGCCAACACAGGTCCATCATCAGCCATGTCTTCCCCATGATTTTGCCAAAATGATTCCCACAATAGAAACTAGCCAAAGGTGACTGGGACTGCTATAGGAAAGCTGTTGAGAAAGTGGTGATTCAAATCCTCGTGACACCAAAATGTTATCACTGGTTTGTTGGCCCACTTACTGCCACTGCCAGGAACAGTTTTGCCCAAGGCTTCCCGGAAGAATACACTCTCTGCTAGACAAGAGAAACCCAGGACCTGCACCAGCAATACAACCAGTTGGGCAGGCCATAGCTGGTGAAAGCCCTATTAGAGTTTAGATTCATCCAGACTCCAGCAGTGCATTGAGTGTGTTGAAGGTCTAAATTTCGCACATTCTAGTCATCATGCCTGGGCCTTACTACTGCCTCTTGGAGCCACTAATCTGACAGAATATCAGACTTTAAAAATCCAGCTCATCTTCATAGCCTCCAAATTAGCAGAAAGCACAAGACTCTTCAACAAAAAGCAACAAATGAGAGCTCCAACATCAACTACATCGGGCAATGACCTCAGTCTGTCCACAAGACCCCAGCACCATCAGCACAGGTGAAGTAAAAGAGTGTTTTAGCCACCGTGAAGAAAGGGAAGATGGCTGGTGGAGATGGTACCCCCTGGAATTTCTTCCTCAACCAGATCCCAGGGGACTCCAATGGGTGGTAAAACTGTAAACCAAAATGATGGAATCCAGATGCATCCCAAAAGCTTGATGGGAGACAATAGTCATTGCCATAGTCAAACCAGGCAAGCCACCCGATGGCTGTGGAAGGTACAGGCTGATATCACTCCAGCACACAACCTGCCAACCCCAGGAATGTATCATCCCCCAGAGGATCAGTTCCCTTAAGTCAGCTTGAAGATGAAGTAGGATTTTGTTGCAACTGAGTTCTGATCTTTGTAATGTACATGAAGGCTGGATTCCAGAGGAAATCTAAGAACTGTGCAGCCTTTGTAGACCTGTCATGGGTATACAACATGGTCTGGATTAAAGACCTGATGCTGAAGCTTGCGCAATGTTCCCTCTAATTACTCGTAGACTGTGTGCGCAAACAATTTCTTTGTGTGCACAAGAACATTTTTTTGTGAGCATCAATATTAGGACTACTGAATTTTTTTGTGTGCACTTTATTTTGTTGTGTGCGCAGGTTTCGTGACCTGTGTGCATGTGCACACGCGCACAGCTTAGAGGGAACAGTGCTTGCAAGGATCATCCACTGCTGCAAAACACTATGTCTGTTGTGGAGGATGTTGAGTAATAAGCGGCTACATCCCCACTTGGGCAAGGAAGTCAGTAAAGCCCAGTTCCCAACCAATGGACTACCGCACAGCTCAGTATTCATGCTGATGCTTTTCAAAGTTCACATGAACGACACGGCTCCAACGAAGTCATGCAAATTTGAATATGTTGGTTGATCTTGCCCTGGCAATGCAGGCAGCCACCTTCAGTGACATTGAGTCCACCTTGATTGGGGGCTTCAACACCATAGAGGAATGTTTCCAGAAATGAAGGCTCAAGCGAAAGCCTCACAAAACAAGTCATTGCATTCCACCTTGAAAACAGGAATGCTAAACACACCCTGAAACTGAACTTCTGCAGCAACACAGTGTGCCATGATTCCACTCTGACCTATCTCAGAGTGAAGCTGAGTCACACACAAACCTTCTATGACCATCTGAAGAAGAAAGCTGCCAAGATGAATACAAAGATCAACCTGATCCAGACACTGGCAAGCACAAGCTGGGGGGCATCAACATCAGTGTTATGGACATCACTGATGACCCTCGTGCACGCCATAGATGAATACTGTGCACCGTGATGGACCAGAAATAACCACACTCAGCTTGTTGATGCCCAACTGACACTACAATGTGGCACATCACAGTAACTCTCAAGTCAACCCAAACAACTTGGCTGCCACTGCTGTTGCACATTGATTCCCCATTCATTCATCACAATGTCACAACCCTTCAGGAATTCCAGAAGATTGTGGAAAACAAACATTTTCCCATGCACCAGAACCATAACAACGTCCCTCATCACCACTTCAACTCATGTAAGCCCTTTTGGACCCATGCATTTAACCTTCCACAATGCAACTTCAAACCTGCTAAAGCCTGGAAATCCAAAAGGAGCTCACGAAAAACTACAAATAAACACCTTGTAAAAGAGCAAAAGTTCCGTGACTTCAATCTCTCACAGTGCTTATGGGCAACCCTCAACTGCATCCACACAAGTCATAGCAAATGTGGATACTTACTGTACAAATGGAAAATAAAGAGTCTCCAGTGTGCAACTGTGGCTACCCAGAACAGATCATGCAATACAGAACATCTCAACGTCTGATTCACAGATCCAAAGGAGGCATCACAGCAATACACCCTCCTACTCCAGACACAATTATCTGGCTTAACCACCTGAATGTAAAAACCATAGTTGTTTCTCTACATCTACATTGGCCATATGGAAAAGAAGAAAACAACCATGTCACCCATTCACCTTCTTTTTGATACACTGAAGAGACTGAACTTCTGGACTCTCTCGCTGTAAGGCTGGTTTTCCAACTCCTCAATCATTCTTGGGGCTGTCTCTGACTCCTCTAAAAATTATCCACATCCTTTTGAATTGTGGGCCCCACCCCTGGCAGAGTACTCCAGAGGCAGGTGCACTAGTGCCCAATACAGGGGTAACAGAACCTCCCCACTCCTCGAGATTCCCCAGATTATCCGTCCAAGGCTCACATTAGCCTTTGGCTGCAGCATCACACTTGGGAGCTTCTGTTATCCTCCCTCTGCCCCTGTACTTTTCAGAGTCACTGCTTCTTGGGACAGGGGGCCCCCCCCCCCCCCGGCAGCAAGCACAGCTAGCCTTCATTGGCCCTAGATGTACATTTACAGTTGCCACCCCTTGTGCCCTCCCCTGCCACTCACTCTTGGTGTCAAGCTGGGCACGGTACTTGGTGAAGCCACGCAGCTGGATGTGCTGGCCCAGCAGCTCCAGGAACTCCTGGAAGGGGGGTCCAGCCCCCTCATTGTTGTACATCTCCTCCTCAGAGCCCTGCCCCGCTCGGCAGTACAGTATTCCCACCTTGCGCTGGAAACTCACCTGGAAGGGGCATGGTTAGGGGAATGTAGAATTAGTTGGTATGACCCCTGCAAACTACTCTGATTCAACCTCCCAACACATCATCTTCCATGGGACCCCAAATTCCACCTCCCAAAATACCCCAGCCAGACCCCCTACTGACCCAACCCCCACAAACTGCCCAGACATGACTTCTCAACACAGGAACCCCTGCTGGACACCCCTGAGCCCACCTTAATCCTTCCAATGTGTCCCAGACTACTGACAGAAGACCTTGATCCAACCTCCCCCGAACCGCCCCCAGGACCTCCCATTTCCTAACCACCTTGATCCAGCTCCTCCAGAACTGCCCCTTCCCCAGGGCCTCACTTCCCAGCATCTTCGTCTGGCCTACAGCTTCCCCCATACCACCATTGTACCTCCTCAAAGCAGGCCAGAGGGCACTCCCATGGCCTGTTCCCCCAATATACCCTCTTCTTCCTCCATGGAACTTGTTCTCTCACATACTCACCCCCTGCTCATCCAGCTTGAGCAATGTCTCAGGCACCTTGGGTGAGTTGGATGCCAGGCGAAGTCCCTGCAAGTTCAGCTCGGGCAGCACATGCTCCAGCAACTTCTTGGGGGACAGCCCACGAGCAGCAGGGGGACGGGACGTGGGGGGCAGCGCCTCCTCCAGCACCGAACCACGCAGGGTACGCAGCTTTGGGGAGAAGAGGCCATGGAGAGCAGGTCAGGGAATTTTTATAGCCTTGCAGTGCCCCAGCAAGTTCTGCCCCCCAAATTTCCCCATCCTGGGTCAGTGCCCTCCCCAGTGTCCTGCCCCCTCTGGCCAGCCCCTGTGCTTCAAACCCTCCCCCCCAGAGCTGTCCAGGCTGGGAGCCCCTAGTGGTGCCCACCTCGCTGGTGCGCAGGATAAGACGGTAGTTGTACTGCAGGCTGGTGCCCTCCTTCTCCTCACGCCGCAGCGACACTGCCACTGCGCCCAGGCGCTCATCCACCCCAAAGAAGTTCTGGTGCTCTGTGCCGAGGGGTGGGTGTTAAAGAAGGCACTGCCAGGACTGCCCTCAACCCTCCCCACACACTCTCTCACCCCCCCTGAATGCCAGCCCCCCTGACCTCCCACTTTCACCTCCCCCATTCCTGTGTGCCATTCCCCTTTGCCTCACCTTAATCACCCAAGAGAGGCCTTTGCCACCAAGGACCATCTGACTGTCAATTCCCCCTTGCATAGGACCACACTCATAGCAACTGGCCCTTTGCCCTCATCTATGCTCCCGACAGCCCCATAACACTATGTTTTAAGCCCCTTGCTCCTTCCTCCACACACTTTTTATTGCCCCCATGGATTCTGCCCCCCTCTCCTTTCCCCTGCCCCAGCTCACCCTTGCCATAGAAGTATTTGCGGTAGTAGCTGGCGCCCAAGTCAGCATACTCAATGTAATGGGTGGCCCGGCTGCCCCTGGGGGGGGTAACTCTCCCGTGGCTCCTCCAGCATCGACACGGCTGCATTGGGCAACTGTCCTGCGCCCCCTCCTGCTGCCTGGCGCCGGCCCAGTCCCACACCCTCCTCACCCCCCACCTCGTTGCGGAAGTGGGGGCAGCTGAGCACCAGGGGCCCATCTTTGCCATCTCCAGGGTCAGGATCCTCAGGGACTGGAGTAGGAGTGGACCCAGCCGAGGCAGCCGAGGCCCCCGTGGTGATGTTACGCACCCGGCGCCCAGCGCTGCCCTGGATACAGGCTGCCTCACTTGGATCAAAGAGGATGCTTTGCACATCATAGTGGGCCAGCTGGCGTACCCAGACCTGTGGGGGGAACTTGGGGGGCTCTTCTCCTTTATCCTGTTCTGGCACTGGGGCCACAGACCCCTGGCTTTCCCCTTCCCAAACCTCATCTCCCACAAGCCCCAGCAGCACCAGTGGGTCCCAGAAGCGCCGGGCAGCTGGGCTACCTGACCGGGGTTCCTCATGGCTGTGGGCACGGGCACGGGGGGGGCCCTGGGCCCCTCTCGATAGAGCTCAGGCTGCCATAGTCCCTGTGCAGCCCACTCTCCCCACCTGCCACTGGTGATGACGGGACAGGTGACCCATTCCCAGGCACCCCCTCCCCAAGGATCACATCGCTGTTGCTGCGGTGCATGATGTGGCTGGCGGGCCTCAGGGCCAGGCCAGGGGAGGTGCTATGTCCCCTTGGGAGCCCGTGAGTCCCCTCACTCCGGGGGGGGCGTGAAAGGGGGGCTGGGAGCCCTTTGGCCTCAAAGGAGATGGAGACCAGCGGGGGCCGGGCCGAATGGCGCCGGATCTTGCGGACAAAGAGGTCATCTGACTGCATGGCCCCCCCCACGCCCCCCCCCCAGAAAAGGGAACAAGACAGCCTGGATCACAGAGGTGCTGCAGCTGATCACATGCAAGAGTCACGGAAGCAGCAATCTCAGTCAGTTGGGAAGGACAATAATATGCTCTGTCCCAGTCCCTTGCCAATCAGCTTTTGCCTTTATGGCCTCTGGCTGTCAGGGGGTGTGCCCTGCCATCTCTTTGGATGAGAGTGTCCAGGCTTCGCCTGTGGGGAGCGGTGGCTGCGTAGGAAGGTGTCAAATCCAGCCATGGGGTGTGGCTGGCCGACGGGTCATGCTGAGACTCCTAGGAGGCAGTGGGAGGTCTTGGTGCAGCCTGGATGCTGGGAGGCACTGGTGCTGGGCAGGGCACTCAGCTCTTGGCCCCTGGCGAAGCAGCCTGCTCAATCCTAGGTCCTGGCATGGGGCTGGGGGCCGCCTTCCTGCAAAAGGAGTTGTGGGAAGGTCTGAGCTGGTGGGAGATAGGGAGAAGCCCAGGCTGCCATGCTGGACCCCCACCCCCAGCACTGAGGCAGCTTGTGCTGGGTTCCATCCCCCTAGCTGCCTTCAAAACACAAGGAGAATTTCTGCTACCGCCTGGCAAATGCTTGGACACCCTTCCCCGGTGTGATGCGGGCAGCCCTGGCACAGGCCAGGGAGACAATGGGGAGGGGTCACCTCAAAGAGAGAGTATTGCTATGGTAGTTTTATCTGTCAGATACTGAGCCATTCTCTGTCTGGTACTTCCCTCCTAATACCGGGTACTGCTTTGGGACATTGATCCGCCATCCTCTCAGTGGGAATCCCTTGTGTGCCATCTCCCCTTTGACACCCCCCCCCAATGATGCCCTCAACAGCAGACTGGGCCTAACAGAGCTCTGATGTTGGGGGAGTTTTGCCCTCTCACAGGGGGCGTGAGAGACCAGGATATTGCTGCATACCCATAGCAGTCTGGGGAGGAGGGGCCACGGGCCTCTGGGAGGCTGACACCTCTGTGGGGAGGCAGGTGCATTCTGGGAGGTTCACGTGACTGTTAGGGGACAGGTGCAATCTGGCATGCTGACATGATCATTGTGGGGGGCAAGTGCATTCTGGGATGCTGGTGTGACTGGGGAGGCAGGACTGCACTATCAGCAGCTGCAGAGACACAACTGTGTGATCAGGGCTACAGGAAATCACCCCACATGCTCGCCCCCCCCCCCCCCCCCCCAGCCCCCGGCCCTTGCTCAGACAGGCGGCTGTGGCTGGGGGGGGTGGGGTGGCGGGACATGTCTCAGCACTGAACAAGGCAGGGGGTTGCAGATCAGGGACCAGTGGCTACCTGACAGAGGCACAGTCTGTGACACACAATGGCTGGGGCAAAACAGCTAGAAACGCCCCTCCCCCACCCAACACCACCCCAAGAGCAGAGAGTACTGGCCCCAATCCGGGCTCAGGTCCAGGGACTGGCTGGCTTGGGGGAGATGTGGAGAGATGGGGCTACAGAGCCCTCACATCAAGCTTAGGATACAGGGCTTTGCCCAGATGCCAACAGAGGCAAAAACAGGAACTTGCGCAAGTACCTGGTTTTGTAGCAGCTTCCCCCAGCAGGGGGGGGGGTGAGGGGGGAGGCCAGGCACAAGGGGTTAAGGCTGCTAGATTGGAGGCAATGCCCTCCCAAGGGCAGAAACAGAGCTGCTGCCCTGAGCCCAGCTGACACCTCACTATACATGTCTGCCCACTGCACCAGCCCTCCACTCTGTGCACCCATCCAGGGCCACATTCACACTTCTGCTTTCACTGCCTGTCAGCCCAGCAGCGAGTGAAACCTGTGGGGGGCAGGGGCCAAGCCTCAGACACAGCAGGGCCCAGTGGGAAGGTAGCAGGAACAAACAGCCACAGATAAATTTGCCCCCCCAGCTGGTTGGGAACCCCCACAACCTGGGACTAACTCTGCCAAACCTAACTCTCCCTCCATGACCCTTTGAAACCTGTGGGTTCCCAACACCTTAATAACAGCTCCTGCCCTGGCTCCCCATCTACAGTACTTGCTTTCCTGGGTGGTGGGGAGGGGGGGGGGGGGCTGACTGTTTCCTCAGTGACATTCCAGGATGGGGAGGGGTTCAGGGAGTGCCAGGAACAACAGAGAGAGAGGGGGGGGGGGGTAGCAGATCAGCTTATGCCACAGCTCTGTTGTTGCTCCTCAAATTCTGCCCTCTGCCATTCCAGTCCTGGGCTCCCACCTCCCCGCAGCAGCTCCATTGGAGCCCCTTAAACCTGACCTGCAGCCCAGACAGTGCTGAGGCTAAAACCCATCAAGCTAATTTCACTGGTGGTCTGATTTGTATTGGAGGTCTAGGCTGGATATTAGGAAAAAGTTTTCAGTAGGAGGGTGGTGAAGTCCTGGATTAGGTACCTAGGGAGATGGTGGTGGACTCTCCATTCCTAGAGGTTTGTAAGGGTTGAGAATGCCATGGCTGGGATGGTTTAGTTGGGTTTGGCCCTGCTCTGAGAAGAGGTTGGGACTTGACACCTCCTGAGGTTCCCTCTTTGACTCTGTGATTTGATGGAACTGAACCCTTCAGCCTTTCTAGGCAGGGAGGAAGAGAGGGATGCGTGGGTGGCCCCACTTCCCCATTTACAATGGCTCCATATGCGTCAGATGAGCCACTGAGTTTACTCCCCACAACACACTAGAGACACGTCTGTGAGGTGCAGACGCATGGGGGCACTGGGTTTCTGCCATGATGCTCATGGTGGGACGAGTTGCTGGTTCAGAGGCCCAGCCCCCAACCCACCCTTGTGTGGCCCCAGATCAGGGGAGACAGCAAGAAGAGAGGCCCACTCCCACTATCCCTCACCCTCCATATCACCTTCTCTCAGTCCCCCACCCCTTTTCTTCTTCATGGACAACCCCCCCGCTGCCCTCCTTCCAACACATTTCTTTCACCATGTATCCCAGCTGTCATGGGGCACAGAGGAAAGCAGGTCTCCATAGTCTGCTAAGGCCCATCCCCAGTCTTCTGATAGCCTCCTTTTGTGGGAGGTGTCCTGTCAAGTGGCCTGAGACCCAGCAAACTTATCTCACAGATGGGAATGACTTTCACTATGGACCTGGAGCTGGTTTGGCCCTGGCACCCCCTAGAGGGGAAAAGCCCTATGTCTCATGGCCTACCCTGCCCCCTGATTCAGCCTGTTCCCGGCTCCAGGGCTGGATCTGAGCCGGTGTCCCAGGTAGGGGAAAGGGTCCATGTCCCAGTCTCTGGTGCAGATGACCTAGTTATTTTAGTTGGTTACTGAGCATTAATGAAGGACCTGCCTGGCGCAGTCCCCCCTGTGATTCCATCATGCCCCATCACTGGACTGGTGCAACCATTGAACCAACAGGTGACAGACACCCCATTGACCCTCTCTGCCTTTGGGGCTTGCATTTGGGACAAACCAATATTTTTTGCAGAGAGCAGGAGATAGCAATGAACGAGCCCCCGCCTAAGCTCCTATGTTACTCCCCATTGCACAGTGCCTTCTGATCCCACACAAACATCCCACCCCTCTCATCACACATGAGAAAGAGCAACTCACCCTGCTCCTGGGGGGGGAGGGACATCAGAGCCTGGGGGCGTCACTGGGACCTGAAGAAACAGAGCAAGAAATGAGTATTTCTGAGTGTGAGGGAGATCCCTTACCCAGTGCTGAGATGCAGTTGCCTCTGGGCTGAACTGTGGGGCTGTTTATATAGGGCTCCCTCATCTGGCACTGAGAGGCAGCTGCATCTGGGGGCTCATTTAACAGCTGCACATTGACACTTCTCAAGGATTTCGGACAGAAAGTGAAGGAGAATCCTGCATCCTGTTGTATCAGCAGAGGGGAAATCAGGAAGCAGTGGAGCTGGTACCCTTTCCAGGATACCAGGGTTCATTCCCTTTGCCTGAGGAATGGGGGCCTGGGGCTGAGGTGTCAACCTGTGCAGGTGGGGGGACGCTTCTATCACTTCCCTTCTTCCTAGGGCAAAGCGGAAGCTGTTTCGGATGTGGGGAGTGGGGAACCGGGCACAAGACTGGAGGACCTCACACTCAGGCAAGGAGGCTCCATTTTGGGGTGTGATTTCAGGTCTCAGGAACCAACAATGGCAGGAAGCAGAAAAGTTACCGAGATTGCGGGAGGGGGTGGGACAGCTGCATGGACACAGCCACATGGCCATGGACAGAGAGGGATGTGGCCAGGCCCTGTTGGGACCCATTGCCTGAACTGCCCATCACACTTATCTTGCCCTGAAGAAATACCCCCTTCCTAGCAGAGCTGCCACCCCTCCACGCAAAGAAAGGGTGGTTGGATATGTACTCCCTGCATACACACTGTCCTTGACTGCTTCCTCCCAGCAGCTGGGCCCCCATCCTCAAAGATCCCCCATCACTCTAAGCTGCCCCCCTCACCTGCTCCCCAGACCTGCTCCATCGCCTCAGGGCAAGGAACTCCCTGGCAACCTGCACCCCTAAACCCCTCCACTGATCTCGCAGCCACCCACATCAGCCCCCTGGCTCCCCCAACACCCTCAGAACGCTCCAGTCCAAGGGAAAACCCGCTAAACCAAGCAAAGGGCTCAGCACTCAGGGGTCGGTACCTCAGGGTCCAGACGAGCTGGGCGGCGCGGACGCTCTGACTCGCTTCCTGCTGTGCGGGAAGTGATGGCGCAACCAGGAGCCCAAGCAACATCCCCCCCCCAACATCCTCAGGAAAGAGCCAGGGCCCGAGTGTGACCTGCCGACACCCCACCCCCAAACCGGTGAGCAGCTTCCTGGCCAGGCAGCTGGGCCTAAAAAACGTTACCCCTCTCCCTGCCCACTCCGCCAGTGCCCCTCAATCCCAATCTGTAGCCCCCTGGTATCCCAGCCCTGGGCTCCCCCCCCCCCACCCCCTCCCCCTTACCCCAAGCCCATGCCCTCTGCTATCTCAGCCCTGAGACCCCCAGCTCTGCCAATGGCTCTGAATCCCAGCCCTGGCTTGCTGTTGCTCACAGTCTAGACAATGGCTCCTTCGCCCTTTTTCTCGCCTCCCAGAGTGGAAACCACAAATCGGTGCCTCACACCCACAGGGAGATAAAAAGAGGGGCTGTGAGTCAGGACTGAGGGGCAACGGCAGAGCTGCCCAGGGAGAGGATGACAGGGGACTGTGATCAGGACTGAGGTGGGGGATCCCCTTATTGGTACCAGGATGTGTTGGGCCAACACCCAGCACTGCCCCCCAACCCTCTGCCAGTCCCAATTTAGCTTAGCAAGCAGCTGGCCTTTCCTTGCCATGAATGGGTCTCCCCCCCGCAGGGTGGTGGGGGAAGATGCCATTTGGGCTGCGTCACCCCGAGGCTGCTTCCTTCAAAAGGGCCTTTCAGGGCTGTGTGGGATGGGGGTGGTGGCAGGGGCGTTAGCAGCCATTGAACAGCACTGCTGTAACCCATGTGTGTGGGATGCTGGGCATTTGCTGTGGGTGCTCCCACATCCCGGTACCCCCAGTGCCAGGACCTGGGGCTCATGCAAGGCTGCAGTGTCAGGGGAACTCTGCCTGCCCCAGCTGGCCAGTGCCTCAGACTTCACTACACACCACAGCCAGCATCTGTCCCATATTCCAGCTGAAGGCGGTGGAATTTGGCCAGCCTTTGAATCCCAGGACAAGGGTGCCTCTTTAGAGATGCCCCCAAATCTTCTGCACCCCCTTCACTGCCCAGCTTATCAGTATCTAGGCTCCAGCCTCCCTTCCTCCCCTCAGCTCCCCCCACCACCACCACCATTGCACTCTAGGCCCAGCCCAGAGCTGCAATAGCATCAGGGCTCTGGCTTCCAGCACCCCCCTGCTCTAACCACTAAACCCTAATCTCCTCCTAGAGCTGGGACAGAACCCAAGAGTCCTGGCTCCCCTGCTCTAACCACTGGGCTCTTCCTACTTATTACCATTAATTAGTTGGATTATAAATTCACCACCAGCTTACTCCTTTGAGCAAGAGCTTCGGGTGGCTTAATGCTTTTATAAGCTCACCTCCTGGGGCCCTTCAGCCACTCTCCTCCCCTCCTCTACCAACACAATGCTTACCCTGGCCCTCCCTCCCGCCACCCCTCTTGATTAGCCCCCTTCCTTCCAAACAGAGGCCCACCTGCCACTTCCCTGCCTTCCTGAAGGAGCCTTCCAGAGAGACAATCACCAAGATGCCCTTCGCCCCCCTGTTGCCACCTTCCCCAGGTTCCAGCTGAGCCAGCTCCCTACTCAACCCTATAGTTAACACACTAAACCCCATCTCCTGATCTGGGCAATTTGGATTGGTAGAGGGAGACATTGGGGGCCCACCTTTTAAAAGCTCCTCCCCCAGGATTTCCACCCCCAGCCCCACACTGCCCTGTCAATACCCATCCAGGCTGCAGGAGAAACCCCTGCCCCCTCCCCAGGGTGTGGGCTGGAGGGGGCTATGTGAGTGTGGGGCAGTGTGGAGTGGGATGGGGCAGTAGCAGTGCTGGGTTGTGGTACTGTACGGTGAACCAGGGATACCATGACACAGGTCAGGAGTGCTGTGTTGAGATACTGGGGTGCATGGGGTATGAATCTGGGAGTGGGGTGGGGTGGATCACTTCTAAGCTGTGCTGCATTTTTGCGTGTGTGCTGTGGTGAGAGGTGGTGTCCATTGTGTGGTGTACAAATGACATTGAATTGTGTGTGTATCAGGTCACAGTAGGCAATGCATAGGGGATTGTGTTGTATTGTATCAGGTCACACCAAGCACAAAGTGAAAGGTTGTGTTGTGTTGTGTTGTGCATATTGGATCACAGTGGGCCCAGGACAAGGGGGTTGCATTGTGTTGTGCATATTCTGCAATGCACTGTGCCTGGCAGTTTTCGGCAGGACCTCTCTGCTAACAGCCATGTCTTTGAATCTGAAATGCTTTGTGGGAACTTGCCAATTCTGACACAATTTTATGTGGGGAAAAAAAATGAATTGTTTTGACTGCTCTGCTTCCATGAAGGAAAAATTGTTGGTTTCAACTTTTATTGGTTTGGTTCATTTCCTTCAGACTTCTGTATTTCATGAAAATACTATATCTACTAGCTCTAAATATCAAAATATTAACGGGCTGGGATATTTGTCATTAAAATAGATGGAAACTTTTAATATTGCAATATAGTAAGTGATATGAAATGATGGAGACATATATGGTCTTACAACCTTACTTCTAACATTGTTATATTTCTAAATAGCTCACCTTTGCTCGAACTGATCTGATTTCCTATTTCAATACAATAGACAAGTCGAAATGAAATGAACCAAAATTAGAAAGTAAAAATGGCATTATCTTTGAATCAAACCAAAATGGGGCCTTGGATTGGGGCCTAAATCACCATGTTTCCAGACATTCAGTTTGCCCAAGGTTCTGGCTTTTTGGTTGTGACTTGGGAAGAAAAACAAAATCCAAATTGTCAGACCTACCTTGTCAACTTTGGTTTCTGAGCAAGGGGTGTTGTTTTGGGGAGGGGTCCTGCACACAGCATGTGAGAGGGACTGTGCTGTGGATTGTGTGGAGGGTGCTGTGCTGCTGCGGCAGGGGTGTTGTGTGCACTGAGCATGGTGCCACAGGGGTTGTGTTGTGTGGGCACTGTTGGGGAAGGATGAGGTTGTGTTGCACTGGGGGGAGAGAGGCTATTGTTTGCGGGAAGGGGCTGTGTGGTGGGGGCATTAGGGGAATTTTAAAATATGAATAAAAGAATATTTAAAAGATGATGAACAAGCACTACTAACTGCTTCCAGACACCCAAACTACACTCCCCTGCTCCAAAGCTCTCCCCACTTATCCTATTTTTTTCATAAATAGGCTCAGACAATGCCTGGCCAGGCACCCTTCCCATCAGTAGAAGCAAACCCAGGATATATGGAGGCCAGCCCCCCATAAATCCTTCCATTACCTTTGTGAGAGTGAATCTCCACAACCCAGAGGCACCAATATACTCCCCACTCCAATCTGCTGGGGGTCTGCCCTTCACCACAGTGGAAACCTGGTGGCACCAGGGGGGAGAACGTTGGGGGTTGCTGGGTACTGGGAAGGACAGTATGGAGGAAGCACTGCGTTGGGTGGGGCTACAGGGGAGATGGGTGGGTGGGTGGGGGAGCAGGGGCTGCTGGGTCCTGGGCAGGAGTGGGTGATGGTGCTGTGTGGGGTAAGGGGGAGGGGACGGGGGCATGAGGGGTGCTAGGTGGGATGCAGGGATGGTTAAGGGTGATGATGCAGGGGTGCTGTAGAGGAGAGGGGATGGATGGATAGGCAGTGGGAGTGAAACTGGGTTGGGAATAGGGATGAATGGGATGGGGAGTAATGCATGAAGAGACTGTAGTTGGGGTATCATGGGATGGCTTGGGGTGAGGGGAGTGGGAAGCATTGAATGGGGGCGTGCTGTATGAGGTGATGAGAGTGAAGGAGGAGTAGAAGCACCATGTGGGGTGAGGAGGATGAGGGTAGGGGAACAGCGATGGAGATGACCCAGGGTGAGGGGCACTGTGTGGGGTGAGCAGGGGGAGAGTGGGGATAGGGTGGCCTGGGTAGGGGTGCAGGGATGAGTGGGGGAGCTGTGTGTGTTGAGGACAGTGAGGAAGTGGGGATGGGGTGGCCCACGGTGGGAGTGCAGGGATAGGTGGGGGGCACTATGTAGGGTGAGGACAGGAGTAGGGTGCAGGGATAAATGGGGGTGGGGTGCAGGGTGAGGAGGGTGAGGGCTGGTGAGAGGGGCATAAGGTAGCCTGGGTGGGGGTGCAGGGATGGGTGGGGGCACTGTGAAGGGTGAGGATGGGGCTGGGGACATGGGGGTACAGGAATGAGTGGAGGTGCTGTGTAGGTTGAGGAAGTGGGGGTGGGGTGGCCCAGGGTGGGTGTGCGGGGATGGGTGGGGGTGCTGTGAAGGGTGAGGTTGGGGCTGGGACTGTGGGGGGGGCAGAGATGAATGGGGGGCACTATATGGGGTGAGGGCAGGGATAGGAGTACAGGGATGAATGGGGGGTGCAGAGATGGGGGGGATGCTGTGTGGGGTGAGGGCTGGGGAGAGGGGCACGAGGTGGCCCAGGTTAGGGGTGCAGGGATGGGTGGGGAACACTGTGTAGGGTGAGGGGGATGATGAAGTGGGGATGGGGTGGCTCTAGGTGGGATGAGGGGGGATGGGGGTGGGATAGGTGGGGGCGCTGTATGGGGTGAGAATGAGGGTAGGGGTGCAGGGATGGGTGGGGGTGCTGTATGGAGTGAGGGGGGTGAGGGCTGGGAAGAGGGGCACGAGGTGGCCTAGGGTGGGGGTGCAGTGATGGGTCCGGGGTGCTGTGTAAAATGAGGACGTGGGTAGGGGTGCAGGGATGGTGGGGGGCGCTGTATGGGGTGAGGATTGGGGACAAGGGCACGAGGTGGCCCAGGGTAGGGGTGCAGGGATGGGTACGGGGTGCTGTATGGGGTGAGAGCGGGGGTAGGGGTGCAGGGTGGGGGGGTGGTCTGGGTGGGAAGCTGGGGCGGGCGGGGCGGGCGGCACCGGGTCCGGGACGGGGGCGGGGGCGGGGGTCTCCTACCTCCGGGTCCGGCGTCCCGAGTCTCCCCCCCAGCTCGGCACCGGCCGCTCCCTCCCCTCCCAGCTGACAGGACCCCCCCGCCCCGCAGTGTCCTAGCGCCGCCGCGCTCGGAGGAGGGAGGACGGACAGACACGCGGGCTGGAGGGGAAGGAAGGACACAGTCAGACGCGGGCGGAGGGGGCGGGCGGACATACAAAGGGGGGTGGGGGAAGGACAGACACTGACGTGGGGTGCGATACCAGCTGTGTGAGCACCGAGCGAGAAGGGGTGGGGAAGGGTTCAGACAGACAGACGGCTGGGGAAAGACAGACTGGCCCCCTCAACCTGGCTACTAGAAGGATGAACAGACGGCGCAACCCGGGAAGGACAGATGGACAGGAGGGGGTCCTGGTTTGGTGTCTCAGGGCAAAGCCAGGGTGGGGCTGCCGGGGCCCTTTGCTTCTGGTTCCCACCAGCAGGCACAGGGCCCCGCTTACATAGAAAGTCAGAGGGCTGCAGGACCGGGGGGGGGGGGGAGGGTGGTTCAGGATATTTGGGGAGGGGACAGCACATCCCCATCAGTACATACAGTCCCCTGAAACTGCCCCCCCCCGTCATTCTTTGACATCCCCATTCCCCAGCACCACACAATTCCTACTCCCGCCACAAATTGCTCCTTCCCAGGCAAGACAGCAAGTTTCAGGGGAGCAGATGGGCACCAGCCTCTCACTTGCCAAGGGATCCCCTTGACCCCCACAGGAACAAGCCTTAGGCCAGACCTCCGGCATAGGTGGAGAACCTCTCCTTCATGAGGCTAGTGGCTCCTGTGCTCTCTTCCTTGGGCGTACCCCACAACCAGCCTTGAAGCAGCCCCCTAGCTAAGAACAGTGTACTTCCCCCACAGCTTGGGGCCTACAGGTTCACCTATTATGGGGGATGCCAAGGAAGTTCCACCTCCCTTTAGGACTAGCTCCCCACAAGGGTACACAAGGACGACAAGGAAGAAAAGGGAGATGGTGTTGCCCCATTTCTGCAGCACAGCTGGTAACTGGATAGTGGAGCATCTCCAACTCCCCCAGGAACTGCCCCGCTGCAAGGTGTAACCAGAACAAGAGAGCTGGAGAGGGCAGGAGGGTAAAACCTTCACCTCACCAGTGAGCACAAGGAAAGTGATCCCTCATGGGGGCGAAGATTAGTGTCCAAATGGGCAGAGAGAGAA
This sequence comes from Podocnemis expansa, assembly GCA_007922195.1. Taxonomy (NCBI): domain Eukaryota; kingdom Metazoa; phylum Chordata; order Testudines; family Podocnemididae; genus Podocnemis; species Podocnemis expansa. The sequence goes on along the minus strand of ML681973.1, from coordinate 32,142,448 downwards.
GTTGAGCAGAGATGCCAAAGGCGAGATTGGAACCCAGGCATCCTACTGCAGCCCCTCCTGTTGTGACCTATTAGACATGCCCACCCCACGATTGAACTCAGGAATCTTGACACCAAGTCTTCCCCGCCCTAGCCCCCTCGATCCCCTCTCCCCTTCCTGTGCTGGGATAGAACCCAGGAGTCCCAGCTCCCAGCCTTTCTCCCCTTTAATGATCTAGATTCCCTCCTCCCTGGTGCTGGAGCCAGAAACATGGAGTCTGGTCCCACCCCCTCTCAATCCAGACCGGCAGGAGGAGTGGGGGGTTTGCACATCAGGGCCTTGTGGTGGGGTGCTTTTTTTTTCCTTGTACTTTTTAATTTTTTTGTATCAACCAAAAAAAATCCAGGATCAGAGAAAAATAAACCCTCAAAAAAGAAAAATCAAAAATAGTGTTATTCACTGCCCCCCCCCCATGCCCCTCTTAAATAGAGTGCCCAGGAAACAGTGCTGGGGAAGCCATACTGAGAAGGGGCAGTTGAGTCTCTGGCGGAGGGGACCCCTACCTGCCCCTCCCCTACTCTGGGGAGACGCACTGTTGTCCATGGGGTCCCCTCTAGAGTCTGGTGGGGGGAGGCAGAATCCAGAGAAGGAGTCGCTGGCCCCCTTATTGCTGTCCAGGGTCCTGAAGCGGGTGGGAGCAGGGAGGGGTCGGGACTGTGATGGGACCAGCCCATTGGTATCAACGTGGGGGGAGGGGGGGGAAGAGCTGCTCCCACTGCTCCCCTCAGTACTGGTGCTCCAGGAGCGGCTGGGCGGCAGGGCTCTCCTTCTCCCGCTGCCGGCTCCAATCCGGTGGGGGGCCACTGGGGCCAGATGGTGGCTGCTGCTCTGGCTCTGCCAGTGGAGAGCACCGCTGGGGAGAGTCGACATCTGTGGTGTCAGGCAGGGGGCCTGGGTCTGGGGGTGCAGCAGGCTGTAGGCAAAGAAAAAGATGGGTTACAGGCTAGCTAGAGGGGCTGAGGAAAGTGCCCCCTATGGACACTGCAGGGAGGGTGAGACAGGCTGGGATGGGGCCTCACATGGGGCAGGCAGGGAAGAGCAGAGCTGCAGCTAATCCCAGGTGCCCTTCAAATGGCCTCATGCATGGGTGGGGGCCTCATATGGTCACCCCAAGCCAGCTTAAGGGCTTTCCGTTAGTGCTAAGCTGATCTGCTGGAGCAGGCCTGAACCACCACTGGGCAGGGGGGAGGCACAGTGTGTCTAAGAGTGACTTCTCCACACAGAATGAAAGAGCCATTCCTGATGTGGAGGGGGACTCTGTGCCCAGTCCCTAAAGCAGGGCACAGACATTGCACCCTGGGTGTGGAAGGAAGGAAAGGTAGTTTGCCTCAGGCCAAATAGTGCACAGGAGGGAGCCAGGATAGGGGGAGAGGTGGCTTGGTGTCTCACCTGTGCTCTGGTGCTGGCTCCCCGGGGGGGTGTGCTTTGGGTGGTGCCAGTGCTGTTAGGAGTCCCTGGAGAGGCGTCTCCCTCAGCCCCCGACAGTCCATTAAGCCCCTTGCGGCCAGGCAGGCTCCACTTTCCACACAGCCCTTCATAGGCAAAGGTGGCTGAGGTGCCCAGTGCTGGTCGCAGGGGCAGTGGGAGGACCCGACCTGATCCTGTGCCTTCTGGCTGGGAGGCCATGGATGCCAGCGAGCTGGTGCAGGACAGCTGACTGCCTGAGAGGCGCTGGGCAGGCACCCAAGGAGTGGTGAGGGGGACTTCGCGCCGGCTTTCCACTTGGCTCCCTGGCGCTGGCCGCACCAGCCAATTCTGGCCCTGTGGAAGGCTCTGCTCCGGGCCTGTGGGGATATGGGAAGATGAGAGCAGAGGTGGCTCAGACACAACTCATGCCCACCCACGGCCCTGGAACCTGCCCTTGTCCCTGCTCCCAGCCCTCAGGGAGCAAGCCTGGTGCCTCCATCACATCCCACCCAACATAGGGCCTCCCAAAACACCCCTCAGCACCACAGAGATGGGCCCTCCCTGTGCCAACAGCCAGGTGCCTCTTATCCAGGGACTAGAATGTAAGAGCCCCAGCTTCTAGGGCTCCCCACACCTCTAACCTGCTGGACTCCTCTCCCCAACCAGAGCAGAACAGGGAACCCAGGAGCCCCAGCTCCCAGTCCCCTAGACCCCATTCCCCTTCCAGACCGGGGAGGTTTGCTGCCAGTGATCTCCATACCTGTTTGAGGCTGGGCAGTGGTAACAGGCGGCTCCTGGGGGTTTGAAGCCCCCAGGGTGGCCGTGCCCATGCTTGGCCCAGCTGGGGCGCTGCTGCCTTGCTGCCCATGCCCAGCAGGATTGTTGCTAATGGATGAAGAGCCTCCACCACAGTCTGAGTCCTCAATGTTCCCACCACTGTTGCACCCAGCACCACAACCCTTCTGTAGCCTGTGGGGACACAAGGAAAGAAGCGTCAGTGAGTGGAGAGCACAGGGTACTGGCTGGCCTGCTGGTCTCTCCAGTACAGGGCACCATACGGAGCCAGGCAGGAGCCCTAGCTGTGGATGAGCTCCCGGGCTACTTCAGACCTGGCCTCCCCCAGCAAGGCACACTCCAGCACACTCACCTCTCCCAGCTGCCCATGAGCCAGGCAGAGATATTGTGCAAGCTGATGGGGCCACCCCAGAGGGAGCGCAGCTGGGGGTGGCTGCCGGCATAAGAGGTGGTGAGGGGTGACACATAGATGGGGTAACCGATGGGCTGGTCGCAGGATGAGTTGATCATGTTGCGCAGAGCCTGTTTGGCATTCTGGATGCTGCCCCGCTCCGGGTTGCGGTTCCGCAGGAACACCAGCTCCTGCTGCTGCCCGGCCCACAGCCCCCGCACACACTCCCGGTTCACCTGGCCAAAGGGAGAATAGGGGGTGAGGGGTGGGGTTAGAGTCCTAGGCCCCACTTCTAGGTGGGGAGTAGACCAGTGTTTAGAGCAGAAGGACTGGGAGCCAGGACTCCTGGGGTTCTATCCCAGCTCTGGGATGGGGCTGGGCATCTCACCTTGATGACGCGGAAGCTCAGGTAGCGCTTGTTGAGCATGATGATCTTGTACTCATCACTGGCATCATCCATGACATGGCGCAGTGCCAGTAGGGCAGGTGTGTTGGTCAGGATGGCGCTGCGCCAGGCTGGGTCACCCTCATGCGATATCACCATCTTCTCCTCATTGGCTGTGATGGCATCGTAAAGGACAGTGGGGTCCTCATACTCATCTGGGGATGTGAAATGGTCCTAGGTGCAGAAAGGGGGGGGTGGGGGTGTCGTCAAGAAGGTGTGGTACAAGCCTCTGAACCTCCACTCCAGGACAGGGAAGGTCTCCCCTCTCTCAACAAGCTAATGGGGTACCCACCCCTCCCTTACCACTTCCTCAACCCCCTCCCTGACTAGCATGCTATACCCCTAGCCTGGTCATCCCCTCCCCCCCAGCCAGGTTATCCCCTCCAACCATTTCCTCTCCCACCTATGCTCTAAGCTGAGCTTGCAGGCAGGCAGGCGGGTGAGTGCCAGAACACCCCCTCTGTCTCATTCTCACTGGGCATGGCCCTTAAGGCTCACCCTGTCTGCTATGGCAGAGAATCCACTACCCATCTGTCCCAGGAGTGCGGCCCCTAGGTGTGGGCAGTACCTGGTGCAGCTTGAGTGACATGCGGATGCCAGGAGCCACCACACGGTGCAGCAGGTCCATGTCAGCAAAGACCCACTCATCACGAGGTGAGGTGATGCGGAAATCTCCCTTGAAGAGGGCATGCAGGCCGTACAGAAAGGGTTCCAGGCTGTGGGAAGGAGAGGATCTGGTCATCGGGCTGCAAGTAGTGGGGGTATTTCACAGATTCATGGAGAGCCAGGGCAGAAGGGACTGTTGGATCACCTGGTTCGCCCTGCTGTATGGCACAGTCTTGACGCTAAGGGTCAAGTCCAAGCCCAAAGAGGCAGCCAGCTAGGACTGGAGATGGAGACTCCACCCCTGTCCCTGGCACTTGTTCTTCTCACCCTCCCTGGCTAACACATATCTTATTTCTCACTGGAATGTGTCTCGGGTCAGCTTCTAGCCACTGGCTCTTGTTCTGCATTGGCCCTCCAGATAAAGGCCCTCTGGCATCTGGGACTTCACTTGAGATGGTATTGGTAGTTATCATGTCCCTTTGCCATTGGTTTTCTTATTAACCAGAGGGCCAGTGCTTGTTCATTCTCTCACCACAACTGTCTTCTCCAGCTATTGGTGTCAATCTTCTCTGCACCACCTCCAGCTTCCACACTGCCCCAGTACGCCAAGTCCTACACTCACTCATGATGTAACCAGAAGTTAAAGCCATTTTTGTACCTACTCACTATTCTGCTGTTCATGCACCCAAGGGCTGTACTGGCCTCTCTAGCCAGGCCTTTACATTGGGAGCTCATGCTGAGCTATAGGGCCCTCACTCCTTTCCCAGGACACTATCCCTCTTTCTTAGGGGTCTGGCTTGCCCTTCTTGTCCCTCAGTACATTGGACAGGAAGAAAACCACCTTTGTTTGAATGGGCCCAACTCACCAAATGACCCTAATAGCTCTGTACGACTGCCCTGTCCTTATCACTCCAACCATCTTTATGTCAAGCAGGGATTTTATATTACTTCCTGATCAAAGCAAAGGGTAAGGGGTGACCTGATTACAGTCTGTAGGTTCCTTTGAGGGGACCAAATATTGATAATTGGTGCTTCAATCTAGCAGAGAAAAGTCTAACATGATCCAGTAGCTGGATACTGAAGCTAGACAAATTCAGACTGGAAATAAGGCATATGTTTTTTATGGTGAGGGTCACTGGAACAATTTACCAACAGGGTGGTGGATGGTTCATCGCTGACAATTTTTGAATGAAGATGCAATGTTTCCTTTAAACAGTGCTCTGGCAATGATTTTTGGGAAGTCCTCCGGTCTGCGCTACACAGAAGGTCAGACAAGATGAACACAATGGTTCCAGCTGACCTGGGAATCTGTGAATCATTGATGAAAATATGGACACAAATCTGGCCTTGAACCAACCCTCGCAAAACCTCACCAGAAACTCCAGCACTGAGTGAGGCGTCCCCCGCTGACAACTTCCTGACAGGCGTCAGTCAGCCAGAGCTCAGCCATTTAACGTGGGCTTTATTGATACTGCCTATTGCTCATGTTTTCATAAGAACGTTGTACAACAATTTATTACGTCTATATAGCACCTATCAATCCAGCTTCCAACAAACCCACATTTCTTTGACAAGAACTATTTGACTGGCATTAATTATATTCTCAACCTCCCATTCATTATTAAACGAGCACCACATCAGATTTTCCATTATTTTGCCTGGCAGATAGGCTGGGAGTGGTCCTGCAGGCAAGGGAGAGGCTCTCTTACCTGGCAGACAAGCCATGAGCAGGTGGGGGCAGCATGGGGGAGCATCTTACCTGGCAGATAGGCTATGGGAGGCCGTGCCCAATGCCCGACGCCCCAAGATGCACAGCCCAAAGCAGAGGGTGACCAGTGGAGAATTCCACTCCTTGTCCATGGGCTGCAGGGGGAGAGAGGCAGCTGTGAGATGGAGGGAGAAGAAGAGCCTCCCATGTAATAACCTCCTGTGAAGAGCCTGCCCTATGTCCTAGGGCAGAACCAAGATGGGTCTAGAGCCCATGAGCCCTGGCTCCCAGTCCCCCATACTCTAACCCATTAGACTCCATTCTCTGCCCAGAGCTGGTCCAGATCCCAAATGTCCTGTCTCCCAGGCTCCAATCACTCTTGGGTGCAGGCCTGGCCCCCAGGTGCCCACCTTGTCCCTGCGGCCAGTGCAATACTGGATCCAGTCCAGGTAGACGTTGCAAAAGGACGACAGGGTGACGCCTGACATACGGGGGTCATAGTCCTCATCAATGTTTGGATTGAAAGTGGGGTCATTTTCAGCATAGCTGGGGGTTGTGCAAGGGCGCAGTGCCTCCTGGATCACTGTGTTGCACAGCCACTCCTCCAGCTTGGGTGAGCACGTCACATAGTAGATGATGCTCTGTCAGGGCACAGAGAGTTAGAAATCCCACTGAGCATGCATCCACACAGAGCTCCCCCCAGACAAGCTGCAGCACCTGCTGCCTGAATCACCTTATCTTGTCTGCCCACCCCCCGCCTCCCATGGGTTTCCCCACCCTTATACCCTTCAGCTGCACACTCCCTGTCCAAGTCCCTGCCCCCTATTTTTTCCTTCCCCAATCCCCATCTGCCCATTGGGCCTGCCCCCGCATGCCAACCCAACTCCTACCCCCATCAGCCTTACCTTGACATAGTAAGTGATGAGGATCTTGCGCAGATCAAAGACTTGCAACATGGATGCTGCGTTGTTGTCGCTGATGCTGTACCCCTCCAGCACATACTTGGTGGCAGCCACCTCCCAGGCCAGCCAGCGCTGCCCAAAGGCCGCGTTGAATGACAGCATGTGGGGCAGATGGCCTGGCTCACAGCAGCAGCAACCCTCATCCTCTTCCACACCCTCTGTGATGGCCTCCACCTCACGTTGCTGGCAGTATGTTCCTGTGGGGGGAAGAAGGGTGAGCAGGGCTGCCAGGCCTACAGGGCAGCCCACTACAAGAGAAAGACTGACACTGCGCTAGCAGGGGGCTGAATAGGGGATCCCAGCCTGGTTGGACTGATGGAGGCATGGCACATGCTATGAATGTGAATGAGGCCACAAGGGAGCTGGGTCAGGGGGTCTGTGAGAAGGGCTCTACCCAGACTAGACCCTGCAAGGCTCCCCTCAGGCCACCATGGTTGTCCTCACCCCGGAACTCAAGGCCACGCAGCTGGAAGGTGACAAGGCCGTTGCCAATCTCAATGAGATGCACCAACGCATTCAGGTAGTCTGAGGCCAGGATGAAGCAGTCACCAGTGGCATAGTTGCCCCAACGGCCCAGCAGCAGGTCGCCACAGAGCGTGTGCTGTAGGGAGCGTGTCAGGTGCTCATAGAAGATCGAGTTCAGATTGTTGTCATCAGCGCCTGGCATAGAAAAGGGATGGCAGACAGTCGGGGCTCAGCTGGGGGTAATCCTCCCTTGCAATCAGTGCTGCTGCAGCGTGGAGCTAGGGGGTGCTGTGTTGCAGGGAATGGAGATGGGGGTGGGGGGTGGTCCCAGTAGGGGGTGCTGTCCCCTTGCAGTCAGTGCCAGCCCTTCGGCTCCAGTGTGGTGTTAGGGGGCAGCTGCAGAGGACAGCATGCAGCAGGGGGTTCCATGGGGGTGCTCTTCTCTTGCAGTCACACCTTCAGGGGTGAAGACCCCAGTCTCCGAGGCCCTTGGGCACATAACAGATGGGAGGGCTGAGCAGACACCCTGGGTACGCACCTGGGTTGCGGTCAAGCTGGGTGGCCAAGCGGGTGTTGGAATGGTCGACTCTCTTTGTGCTGGGGAAGGAGGAGACCCAGGTTAACCCAGTGTGCCATTGAACCCCAGTATAGGATTCCCACCTGTGGTGGCCCAGCAGCTCCCAGCTAGGGCAGGAGGGGACTGCATGCATGGTGCTCTGTGTTGGCACAAAGGGGCTTGGTTTGGCCAGAGGGGGGTGGGGTGCGGCGGCCTCGCTGGGGGGGGGGGGGCACACCTGACAGGAGTGTCGTTGCCCTGGGGAAGGACCCAGGTCACCGGCCCAGGCCCCAACCCCTGACCACAGGCCATGCGCCTGCCCCAATTCGGCGCTCAGGCCTGACCCAGCCTCTGGTGCCTGCTGCGCCAGCTGGGCCCCGGATCCCCAGATGGGGACAGGGCAGGGAGCGGCAGCTGCGGCCGCGGGGCTGGAAGCAGCCGCCGCCGCCACCACCACCGCGGGTGGCCGGGCCCCGGATCTCCGGCCAGAGACCGGGAGAGGCAGGGCCCGTGCCAGGACCCAGGGAACTGGTGCAGGGATTTGGGGCACAGACCCGGTGTGCCAGGTGCCACCAATGCCCCTGCCATAGGACCCAGCAGGGACGCATGAAGAGGAGCAAGAAGCTGGCTATAGTGGGATGGAGGGGCCCTGTGGTGAGAGAGTATGGTAGAGTGCAGGGGCTCTGTTGGTTAGGGGAAGGCATCTCTCACTCACTTGTAGTCACGCTCCCAGAACTTGACGGGGCGAGCATACGACATGATGAATACAGCGCTGCCCAGCAGCGGGTTGAGTGGGGTGGAGAACAGGGCTGACAGCATGGCCTGCACAAACAGCATGGCCGAGTCTACAAAGTGTCAAGGCAATAATCCAAGTGGATCCCTGGCACCCCTCAACAACCACTGCAGAGCCCTGGCACTCCACCCGCCTGACAGCCCCATCCCTCCCATCTCCCCACTGAACAACATGCCTTCACTTACCCCTGCCATATCCCCATCTCTCCACAGTGGGGGAGAAAATAGAGTGCAAAACACAGAAAAGGGTGGGCAAAAGGCCACCTAAACTCCCATTATTATCGCATTAGCCCTCCCATATCCCCCTCCAGCTTTCTCACTATTGCATAACCTTCCCAAGTATTTCCCCTCCTCCCAACAGTCCTTAACTTGTACCCACCCCCCAAAGTGCCCCCCCGCCACATGCACATTCCCCAGCCCACTCTCATGTGGCCCACCCCAGGCAACAACCCAAGGATACGGGGCACGGCGAAGGGCTGGGCAAAGGCATGGAAGGCTGAGCCCCATGTGATTTGCCAAGGGGCGATGTAGGTGAGCACAAAGCGCAACTTGTACAGCAGGTCCCATAGCTGTGGGGGGAAGGAAGAGAGAGAGAAACATGGCATGCCCAACAGAGCCAGCTCACGCACAGGGAGGGAACTGGGGTCTAGTGGATTAAAGTTCAGAGGGGGGGCTAGAAACCAGGACACCTGGATTCTACCCTCAGCTCTGCCACAGGATCCCTGAGAGACTGACATGCAGAAGGATCCCCAGAAGGACAGCACTTCTGGTACCTACTGCACATCATCAATGGAAACTCCATCAGGAGTGAGGGCCAGCTGGATAGCGCAGGGGATTGTGGGTCTAGGGAGCAGAGCAGTGGGCCCCTGGGGTGAAAGGGCACTGCCATTATGTGGGGTCCTGAAGGTGCATGGGCACCTTGCTGAAGAGGATGGACATGACGAAGTAGTCAACGAGGAAGCCCTCTGAGTAGCGCTGGTAGTCGAAGTGGAAGAAGAGAACGGTGAACCCCAGGGCCACGTACTGCTGGGGTGGGCAGCAGAAGGAGCAACGGAGCAGTTTCATGCCAGCCATGGTGATGAGGAGTGCGCGGCAGCTGGGGGTGAAACAGAAGGAGAGGAAGTACCAAAGTAGGCAATCCCCAACCTGGCCACCTGTGGGCAGGGGACCCTGCCTTCTTTACTAGATTGTTTAGGTAGACAGGAGTGAGAAGTAGAGCCCTGCAAATCCACGGATATCCACAGATATCTGCCTTATATCCACATCTGCGGATACAATACGGATATCTGCGGACCATTTCTTGCAGATGCAGATCGGATACAGATCCACATATTTTTACCTGCACAGAGCTAGAGCCCTGCAAATATGAGGATATCCACATTATATCCGCATCTGCGGATATGACACGGATATCCGTGGACCATTTCTTGCGGATGCAGGTCGGATACAGATCCACTTATTTGTATCCGCGCAGGGCTCTACTGAGAAGCTAAAAACTAACCAAAAAGCACCAGTTTCCAGACCCTTCCTTTTCTCTTGTGACTTTCTACTTCCCCAGCTGTCCACAAGAAGGGGGAGACTAGAAACACTCTCTCTGCAAGGGATCTTACTCCCATCCCAGGGACCTACTCCTGAGCTGTCTGGTTCTCACTGCCCACTGATTTTCCTGCACATTCTGAACAGCACCACTGCTGGCAAGGGAAGCTGGGTGAGGCCAGGCCAATGCTGCTGACTTAGCCCCAGGGAGCACTGGAGGAGGGGGACGCAGGATGTCTTGTAGGAAGCTGCTCCCTGGGACAGGAGGAGGAAGGAGACAGACTCCACATCCACCAGGGCACTGACTCAACAGCGCTAGGGGGAGCCATAGCCAGGGAGCCACAGGGGTGTAGCCCCAGAAGGGGGCTGCAGTACCTACTAGATGCAGATTTTGTCCTGGTGGGGGGTGCTGACTGAGTGGGCATCCACAGTCAGGGCATTGAGCACCACGGCTGGGTAGATGAAATATTTCTCTACGCACTGTAGCCATGCGTAGAGCTTCTCAAACCACATCAGCTGGGCTGCACCTGCAGAGCACACACAATTACTCCCCAAGCCCACCACAGGGCAGCATCATGGAGAGAACACATGGTTCTAATGCACAGACAGTCCCAATGACCCCCACGCCCAACAGCAGGGATCCTTCACCTGCGCTGAGATGAAGCCACCTCTGGGGTGGAGCATGGGGACCTTTGTAAATTGATCCCTCACCTGCGCTGAGATGTGCCGGTCTCTGGGGTTGGGCCCGAGGATGGTTTTTGCATCCTCACCTATGTTGAGATGCACTGCCTCTTGGAGGGGGCACAGGGGCGGTTTACATGAGGATCCCTTGTCTGAACTGAGGTGTTTTCTATCAGCGCTGCACAAAGGCACTGGAGCCAGGACTACAGTGGAAGAGGCCCCATACCTCACTCCCTACAGCACAGCACCCCCTTGACCAGTGGTTTTCACTTTTTTTTTTTTTTGCTCTGGACCAAGCTGAAAAAATCATTTATGCCCACAACCCAACAATTACATCTTTGAGCAATACATTCCAGTCTTTTTGCAGTAGCAGCAGGGGGTGCTGCAACCCAGTCCTGACCCTAAGTTTGAAAACCACTGCCCTAGAGTCATTCCCAGCCCAGCGCCGATGATTAGGCCTGGAGCACTTACTGCGCACTTCGAACTGGCTGTACTCGCGTGGCTTCAGCACAGGCAGTGAGAAGCAGAACCAAGGCAGCTGCTTGCGGAGCTGGGGCAGCAGGTAGTGCGTGAGGAACCCAACCAGCCCTGCCAGGGCGTACAGCACATAGCCTAGAACAGACTGAGACAGTGGAGGGATCAGTGACCCTCTCCCTGAGACACATTCCTCCCTCTGGAGGAGACTTCTTCCCCCAAACAGCCCACCCTACACACAGTCCCCAGAGCCTCCCTTCCCCCAAAACTCCTCCTGTGGGCCCAGAGCCTGCTCCACCAACCCAGCTGCCATCCACCCCCACACAGTGACCCCTCCATCCCCTCCCTGTCAGAGCCCCCACAACAGCTCACACCCCTCCCAGCCTGCTGTAAGTCCTTCTAGGCTCCCCTCAGAAAGGCAAGGTGGGGCAATGGTCAGGACTTTGGGTCCTATCCCAGCTCTGCCAGCCAGTGGGGTCTGGGAACCAGGATTCCTGGTTTCTTTGTGCTGCCTGCTCAGCCATGAGCCGCAGCAGAGGCTGCCAACAAGTCCCTGATCCCTCTCTGTTGTGGTGCCCTCAGCCTGTCCCTCCTGGAACACCTCCCACCAGAAGCTGCAATGCCTCGCACCCCGTGTGGTACCTTGAGGGCAATGAAGACAGTGCTGGCACTGATGGCGAAGGTGAGCACTGCGATGACCATGCACATCACCAAGTCAGAGTGCAGGATTTCCCGCTGGGTGGTTGTGGAGGGGAGGGAAATGAGCAGCTGAAGTCACTACCCATATGTACCCCCTCCACACAGAGCCATGCCGGGGCTTCCCCCTCTCTGGCCACAAATGGTCACCATCCCTTGCTTCTCTTCCCATGTAACTCCCCAGGCATTCATGACCCCCCCCCCCCCATGCAGCCTGCAGTGCTCCATCCCCCACTCAATAGCCCCATGCCCTGCCTCCCCATATCCAGCCTTCTATGCCCCAGCTGCCTAGCCTTCATCCCCCCTGTAACTGCAACCTAGTGCCTCATTCTCCTCCCAACATCCAGCCTTCTATCCCTCACCCCCTGCCCCATAATTCAGTCATCCGTCCCACCCTGCTCACCAGGGAGTTGCGCAGTTTCTCAGGCAGTGGGTCTCGGATCTCCGCTGGTAGGCTCTCCACATTCCGGTTCTCAAATTCAGGGAAGAGTTTGGTCCGGATCAGGGACCTAGGAGGAAGGTGGGTGATAGGACTTTGGCATGGGCGGGGACGGGGGGGGACGGGGATGGGATACATCTAGCGGCTCAGCACCTCTCCAAGGGGTCCAGCCTAGCAACCTCAAGACAAGGTGTCCCCCCACCTCCAGATTCCCCAGGCCAGATTTGACTTTCACAGACAGAGGACAAACCTCTGTCCGCCCAGAATGAGGGCTCAAACCCAGGATTTCTGACTTCCACTCCATCCCACCAGAGCTGGGATGGACCCAGTGGCCCTGGCGCCCTCCAACCTTCCCCCAGCCCTGCATACATACCACAGCACTGTGGGGTCACTGCTCTGGCGACTAAGATGGTAAGTCAGAGCAACCAGGAGGCCACAGAACACAGAGAAGAGGACAGGGACGTGCTGGTTACCCCATGGGGCCTGGGAAGGAGAGAGCAGAAACCATGAGCCCTCATACAGGGAGCCCTCATCTAGCCCACAGGCCCCCGCCAGGGCAAGATCAGCCCAACGACACCCACACCCCATTGAATCTTAAAGCACAGGCCAACCCACAAGGCACCAGTGTTCTGAGACTTCCAGGCCTAGAACCAGCCAATTCCCCACCCCCACCTCTGGGCTGGGCTGAAAACAACATTCCCTAGAGGGAGAAGGCCCTGTTCCCAATACCCTATTCCCAGGGCTGAATCAGAGTCAATGCACCCTACAGAGGAAAATCCTTGCATCCCACATCCATCTCCCCCACACACTCAGGTACCTTAATGGCTCCAAGACAGAAGCCATAGAGGATGGCAGCGACAAGGAGGCTGCGCAGAAGACTGAAGAGGGCAGTGAGGGGGCTGGTGGCCGCTGGGAAGCAAGAGGAGGCTGGGTTAGTGTTGCTTCGGAATATCCTTCAGTTGCTCCCCCTACAGCACCCCTCCAGGCCCCATGCACACGTGCAGGCTGCAGCACCACCTGCTGCCTAGCACTGGCACTCACATGGGGGAGCACCAGCAACACACCAACCAAATTAGAGAACCCAGGAGTCCTCCCTTTCAGCCACCCTGTTCTGACCCACCAGACCCCATTCCCCTCCCAGAGCTGGGGACAGAACCCAGAAATCCTGGCTCCCAACCCTGCCCTGCTCTCACTACTCATTTCCACTCCCCTTGTGGAGCTCAGACAGGACCCCGGCCATACCTGTGCCACCAAAGATGTGCATATCCACCTGCTCCAGCAGGTACATGAGGCAGGTGTTGACCTGGGGCAGGAGCCCAAAGAGGAAGATAGCAGGGAAGCAGAGAGTGAATACTGCAAAGAACAGAAATGGAAGGGTTAAATCTGTGATGACCCCCCGCCCCCAACTCCCACTGCAGAGCAGGACTGGCCTCCCTTACCTAGACAGGGGCTCCCTCACACTGGTGAATGGGGACATGGGGAAATCTGCATAGCACCCCTAACTTCTTGGCAGCTGGACAGCAGAATCACAGATCCTCCTACCCATGGCTGGGGCACTGCAGAGGAGCACAGTTGGGCAAGGACAGTATCCTCCATCCCAGCTGGCTGCACCACAGTCCAGAGACATGGTGCCTCACACTCACCAGTGGCCACATCCCGGGCACTGCAAAAGAAGTCTGTTGAGAAGAGGGTGAGCCCATAGAAGGTAATGGGTGGAACAGGTGGAGCCCGGGCACAAAGATCCAGCACCCAAATCAGCACGCAGGCCACACAGAAATAGACAGGCCGACTGTAGGCGATGATCCAGTTGTGTCCCTGAAAGACAGCCTGGAGTCAGGGCACTGGGCAGCCAAGGGGCCCTCCCACACCTCAGGAGAGCAGGGCAGCCTAGCTCCCCACCATCACTAAGGGACTGCCACTACCAGCCATGGATGAGAAACTAGGCACCCACAGTTCTAGCAACCAACTCCCTGAAATCACCATCTCCCAGGCGTCTCCCCAGCTCCCTTGGGCACCGACCTACACTGATCCCTTTAAGGGCCCCATTTATACGGGGATCCTGCACTTAGCACCAAGATGCAGCTGCCTCTGCAGTGGTGAGCTGGGCTAGTTACAGAGAAATGATTCCCTAGGATCTGTATTATCTTGCTCCCAGGAACAGCGCTAGGGTATGGGGGCAAGCACTTACTGCAAGGGAAGACCACCCCCTGCTGGCCCTGCAGCACCCCCCCCCCCCGGTTTACTTACGTGCATGGGGGAAGCAGCATCAGGCTGGACGCTCTGAAAAACAGAATCAAAGTGACCTGAATAACACCAGCATCCCCACGACAGCACCAGGCCTGCCCTGCCCAGGAGCTGGGTGTGGGTAGGCTCAAACACATTGAGTAATGGGGCACAAGACCCCCTCCTCAGGGTGCACTAGCATCAATCCAAACCTAGGATGGGGGCTTTGCTGGCTCAGAGGGGTTGGGTATGGTCATGGGGCCTTTCTCCTCCTGGCTCCGATCTAGACTCCTCAGCCCCAACAACACCTGCATGTCGAGATCTCTCTCCCAAAACTAGGGTTATCAAGTTGGTGAGTGCCTGAAGGGAAGGAGAGTGGTACCGCAAAGCTGCGGTGTCACCTCTTTCCTCAATCACAGAGGTCACTATCTGGAGTGTACATCTCAGTGTGGGTCTAACAGCCCTGGTCTGTGCTGTGGCTGCATCCCACCACTCTCCTGTCGCTAATTCACAGGTTGTCTTTCCCCTGCTCTGCTATAAGTATTCACCCAGGGGGAGAGGGTGGAAAGTGGAATGGGGCCACAGCACCACCCTGCCCAAGGCCGAAGAGCTGGGATTTCTGTAAACTGCCAGTTTTAGGAGGTGGTGCTCCCAAGAGAACAATTCCAAAGGGCTGGGGGACTTGAATCCCCATTGTCAGCCTGCCAGGGGAAGAGAGAGCTGGCACTGCCAGAGCAGAGTGTGAGCAGCTGAAAGGCTGGTGTGGTTCAGCAGCTGGCACCAGCTAGGCACAGGCAAGGCCCATCCCCGTTGGAGGCAAGGGTATCAGGGTGGCCCAAACAGTCATGTGACACCCATGCTAGGACAACAAGAGGCTGAAGGAATCCCAGCAGAGCTGGGGGTAGAGGAGAGAGTCCAGGGTTGAAACAGCAGGGGACTGTGGCTCAGGAGTGAGAGGCACTGGCAGAGCTGGGAGATCTCCAGAGGGCACGGCCACCCAGGTGGGCTCTCACCTTAAGCAGCGAGTACTGGCAGCTGGCGATGACCAGGCAGAACTGGAAGACCCAGATGTCGCGGAAGAAACCCTGCAGCAGCAGCAGGTAGCCCAGGAAGGCCACTAAGGACCCCAGAGACACCACAAAGATGTTCTCCATCACCCGGCGGTTCCTGGGAGGGCGGGGAGGACAGAGCACAAAGCAGTGTCAGCCAGGGTGGGCAACCTCTAGAGATTCCCCCATGCACCCAGTCCTGCCAGGGGCACAGTCAATGCAGCCGTAACCCAGGCAGCCTTCTGGATTGGCTCATGCGGCTGGGTCTGGCAGGGGCCAGGGAGATGAACTGGGCTGCACTGGGCTGATTGGGAGACAGAAGGGGAAGTCAGGCTGGAAGAGCTGAAGGGGCTGGTTACGGTGAAGGGCAGAGAAATAAATTGGCCTAGATGGGACCATGGGGTTGACCTAGGGGCAGTAATCAGGATGGATGAGCCCATGGGGTTGATGGGAACGGTAGGGACAAGCAACTGACCGGTCGAGAAGAGCCAGAAGCGCCAGCCGGTCATAGCGCACCCGCATCCAGCGCCCAGGCAGCACCCAGTACTTGTAATACTGCCGCGGCTTGGACTTGTCCTCGATCATCAGCGTGTTTTCCTGGGATTCGTGCAGGGACTCCTGGTCCAGCAGGTCAAACTTGGGGGTGGGGGCAGGGAGAGCGGGCTCAGTGGGGTATAGTCACCCTGCCCATAGACCCTTTCTTTTGCACAAAGGGGGGTGCCCTGCCCAGGCAGCAGAGGAACCCCTCACAAATCACTTCCCATGCAGGAAACCCAAACAAAGATGAACCAGTGGCTCCTGCCCCTCATCGGCAACCCACCCACACTGAACAGGAGACCCCTCCCCACCACAGACCCTTCCCCTCATGGATTGAGCCTAAGATCAGCCTCCCCACCTGCCAACGGAGCTCCCCTCATTGCCCAACTTTGAGAGCACAGACACCCTCCCCCCCCAGAGAGATCAGCCCCTTACCTCAGGTATCTCCAGGGGGACCCTGCGAACCTGCATGCCCTGCAGCACCACAGGGCGCGGTTGCAGCAGTGACAGGGCGGGCGTCCCCTCCGGCACGTCTGTGGAGTTGAAGCTGGAGGAATGTGAGTGCCGGTCCCTGACATGGCAAGGAGTGGACAGAGTGAAGGGAGCAGCAGCACCACCTCTCAAACCCAGCCCCAGCCCCCAGATCCTGGACTCAGGGTACACAGTGGCCCCTAGACTACCCTGCCTGTAAGGGGAGAGCACCCACCTGGAGGACAGTGTCCCCTAGGACCAAGCTGGGGCCAGCACTCCTTGTGAGAGCACTCCACACTGAGCCCCTGACCTGCCTCCTGCAGCTTCCAGACTTTTCCTCATGATCTGCCACCCATGCATTCACCCGACCCAGCAGACTGATTTCCCCAGAGCCCTTCCCCCCCAGGCACTACTGGTGGTGAGGACTGGAGCCATGTGCCACAGCAAGTGGGAGGGAAGGGGGTGTCACTCACCAGGCACTGTTGGTCGTGTGATCTGCACCAACCTGCTGCCCCACTGGGTTCTCATAGCCGCCACCTGCCAGACCGAAGGTGTAGGAGCGCCGCACCCCTGCAGGGCAAGGCAAGAAGCCAGCTAAACCCGAGGATGTGTAGCAGACAAGAAGTGGAAACCCCACAGCCATGGTGCTGGAAGGAACAGACCCACTGCAGGACCAAGTCCTAACTAGTTGCCATGACAGCTAGGGGAACCTGTGGAAATGATAGCCTCCCCTTAGCAGGGGAATGCTCCCTCCCAACCCCGCAGGTCAGGTGGATGGTGCCCAGGGGAACAGGCAGCTCCTCCATCCCCACTGCAGAATATTTATACTGCCAGCAGCCTAGGGCTGGGATAGCAGGGCACTGGGAGAATTGGGGGCAACCCCGGGTCTGAGATAGCAGGGAGCTGCAGAGCAGGATTCAGGGGCACTGGCATAGTTGAGGGGGAGGGGCCTGACTGGCACCCACATCTCATAACCTCCCCGCAAGCCCCAAGGCTCCTGAGTGTGGGGCAAACCATGGGTAGGCCCATGGGACTCCCGCAGCCCATTTTGCCCTCACCGCTCTCATCATAGAAGTAGTGCACAGCGCCCTCAGAAGTGTCATCGAAGTTGCAGGCCTCGTGGATAGCACCACGCGGCAGTAGCAGGGAGCTGGCAAACTGCAGGGCCGAGGGCAGCGTGAGTGCCCGCGAGTGGGAGGAGGCACGGCCCCGCTGCAAGTCCTGTAGGCTGTGGAGAGAGGTGGACAGGGCATCAGGTTGCGTCTGCCATGAGCACAGTGCTGGAAAGCGGTGACGGCAAGACAAAAGGGCAAGGCTAGACAAGCAAGGGGCCATGGGGCAGGGCTGAGGGGCCCCACAGAGCTGGGATAGCACAGTGGGGTTGTGGGGCAGGATTTGGGTGCCCTGACAAGGCTGGAACAGAGGGCCAAGCTAAGCTGTTAGCAGACTATGGGCCATTTGGAGTAGGGCTGAACGCATGTTTGTGTGGACCTGGGATCAGTATCTCATGCATGTGGGAGTGGTGTCACCTGGGCGGAGACCCCATCACCGAGGAAGGGGGCGTGGGGTTGCTGCCCGCGTTGTGCCGCCGCCTCATGGCCTGCGTGCGCTTGACGCTGCTCGCTCGCTCCCGCTTGCTGCCCTCCTCACCCGTGGTGGCTGCAATGGAGACAGCTGTCAAGAACCCTGCACTGAGAGCACCCCACCCAATGGTGCCTCCCTCCAGGGGCTGCTGGCTCCAAGCCAGCCCCAGGGTAGTAATGATTACAAGTCAACACCATCTGTGAGATGAGCATGCTGGGTCTCCACCTGGCTCCTAGTGGGCCAGGTGCCCCATCACACCAACCCATCCCTTAGCAGGGTGGCCAGGGTCTGAAGAGACCACAGAAGCTGAGCCCCACTCTGCACTTGAGCCACAGGGTGGGGAAGGTGAGGCAGATGGGCTCTGATAGGCACTGTGCATGTGGGGAGGGAGGCAGGTTACACCCCAGCTCTCAGCACTGTCAGAATCAGGTCCCCCCCCAGCAGCTGCTCACCTCCCCCAACAGCCCCCTCCTCCAGCAGCTCCCCCCTCCAGCCAGGTTGGTTTGCTGACTGGCTGCGGGTGCTACCCCCTGACTCCAGTCGGCGAGGGGGGAAGGCGTCCTGCTGCCCAATTCGGGCTTCTAGGTCTGACTTGGAGATGGTGAGCGCGGCAGTAGCCTTACTGTCCCCACTGCCACCATTCATGCTGAGCATGCGGGCGTGGGTCTTGGCGCTGGCCGTGCTGGAGGCACGCTGGGCATAGTGTGGGTGCTTGGGGGGCTCAGTGCCCTCGGGGGCCGACTCGGCCTTGGGGGTATGGTGTGGGCGCTGGGGTGCGGCCTCTGGAGAGTAACAGGAGGTACTGGAGGAGGTATCAGAGCTGTAGTTGTGCTGGGACGGCAGGCTGGAGGCACGGCTCAAGTCACTGCCATCACTTGAGTCCTCGTCCTCGAAGAAGGTCTCGCTGTAGGCCTTGCCGTCCAGAATGGCACGCACGGGAGCATAGTCCCGTGGGTACCCGCCATCGAAGCTGCTGCTGCCCCCACCATGCTTGCGGGAAGGGCGCCGGCGCCCTGGCTTGTGTCCCGGGCGCAGCAAGGCCAGGTCCTTTGGCCGCACCACCTGCTCAGTCGCACCCCCCCCAGGGCTCCCCATCGCCCTGCACTGTCTCAAGCGAGGCCAGGGTGTTCTGGGTGTCATCTGTGTGGCTGGCGAAGCTCAGCTCCCCAAGCAGGTCCTGCTCAGGTGAGCGCAGCAACTCACTGTCCGACAGGGCGTCTGTGTCACTGCCGTCTGGCAAGACCCCGGCACCCGGATCTGGTGCTGTGTCCCCAGCTGGCCCCAGTGAGGGGCTGTCCAGGTGGGTGGAGTTAGTCTTCTCGCTACGGTAACTGCTCAGGGTGCTAGGTGTCTCCTTGTCAGTGCCACTGAAGCAGCTATCGGAGGAGGCAGCCTTGTGGGGATGCTCTTCACCGGGCTCCCCCTGCCCCTTCAGGGCCCTGTAGTCACTACCCGAGCGACGCTTTTCCTTGCGGCTGCTGGTGCGCAGGATGGTGCGCTCGGGCAAAGCCAAGCTCAAGAAGCTCTGGCTCAGTTCCTCGGTCAGGCTGCTCTTGATCAAGGGGCTGAGGGGGGTATCACCCGCGCTTTCCGATTCACTGCTGCCAGGCGGCTGACACAAGGCCCCACCTCCTGGTGCCACTGATTCCACTCCAGACAACAATCTCATTCCCAGCGGGGACTGGTCAGAGGAGTCAGTGCTCTGGATGGACGTCTGGGCTGGCAGTGAGGGGGGCGGTTTCTTCCCAACTGCAGGGAGCTCCACCTTGGGAGGGGGCACTGGGGCATCGCCACAGGACCCTGGGGCAAGAGATGCTGGCTGAAAGTCGCCAACTGCAAGGAAGCGAGACAACAAGGGTTACATACATGGCAGGGAAACTGAGGCACAGGCAGGGCATCATGCTTACCTAGGGAGCTGGGGATAGAACTCAGGAGTCCTGACACCCAGTCCTCTCTCCCTCCCAGAGCTAGGACAGATCCCAGTCATCCCCATTCTGCACTCTAAGCAGAAGACCCTTCCCCCCAGTAACATACTACCGCCGGTCCAGCTCCCAGGTCATTTACTGGACACCAAATTACCTGCGAACCAGGCTCCCCCAAAGCTGTACAGCACCCCCATGCCACCCAACGTGAAGGGCACCTACTGATGTTTTCCTGGGAGCCACGCCTGAGCAGCTCACGGTCAGCTGACGTGACAATGACATTATTTCTGCCCTGTTCTCGCACCAGTTCCTTGATGTCTGAACAGCAAATAGAGATGGAAGGAGGCATTACTGGGGTGCAGGCCAGCACTCTCTGCTCCTTCCACACCCCATGCCACCCCAGATCACCTACATTCCCGCCACCCACCCACTGCACTGCAGGTTCGAGCCCTTTCTAGGTCCCCACCAAGCTCCCCTCACAGGCTGGGGCTTCTCTATACACAGTAGATCCAGCATCTAGGGCAAGGGCCAGCAACCTTTGCTGACCCACGCGCTGGGCCTTCCTCCCTGACCCTCAGCTGGTGCCAGCAGTCCCCTCAGCTGAAAAAATGTGGTGGCTGCCTGAAAATTCAGCAGCGGTCACGGATGGAGTTGGAGCGTTTCCCAGGCATGCCATGGAAAGAAGTTGCCCAGACTGTCTCATCTTGGCGGTGTGCCCGGGGACAGGGGTCCCCAGCTATTCCACAAAATGAAGCAGCTCCTTTCAGGGGTTCCCAAGCATGCTGCAGAAAGAAGCTGCCTGGAGTGGCTCCTTTGGGGAGCATCACACTACAGAGAGAAGCCACTTTGGACAGCTTTTTTCTATGTCACATGGAGGCTTAGGCATGAGGATCCCCCTGTGTCACAGCTGCACCCGAAGGAAGCCACCCAGAGTGGCTTTCAGTGGCAGGAGTGGCAATTTCTGCAGTACCACAGAGGGAGACGTGTACCACTCTGAATGGGTTCAGGTGGCACTGTCGGCACATGTGCCAGGCGTTGCCTACCCCTGATCTAGGGGGTTCAAGTGACCTGCAGGAGCCCATCCTTACCTCTTGTCACTCCTGCATCATCCAACTGGGGCAGCAGCTCCTATGAGGAGGAATCAGTCAGGAGGTTATATACCAACATCCACAACCAGCCCAGCTCACTTCCCAGACCCCAGGAGAGCTCCTCACTGCAGCAAGCACAATGCCAGCCCCCCTGCTGCAGATAGGCCTGCAGGGCAAGGACAAGGTTTTCTAGCCTTCCTGAGGCAGGAGAGCCCCCTACCCCCCAACCCTGATGAAAGCGGAACTGACACATACGCCAGCCACTGTCTGAACAAAGCCTGCAGCAATGGCTGTGGTAGGGCCAGCTCCCTCACTGACTGCACCAGGTCTGAGGGAAGACAACTTCATCCCCCACCCAATGGAGCCAAAGTGTTTTACAAACTGCACAGAGGTCTCCTGATCCCCAGCTGTATGATGCAGCCTCCCCTGGGTGAGGCACAGTCACTAGTTTACATAGACCCCTCACTCAACACAAACTCACATGCCTCAACACCCCAGGCTCTGGAAGGTTATAGCAACCCATTGTTCCCAGCTATGGCCTTGCCAGTGGACAGCTCCAGCCCAGGAAGGCAACAGGAAGCCCAGAGGGTCCCCTTGGTACTCACCATGACTTGGTTGAAGCCAAACACCGAGTGCTGGGAGCTGCATCTCACTGGGGGCGTGGAGCTGACTTTTCGGAACACTGTCATCTCAACCCCCCCACCCAGATCTCTGCAGAGAGAGGAGGGAACACCTCATGGACACACTCCAACAGGCAAGCACTGAAGGGATGCAAAGCAGGCAGGATCTGCTGCCTGGGATCAGTTCGATGAAGCTCAATGCCTGGTACCCCCTACTCTCCCCATTGCTCCAGGTAAGTTCAATGAACCACCCTTAAAAGGAGCTGCAACTCTGTGCCAAGGGAAGGATCTTGTACAAAGAGGTCCCATGCCCCACACCAGATGCAGCTGCATCTCAGGACTGGGTTTGCGACCTCTGTATAAACAGCCCTGCACCTCACTGCCCTGCTCACCCCATGCACCCCAAATGCTGGAGACCCACCTGGCCAAGTTGCTGTCATCCCCTGCAGTGCCCTCCTCAGCCTTGGCCCCATCGGCCACCATCGAGCCACCTTTCTCCACAATCTCACCCTGGTCGAACATGGCATGTAACCGAAAATTGATGGTCTTGATGGTGGTGAAGAAGATGGCTATAACAGCGCAATATATGCCAGCTACCAGCATGCTGGGTGGCAGCACCTGGGAGAAAGAGACAGGACAGACTGGTTTAAGCACCAATCAGGGCACACCAACATACTTTGCCTGCTACACAGAAATTCAGGCTCTGACAAAGACTTGGCTAACATTGCACAGTGTCTGGATAAACCAGGAGCCCATCCAAGGCCCTCCTCCTCCCCTCTAACCACTAAACCCCACTCTGTTCTAAGGGGCAGAAACAGAACCCAGAAGTCCTGACTTCCAATCCTCCACCCCCTTAACAGTTCTGATTGTAATATCTGGGCTCTACACAAGTCTCATGCCCCCTGGGGCAGCTGGTAACAGAGCTATGGGGCAGGGGAGTTAGGGTCAATTTTCTGCCATTGCCTCTCTTAAACAGTACCTCAACAAACAGTTTTAAGTATTTTTCATTTCCAACCAACAGTCATGGACCTGCAAATGACCAGAACCCTCACCTAGGGTTTCTTCCTTACTCCTGGGAAGGTAGCGCAGCCTAGCGGTTGACAGCAGGGGGCTGGAAATCAGGTCTCCAGGGTTTAATCCCCAGAGTTTCCACTGACTTGGTGTAACTCTATACTTTAGTTTCCTTTATCTCAAGTGGAGCTGTTACCACCCCAGGGTCACGAAACACCCCCCCCCCCCCCAGTCTCTTTGGCTACAAATATTCACCCACAGCATCTGCAACATGTTTCCCCTCTGTGGCTTTGGGCCAGAGTTGGGAAAGCATGGAGTGCAAGACGCTTGCCACAGCCTTGGCACAGCCAGGCTATTTCAATCAGTGCAGTTGCAGGGCAGGGAATGACACAGGGAGGCCCTGTACCAGGGCTGCTCTGCTTCTCTCCATTTTCACCGCCTTGGGCATCTTCTCAGAGCAGCTCATGCCATACCTGTCATTATTTGTTTGTGTTACAGTTGAGCCTAAGACCTGTTATCAAGATCAAGCCTCCTTCTCCTCACCAGGTGTGTTCAGAGAGAGCAACACCGTCCCTGACTGAAACTGGGCACCCACATCATAACAAGAACTGCACAAACTCCTCCACTGCTCTTTGCCAAGATCAGAGACATCCTTCACATCGCACAGATGACTCCATTGCCCTAGGCAGGACCCCTGACCAAGACTAGGTGACCCCACAGCTCCAGGTGCTGCACAGAATACACCCTCAGCTGAGACTGAGGGGCTCTCACTGTACTGGGTGCGTCTTGGACCCACAACCATGACCGGAGCCCTTATCACTGCCAAGGCTTGCCCCCTTATCCCCTGCAACTGAGGGCTACAGCTCTGTCATGGTAAGAGCTGCACAGACACACAGTGACAAATCACTCTTGCCCCTGACAGCCCACTTTGTAAACAGGCAAACAAAGGATTCATCTTCTCATTTTGTAAATGAGAAAAGTGAGTCTCCAAGAGGGGAAGGGACTCAGTCTGAGGCAGGGCAGAGGACTGAACACAAGCATCCTGCACCCCTTTCCAAACCCTCACACCCATGCCCCACCATCCATCTTTGCATCCTAGCAAACTGATCATCCTCTCCACCAAAGGCTCAGCACCTCAGTGCCCCTCAATGACGACACATGACAAAGAACGCCATCTCCCCAAGAGTCCTCTACACCACTTCTCAGTTCTGTGCCAAGTTCTGCAGTGACAGGAGCTCCCAGCTCCAGGCGAGAGTTAGCTCTGGGGATCTGTATCTCAGGTTACCCAGCAACACCTCAGCACAAAGCAGGGCCAAGGAGGTGGGGTAAGAAAGACACAGGCTCTACTCCCAGCTCTCCCAGTGACCTATGGGGTGACTTTGGGCCACATCCTTCACTGCTCAGTGCTTCTACATCCCTTACCACCCTTTGCATACTTAGACTGGAAGTTGTTCAAGGCAAGGACACTCTCTCACCATCTGTCTGTGCAGCACCTGGCACAAATGGGGCAGGGCATGACCTCAGTTGCGGGGTGTCTTTAATGTCCGTCAGATCTCTAAGTACTACTGAAACACACCTACTAAATCGTATCAGGGTATGAACGGAAGATCTGGGGTCTCCAGACCCTAGGGGCACCAATGCCAGGGCCCCACACCTCAGTTTGCCAAGACAGATGTGTACAATTGGTACCAGTGCCGCGAGGGGCCTGATGTGAACTCACCATGTAGAGCAGGAAAGGGAAGGTGAGGAGGAAGATCCAGGTATAGAGGTGGAAGCAGTTGGAGAAAGTGCTCTGGTGGGGATCGAAGAACCAGCCGCCCGTCAGCGAGGCCCAGACACCCTGGCGCAGGATCTGTAGGACCTGCGAGCCCATGGCCACGGTGGTGCCTCTTCCTCCTCCCCCTCCGTCCGTTCCTCCTGCTCAGGGAACGCGACTGCCAAGCTTTCACCTGCAAGATCCTTCATCAAGGCAACCTGAAGCCCATGATCTGCAGGCTGGGACCCCAAATAACTACCACACCCCCTGGCCCCACTAAAGCCAGCTGTCCTCTGGCACAGGTGGGCACCTCACGCAGCTGCACACATGAACCTCAGCTACCGCTGCCGTAGCATCTCACTAGCCGTCCAGGGTGCCCCTCTCTCTCCAGTGCAAGAAGCCTCCTCCTCCCTCCAGGTTCCCCCCCCCCCGCTCATGCCATTATGATTGCTAAGAAGGAGTGGGCTCCACAGTCACAAAGAAATAGAATTAAACAGTGGAGGGGATGCAAGAAGGGAGGCAGGGCTCACTTTCCCGCGGAGGGGACTGCAGGCTCACTTAGAGGTGGGACCAACTGGGGACCGAGGAAAGGGGCCCCCGCTCTGCAGCCCAGCAGATGGGGATCAGGTGGGGTGAACACCCCGGGAAGGCAAAGGGAGGACAGTGCTGAGGATTGACCCCGGGTGGGCTAGCAGTGCGATGGGAAAAGACGGGGAAAGCAGCAGCCCGCGCGGCGGGGGCGGGGCCGGCGGACAGGCAGGTGGGGGACCCAGGTGGGCAGGGTGGAGGGCAGGGGAGCCCAGGCAAGCAGGGGCGAGGCAGGAGGCAGCGGTGCGGACCCCACGGGGGACGCAACCAGGCAGCTGGGGGAGCCGAGGGTAGGAGCCAGCCCGAACAGCGCCCACCGAGCACCCAGGAATGCGGGGGGGGAGGTCTTGTTCACTTCCGGGGTCAGAGGTCAGCCCGGGATTCCTGAGCGGAGGGGACAGCTGGTCGCGGCACCTCAACCCAACTGGAAACTGGGGAGGCCGGAAGAGGAGCCCCTGGAGCAGCAGGCACAGAACCAGCACTACGCATGCGTCAATCGCTCCCTCCCATATGCACACACACAGAGACCGGAAGCGGAAGTGAAGCCACCCGGGTCAACTGAGAAACGGCTGACGGCTGAAACATCACTGCGCATGAGCATCGCTGTCCAATGGTGACATAGCCATAAGCGCATGCGCAGATTTCGCGGAACTTCTGCAAGGCATGCGCAGTAAGTTTTATTTCCGCCATTCTCGCGAATCAGTTTTTTAAATGCTAAGGGAAGGGGCAGCTGTGTTAGTCTACTTCAGCAAAACAAACAGGGAGTCCTGTGGCACTTAGAAACTAACACATTTATTTATCGCATGCGCTGTTGTGAGAGAAAATCTAAGCGTCTAATGAAGTGGGATTTTCTCCCATGAAAGCGCAGGCCATAAATGAATTTGTTAGTCTGTAAGTGCTATAGGTCTTTGAAGCTTTTTAAAGGCGTCCGACAAATGCACATGCGCAAACAAGTTGAGGGCTAAAAATGGGCACTTTAGCATCAAGCTGGACACAGGACGGGAAAACCCGCGTAGGCGTGACCCAGGCATTTGCTTCTGTTTTCTCTAAAAGGGACACGAACTGTGCCAACATTCATTTCTATGGGCGTGTGTAGTTTTATTGACATCACCCTCCTCCAATGGCCATTAAGCAATGTTCGATGGGGTGTGTTGGGGGCGTGATTTGTCCCTAACCACAGGCAGGAGGAGGAGAGGCTGGAGAGTTAAAGGGGTTTTGGGCGACTGATCCGGAGCCTGGAGACGGATCTGGCAGCGCTGGAAGCCCCGATGGGGCTCCGTTTGGAAATCTGGCCTAGGGCTTGTTTCAGGGGCAGGGTAATTTCCCCCTACTTCCCTACCAGGTTAAGGTGTTTAGGGCTGCTTCACTGGGGAGCCAGGCTAGTGGGTAGGACCTGGGGCTCTGGCTGCCACAGACTGTGGGGCCTTCGGTTATGTAGGGGCTGTCCCTCTCCTTCAGCCAATGAACTGTGATACCCAGTTGGAAACTTCAGTTCCCTACCCCTACATGGGCTTCGGTGGAGCTTGAACATCCCCCACCTGGACCTCCAGGTGCATCCTGAAAGCTAGAGGTGTAGCAGTAGTAGTCTATTGTTCCATACTTTCGTGGCTGCTCTTGAGTACTAGCAGTAGAAAACTGGGTCAGACTGAGTGGTGGTAAGAGGGGGAGTTGATGAAGGGATGCTCAAGGATCAGCCACCACTAGGAAATGGTGAGAGACAGAACCAAGCATTATGGATTATTTGTTATATGCACTTCAGTAACTTTTTTCATAACTGAGAGATGATGCCTGCCACCCTTGAAGAGTTCGCAGTTGAAATTGGGGAAGGAAAGGACTTAGTGTCACAAAGGTCAATGGCAGAGTCAAAAATGCAGCCCAAGTCCCAGTCAAGCACTACTGTCTCAGGGTCAGGGTCTGTAGAGCACCCAGGGCAATGGGGACTCCAGTCTTGGATAAGATTTGTGCAGTGCCTGGCACAAGGAGGCCCTGATTTCAGTGATGGTTTGTGCAGCATCTGGATTGACATGGGTGCTCATCTCAGCCAGGGTCTTCTGCACAGTGCTATGCATGCCAAGAGTCTGAGTCAGTCCTGGTGCAGAGAGCTTACTGTGGCCCAGCAGTAGGAGACCAAGAATATTAGCCAAAATCCCCCAGAAAAGGAGCAGGGGTTTTAATTTGGCAGTGAGCAGCACCCACACACCAGTTCCTAGCCACTTCCTGCCTGGGCACTGTCATGGCTGAAGCCTGATGCTTTGAGGACCACGCTGACGACCTCTGTGAGGAAGCTCGCAGCACCCGGGGTTCCAGGCTGGGCACCATGGGGGGGGAGCCGACGGCGCCGGAGTTCCTGGCTTGGCACCTTGGAGGGCGACTCATTGCTGCTACAATACAGGAAAGCAACTTCCCAACCACTCGTGAATGAGCTAAGAGTAGGGCTGGCTCTACTGTGAGGCAAGAGACAGACATGGCTTCAGCTGACAGTTCTTAGGGGCACCTACCCCCCTGAAGATCAGGCTGGCTCTCACTCCTTCAACACTTTCCTAGCAGCTCAGGCAGTGTTAGTCAACCCGTGGCTTGTCATGCAGGCAGAGTGCACTTTAAATCCCTCTGCAGGCAGACGCTGGAGATTTATGGAATTTGGAAAACCGTTTTCAACCTCCATGAATGAGATGGGGGGGGCGCCACAACCCCTTGAGCCGGCCCTGGCGAAGAGTCCGGAGCAAGAAGGAAGACGGGAATGAATGACCCCCCCCATTTTAACCCGGAGAGAGAGCCCGCTCCCTCCCACAGCGGGGGACACGGCCGCGGAGTCTTGGCTAGGGGCAGAAGAACCCAGGCGTCCTGGCTCCCAGCCCCTCCCCCAGTCGGCCTCCTGAACCTCGTCTCCGCTCTAGTTCCTTTTCCTTTGTCCCGGTAACAATGTGACCCGCTCCGCCTTCCTGGCCCCAGACTCCACCCCAGAGCCAGAGCCAGAGCCAGAGCCAGAGCCTGGCTGTGAGGGCGGAGGGATCAGGGACGGGCCGGGCCAGCGGGCGCTGCGCTGCCGGGGGAATCCGGTTCGGACTCCGGAGCGCACAGAGGCGAGGAAACGGCGGGCGCCTGAACTTTGCTGGCTTCCTGCGGGGCCCGGGGCTGGTGCCGCCCAGCGAGCGAGGACTGAGGCGTTTCCCACGGCTGGACCCGCCGGGAGCCTGCCGCAGAGACGCCCCCAAGGAGCGACGGTTCCCAGCCGAGGCGTTTCCTCCTAGCTCTCTCTGCCCGGCTCGGGGCGGGGAGGGGGTTAGGATCCGGGGCCTCAGGGTGCTTCGAGACGGGCCGGGAGGAGGCGCGAGGCTAGTCAGATCGGCTCGGAGCAGGAAGAGGGAGACAACAGTCTGTAGGGGGCTGTCCTGGCCCGTGTGTGGGGAGGAGCAGGGTAGGGGGTGTTTGGGGGGGGGAACAGACCGCAGGGGGTGATCGTGGCCCCTGATAGGGGGACTAGATTGTAACTGGGGTGGTTCCCCCAGCAGAGAGGGATCAAGGTATAGGGGCCGACCCTGAGTCCCAGATGGGAGCAGACTCCTGTTGGTTTCCCTGCACCTGTGAGATCCCTGTGAACTGGGACCCGCAGTCCAGGCGACTGGGGGCGTTACAGCACCTCTCTGGGAAGATGCCCCTGCTGTGAAGGACC
Source organism: Podocnemis expansa (assembly GCA_007922195.1). NCBI lineage: Eukaryota > Metazoa > Chordata > Testudines > Podocnemididae > Podocnemis > Podocnemis expansa. The sequence continues at coordinate 32,113,937 of ML681973.1, read as the reverse complement.
CCAGCTAGACAGGGTTTGTCTAGAGGCTGCCCCCAGCCTCTGGCCTGGGATGGAGCCATTGAAGAACCTGTTGCGGAAGGGCGCCTGGGGGCCAGAGCGGAGCAGTGGGGCGGCCTACGCCAACCCAGTGTGGACGGCACTCTTCGACTATGAGGCGTCAGGCAGCGACGAGCTTAGCTTGCGGCAGGGAGACCGAGTAGAGGTGCTATCCTGGGATTCGACTGTGTCCGGTGATGAGGGCTGGTGGGCAGGCCGGGTGCGAAACCAGGTGGGCATCTTCCCCTCCAGCTATGTCTCCCTGCAGCCTGGTGCTTATGGCGAGGGTCCAGTTCAGGCTGATTTTCGGGAGCTGCGGTTGGAGGAGGTGATTGGGGTGGGGGGTTTCGGCAAGGTGTACCGTGGCAGCTGGAGGGGCAAGCTGGTGGCAGTGAAGGCAGCCCGCCAGGACCCTGATGAGGACATCAGTGCCACAGCAGAAAGCGTACGTCAGGAAGCCCGACTTTTTGCTATGCTACGGCACCCGAACATCATCGCCCTCAAGGCAGTCTGCCTGCAGGAACCCAACCTGTGCCTGGTGATGGAGTATGCCTCTGGGGGTCCACTCAGTCGCGCACTAGCTGGCCGCAGAATCCCCCCCCCACGTGTTGGTGGACTGGGCTGTGCAGATCGCCAGGGGCATGCAATACTTGCACTGTGAGGCCATCGTGCCTGTCATCCACCGTGACCTCAAGTCCAACAACAGTGAGTGCCACACCGCGGTCATGGTGACTCTGTGGGATCCTTCCCAGTGCCACAGGCATACCTCTTTCTCACCCTGCGGCCCCCCAGTACAGTCCCCCCAGCTCCACTGGAGTCCTGACCTGCAGCCCCTGCTGTCCCACCCCACCCCCTTCCCTGCATCCCTCATGCAAGTCAGCTGGTGCAGCTGTGCTCTGACCTCTCTAACCCTGTGCTGCAGGAAGTGATGACAGTTGTGGGGCCTTTGAGAAATGTTTGATTTTAGCATGCCCATAAAATGCAGAGGGGGGTGGGGACAGGGAATGGGACACAGGGCCTTAGTCCTCCCAGGGACAGCATCTCTGAGCTAGCCCCAGGACTGGGGACTTTCTTGCTCAGGGGTCCCTTGGATTGAGCGAGGTGACAGGGGTGTTAAGGGTACCTCTATACTGTGATGAAAGACCTGTAATGTGGCCAGGGCTGGCCCAGCTCAGCTGAAACAGGCTCACAGGGCTAGTGACTTCAGTGAAGACATTTTGGTTTGGGCTGGGCCTGTGGGTCCTAGACCCCAGGCTCCAGCCCCAGCTCAGACATCTAGACTGTAATTTTATAATACCCCAGCCCAAGCCCTGGAGCCATTTAGTGTTCGACTTGGTGCTGCAGGTGTGTTACCATAGTCAGACCTTAGAGGTGGTGGCACCTTGGGGGATGGAGCAGGATTAGGAGGAGTAGGAGCAGGAAAGGTTAGAGTGGGGGAGGCTAAGAGTCTGGATTCCTGGGTGCTAACCCTGGCTCTAGGAGGGGAGTGGGGTCTACTGGTTAGAGCAGGGGGCCAGGATTCATGCGTTCTGTCGCTGGTTCCTAGTAATAATGAACTGGATTAAGTGGAAGATGGGGTCATGACTTTGGCTCTGGTTCATTCTGTTCAGATTCCACTGGCTCCAGGGGGCTGTGAGGATGGAGCTGATTGACTGGTGCTTCCTTGCCCTAAGGCCCTCATTGAGTTACCAGAATGCCTTGCTGCAAGGGGTGTGCACTGGGGAGGCCAAGGCTACAGCCTGGTGTAGTGCCTGGATTGCCCCCCCCCCAGCACTTTAAGGATCCAGGGTGGGCAGCTGGGGTCCGGAAGGGTCACAGGGGCTTGTGGGAGAGGCTAAGGGAAACCACCTGCAGATACACACTGGTGGCAGGGCACAGGAACATGCACCAGCTGCCCCAAGTGCTTGTCTTGAGTAGATGTCCTGATTTTACTTGCACAGTCCTGATATTTGAGCTGTATCTTATATAGGTGCCTCTTGCCCTCATCCCATCCTGATTTTTTCCACTTGTTAACTGGTGTCCTATGGTTGTTCATGAGCAGGGGAACAGGCCCATAGTTACCTCTATACAAATGGCTCTCCTAGGCTGATCCCCCAGCTACCCTCCCCTTTATGTGGCTGCAGCCAGCCTCAGGTACTGGTAGAGGGCACCATTACTGGTCAGAGAATTGATTTTGGATCCAGGGGGACTGGACATGAGCAGAGGCTGCGGCCCTGTGGGGTTGGATGGAGCACAGAGCTTCTGATCTCCCAGCCTTGATTCAGGCCCCATGGAGCCAGGTGCCTCACAGACTCTGACTTCCCCTCTTGACCAGGATTGGGGCCCCATTGAGCAAGGCACTGTGCAGACCCAGAGGGAGAGAATCTCTACCCACAAGAGATCACAGTTTGAACAGACTAAAAGGGGAGGGAAGAAGTGAGGCACAATGAGGGGAAGGGACTTACGCAAGGTCAGAGCTAGAAATAGAACCCAGGAGTCCTGACTCCCAGTCCCTGCTGCTCTAACCATTATCTCCCACTCCCTTCCCAGAGCTGTAATCCATGGGAGTATGGTTGGTGGAAGGAACAACAATTAACCCAAATTAGGGGGTTGGGGGGAGGGTAATGTGTCAGTCTCTCTGCCCTGTCCTTGCTACATTTAGGGGGGTGTCCATCCCATGCTGAGCCCCTCCTCCTCCAGGCCCGTTTCCTGTGTTTCCCAATTAAACTGGTTCCTGTCTGCCCAACCGGCTCTGGAACCGGCTTGACTGGAGGCTCCTGTCACCAGGGAGGTGTTGGAGGGATAGTGTTGCCTATTCAGCCTCACACAGTAAGGGGGCCCCCTTTAGCATGGACTTGGCCTGCCTGAGGAGTGGTTCAGTTTTTGGGGGACAAGGACACGGCTGGGGTATGGTACTGAATTGGGAAGGGAAGAGGAACTAGGTGGGAAGAGGAGTATTGGGGACTGTGGTGGGGGGCACAGGGCACTGCAGCATGGGAGGGCCCAGTGTGGCACTGCATGGGGGAGAGTGATAAAGAGGGATTGCAGTTTGGAGGCAGGGGAGGAGTTATTGGGATTGGATGCAGCAGGGGGCACTGGCTGGGGGCTGCAATGGGAGTCTAGTGGTGAACTCTGGGGGGGGAGGAGTTATTGGGGGCTGCAGGCTGGGGGAGGGGCATAGGGTTGAAGCTACGATCAGGATAGTGGGGGCGCTGTAGTGGTGGGCGTTGGGGGACTGTGGTCTGAGGGGCTGTAGAAGGGAACCATGGGGTTGTGATCTGGGAGGAAGGTGGAGTGTTGGGGGGCAGTTGGAGCTGCTGTCCAGCCCTCCCCTGCCCTCCAGCTGTGGAAGTGTCTGGCCTGGCCCAGGGCCTCCCTTCTTAGCTTCCTGCAGCAGCTTCCTGCTCTGGCTTCCTGCTGCCCCCCTCCCAGCTGGCAGTGGGGAGAGCAGAGAGAAAACAGCAGCAGGGGAGGGAGTGTGAGTGAGGGGGATGGGGGTGTGACAAAAAGGGAGGGATTCAGGGGTGCAGGGGAGGGGTGGCAGTGGTATGGGGGAGCTCCAGCTATGCTCTGATTCCTGCGAAAGGGGACTCCTTCTGGCTCTACCCCTTTCCTTCCAGAGGTTGCCCATGGCAGATGGCTGTACTGGGGGGAAGGGAGGGAGGCCAGTGGCTGCAGCACTGGGCAGGAGGGGCCAGTGCTGGGAAGGTTGGGAGGGGCTGCAGCGCTGGGGGGGGTGGGGGGGGTCAGTGCTGATGGGGAGGTTGGCAGAGGCAGGAGACAAAGCACCAATTCTCCAGCCGACCTTGCACAATGGGCCACTTAGTGCAGCACAGTCCCAGGGAATGTTTCTCTTTCGCCTACGGGTCATGGGGCTGCAGAGCCCAGCTGTGCCCAGACAGGGCGGGGCTGGGGGCTGGGACTCCTGAGGTCTCTCCCCAGTTTTGGGATGCAAGACCGGGTTGGTGTTTAGAGCAGGGGGCTGGGAGTCAGGGCATGGATTCCATCCCTGGATGGGCTATTGAGGATGTGAGGAGGTCCCCCAAGGGGCATGCCCTCCCCCTGGCCCTGGCTCAGTTTCCCCACCTAGGACATGCTTTTAAGCCAGCTTTGCCAAGGAGCAGCAGCTTGTGTCCTGTCCCCATGGGCACTTGCCACAGCATGGACCAGCCTTTGAGCTCTGGAAAAGGGCAGCTGGTTGCAGGACAGACAGGATGCCCAGGAAAACAGCACAGAAAATGTGCTGCAAACAGCACATCAGCCCTGGGGTGTAGCCTGGAGACCTGTCCCCTTTAGGGGCTTGGGCTCCAATCCAACCCCAGGGTGGGGGACTGGCTGGCTCAGGGGTGGGGAATGGAACACAGGGCCTTTCCCCACCAGGGACGCTGAACCCTGACTCTCCCCCCTCCACCAAGTCCTACTGTCCCAGCGCATCGAGGATGAGGACATGAATGGGAAGACGCTGAAGATCACAGACTTTGGGCTGGCACGCGAGTGGCACCGCACCACCAAGATGAGTACAGCTGGTACCTATGCCTGGATGGCACCGGAGGTCATCAAGACTTCCACTTTCTCTAAGGGCAGTGACATCTGGAGGTGAGCACACACTGGGGAGCCAGGATGCCTGGGTTCCATTTCAGCTGTGGGAGGGGAGTGGGGTGGGGTCTAGTGGGTTAGAGCAAGGGAGCGTGGACAGCCAGGATGCCTGGGTTGTGTCCCAGCATTGGGAGAGAAAGGGTCTAATGTCCATTTCCCTCTTTCCGGCCCTCCTCCTTGGGTTACCATGTGGATGAGGGATGCTGAGCATAGTCTCCCCATCCCCACTAACACTGTCTCTCTCCCCCACTCCAGCTATGGTGTGCTGCTGTGGGAGCTGCTGACTGGGGAGGTCCCGTACCGCGGAATCGATGGGCTGGCCGTAGCCTATGGTGTCGCCGTCAACAAGCTGACGCTGCCCATCCCTTCGACCTGCCCCCAGCCCTTTGCCCAGCTCATGGCAGGTAAAAAGGGGCAGTGTGAGGAGGGATTCAGGACGCTTGGGTTCTCTCACTGCTCTAGGAGGCTGGGTGGGGTGGATAGGGAGCTGGCAGGACCTGTGCCTCACCAGGGTCAGATCTTGGGTATCTTGGCAGAATCTGAGCAAGGTGGGGTTTGCCCCAGCCCTGCTGGATTAGACAGACCCTGATGTGTCCTCCCCTCCTTCCAGAGTGCTGGGACCAAGACCCCCATGGGCGACCCAGCTTTGAGTCCATCCTGGCCCAGCTGACGGCGCTGGAGGCCCAGGTGCTCGAGGAGATGCCCCAGGACTCCTTCCACTCCATGCAGGATGATTGGAAACTGGAGATCCAGGGCATGTTTGATGAGCTCCGAGCCAAGGAGAAGGTACAACCCCACTCCCCACCAAGCCCTGCACATGGCTCCCAGCAGCCCCCACAGCCTGTTCCTCCACTCCACACTCAGCCCTCCAAATTCCCACTGAGGCCTGCAGCCTGCCTCCCCCCCACCCCCCACTCAGCCCTTCTTTTTGGCCACTGAGCTGTGGAGCCTGGTCCTCCCACTCCTCCCTGAGCTCCTACAGCCTGCCCCTCCACTGTGCACTCAGCCCCCCCAACTTCCCACTCAGTCCCTGATTCTTGGCTCCCCAACTCCCCACTGAGGCCCCATACTTTCCAGTTAGCTCCTGCAGCCTAGCTCTCCCCGACTCCCTACTGAGTCCCCTTACATACCCGCAGCCTGGAGCCTACATTTCCCGTGCAGCTCAGCCGTCCCTGTCTGCCCTTGCCCTGCCTTTCAGCACCTTCCCTGCAGCCCAGCATCCCCTAGTGGTGCCCAGAGGCATTGCAGCAAGTACTGCCTGCCAAGTAAGGCCTTGCGGTGCAGTGACCCCTGTGTCCTCCTCGCCCTCACCCCATGGCAGGAGCTGCTGAGCCGGGAGGAGGAGCTGCAGCGGGCGGCACTGGAGCAGAAGTGCCATGAGGAGTTCCTACGGCAGCGTGAGCACCAGCTGGCCCAGTGGGAGCTGGAGGTGTTTGAGCGGGAGCTCACCCTGCTCATCCAGCAGATGAACAAGGAGCCTCCCAATGTGAAGCGCAGGAAGGGCACTTTCAAGAGGAACAAGCTGAAGGGGCGGGACAGCGAGAGGATCAGCATGCCCCTGGGTACCAGCCTGTGCTCGGGAGTGAGGGCACCAGCAGAACTGTGGAGGGGGCAGAGCTGGGACAGCAAGGGATGGTGGATCAAAAGTGAGGGGTTCTAGCAGGGCTGAGGAGTGAGGGCAATACAGGCTCATCGTAGAGGGAGTACTCCACGCTTGAGGCCCCCATTTATCCCTCTCTAGTTCCATTCCTCTTGCAGGTGAAGGCGGGGTTCTTCTTGGGGATGCCTAGGCCGCGCCCCACTCTGGGCTTCGGCTGGGAGTTGGGAGGGCTGCAGGCTGTAGTTAGTTAAGGTTAATTACCCTGTTTACTCTCTGTTTCCCAGGCAGGGAGGGGGTGGGACCTGTTGGTAAAGGAGTTGCCTGGTGTAAATGTCCTGACTGGTGTCAATGCGAGAACCCACCAAGGGAGCCGAGGTCAGAATAAAATCTGGAGAGTTGAACTCGGAATTCTGCCCTGGCCCTGTTGCAGTCGGGGTGACTCAGGATTAACCTGGGGTGGGAGGTGTCACTGCAATTCCCTTCTGGGATAGATGCTATATAATTTGCCTCTCATCAATAGCCCCATTCCAATTTACCCCTTGGATCCCTGGCAAATGATGAGATGCCCTTAGTCCCCAAAGGTTCAGTGGATCACCTAGTTGCCCTTATGGCAGGGCCTCCCCTGTAGTGGGGGAAGAATGGGTGTGGGGGCAGTGATCTTCCAAAGGGGATAATCTTGGGGGAGGAGCAGTGAGGCTGTCCTTGCTTACCTGGTTCTTCCTCTTCTCTAGATTTCAAACACCGCATCACAGTGCAGGCCTCCCCTGGGCTGGACAAGCGGAAGAATGTCTTTGAGGTGGGGGCTGGGGGCTCCCCGACCTTCCCACGCTTGAGAGCCATCCAGCGTGAGTGAGACCCTGCAGTTGTAAGGGGCCAGGAGCTAGATTAATGCTCTGCACCTGCACCATGCCTTCCCACCATGGGGAATCATGGCTTGGGGTTCCCTGAACCTACCCGGTCATGTGGGGTGTACCTGCTTGGGGTGGGGGAGAGTGCTGTTATTGCCTTCTAACCAGAGACACACAGGTGATGATATTAGAAGTATTCATGTATGATGTAATTTTCTTCTGGTCAATCACAAAAGCACAAGCCGTGATGTCACAAATATTAGCCCATGAGATAACTTTATGTAATAAAAACAGTCCCAGGGGCTGGTTGAAGAGCCCTTCTCCAGCTTTCATGACTGTGGGCCAGGGCTGGAGCTGCTGTCACTCTTGGGGCTGCAGATGAAGAGCCAATTGGCGAGTCACCCACCAAACAGCTGATTGGCTGGCCAGGCCGCAAGAGAAGGAATGGTGGAGGAACAGCTCTGTTTTCTCCCCATCCTCCATGACATTTTTAGTAACACTCAGGGGGACCATTGAGGCTTCTGTGAATTGTCATCTCTGCCCATCACCTGTCCCTGACTTTTCCTAAAATACCCATGTTAGAACCTTAACCTTACTGATGACCCAGCATGGACTGGCTGGAGGAAAGTGACATTGCAGGATACATCTGTGGCTAGATCCTTTTGGCCCAGAGTAATTACATTAGATGAAGAAGTTGGTGGGGGGAGACTGGAACTTGTTGCTACATTGTGGTCTGTGCTTTTTGCTGATTGGCTGACAAACTGACATCACAGTTTATGACATCATTACATGTATTAATCTAGGAGAATTAAATTCTATCAGAGCATATGACACCACTACTTGGGCCTCCCTTCGCTTAGCAGAAAATTGAATCGCAAGCAATTACATGTGACATCATTGTTTGTGATTTCTAATTCACCAGAAGAAAATGATATAAATAGGATTACACATCATCACTTGTGCTTCTCTGATTGATCAAGAAGAAATGACATCATGGGGCACATGCTGACGTTACAGAATGTTCACCCATGACGGCCTTTCTTTCTGACCAACGCTCTCTATCCTGAGTGGAGGGCCTGATGTGACATCATAGTCCATGAGCCATGTGCTTCCTCCCATGCAGTAGAGCCTGCGGAGAGCAGCCCGAGCTGGAGCAAACAGGCAGCACGCCGTGGGGACGAGGCCTGGAATGGGGAGCGCCGAGCTGGCAAGAACTGGGGTCCTGGATCCCCCAAGCCCTGGGAGAGCAGCACCCAAAATGGCAGGTAGGGGCTGCTGCTTCCCCTCTCTTATACGCCCTTCTTCTCTCCTTCCAAAGCCCCTCACCCTGCTGTTCAGGGTTGAAGAAGAAATCCCAGCTGCCCCTCCAATGAATAGTAATTATCCTATTAATAGTATTGAGCTAGAAACAGTCTGGACCTCCAGAGTGCTTTCTCAGCTTGGGGAGGGGAGTGGGGCCTAATGGTTAGAGCAGGGGGGTGGGGGACTGGGAATCCCCTGTCCCTCCTCTAGCAGTTCCTCTTGGCTATCCCCCTTCCCTCTCTTGGTCAGGGTTCTAACCCCCTCCCCTCCCTACAGAAGGAGGTCCCGGCTGGAGGAGACGACCTGGTACATTGAGCCAGAGGACCCCGATCCTGCTGAGCTACTGCCTCCCTATGCTGCCTTAAATGGTGAGTCCCAATTGCGGGGGACACAGGCTGGCTCTGGTCTTGGGACTGAACTCCCCAGCACAGGGCTCAGGGAACACAGCTCCTATTGGGCCAGGCATGCACGCGTGCCAAGATAGAGTCCCTGACTTGAAGAGCTCACAGACTGAATAGTTGTGTGCATGAGGTTAGATGGGGGCAGCTAGGGAGTGGTGTGAGGGGTGGTATGGATGGAGGGGAATTGGCTGGGGTAATGGGACAGGATAGCCGTGTGTCCTGTTCATCCTGAGTAATACAGGGGAGGATTCCCAGTACAGGTGCTGTTGCTTATGTCTCTGTCCCTTCCCTCAGGTGACATCCCTGCTCCAAGCCCTGGTGGGACCCAGGAGTCTGAGGAGCAGCGGGCACCGGCTCAAGAGCGGATCAGCACCCCCAAACTCATCCAAAGGGCCCTGCTGAAGGGCACGGCACTGCTAGCATCTCTCGGGCTGGGCCGAGACCTGTCACAGGCCCGACGGGAGGAGAAGGGAGAGCCCCCACCTGCACCTACCCCCTCACCTTCCCCTGAGCTCATCCGCTTCTCCCCCAAAGACACACACTGCCCCACCCTGCTGGTGGAGCTGGACCAGAAGGGAGCAGCCCAGATGCCAGGGTCCACGGACCAAAGCCAGGAGGGACCAGCTCGGACACCAGGGTCCCCGGACCAAAGCCAGGAGGTACCAGCTCGGACACCAGGGTCCCCGGAGCAAAGCCAGGAGGGACCAGCTCGGATACCAGGGTCCACGGAGCAGGGCCAGGAAGCACCAGCTCAGATACCAGATTCTGCGGAGCTGCTCATTGATCTGGCCCCAGGGGGTGACAGAGGATCCCTGACCCCGTTGTGGGGTCAGAGGTCACCAAAGAGCCCACGACACGAGGAGGAGTGGAGTCATGGCAGCAGGGTAGAGAAGTGGGGTAAGTGTGGGGTGACTAAGACTTTCCCTTGTAGGCAGCACTGGCTTCAACTGAGCCCCAGCATGGGGGACGGGCTAGCTGATAGGGACCAGGAATGAAACTTGGAATCTTTCCCATCTAGGGGATGCTGTCTCTGACCAGACTGTGGGCAGAGGACAGAGTTGGGGAGCAGGGTTCAGATTTGGTCACTTGATGTCCACTCCTCCTTGTTCTAATACCCCTTGTTTTCTCTCCCTGTAGGTGGGTTCCTCCCATCACCCTCATCACCCTGCAGCCACCACTCACCACGCCCTTCCCCACACACCAGCCTCATCTCCCGGCCTCGGCCCTCCCCTGTGCGTAGTCGCATTGACCCATGGAGTTTTGTGTCAGCTGGGCCTCGTGCCTCCCCTGCCCAGTCCCCCCAGCCAGAGCCACGCCGCTGCCGAGCAGGGACCCCTGACTCCAGCAACCCCTTTGTGACTTCTGACCCCTTCTCTCACCCCTCTATGCGACCTTTTGACTTGGACACTTTTGACCCCTTTGCCTCTGTGCCCAGATTGACTGGTCCTTCTGGCCACCTGGACCATGACCAGCTCGGCCCCCACCCCTTGCCCCCTTCCCACCATGCCCCTGGCTTCCTTGTCCCTCTGGACCAGACCAAAGAGACCCATCCACTGCCATGGTGGGTGGCCAGATCCCCACAGGAGGAGAGCAGAATCCCAAAATGAAATTGGCAATACAGGAAGTCCCACTCTCTTTGGACAATTGCAGACAGGAAATCCTACAACGAAACTGGGCAATACTGGAAGTCCCACTGTCCTCAGTCTGTATAGAGGAAGTCCCACCCTCTTTGGACAGTCGCACACTGGAAGTCCTACAATGAAGGTGGGCGATACTGGAAGTCCCATCCTCCTTAGTCTTCGCACAGAGGAAGTTCTCCCCTCTTTGGACAGTCGCACACTGGAATCTGTACCCTCCTTAATCGCTGGGCACAAGAAGTTCTTTCTCGAATGGACCATTGTTGGGAAGTCTGTGTTGGATGTTTGGGGACGGGGGACAGTTCACTACACACTGGAGACTTGGGGGAGTTCTGGAGAGCTTCTATGGGGCAACTGGGGCATCTCCCCCCGCCTAAAGATAAGACAAATAGTGGCCGGGACCCCCCACCTTTTCCCTCTCTTTGACTCACTGAGCCAGGTGCTAGGGTCTCTGATTTCCAGTCACCAGCTACAGAGGTTGTTGGATCTCTGAGAAACTCCTGCCCGAGTCCTCATAACCACTGTTCACTCCTTAGGTGTCAAGGGCATTGACAGGGTAGGGGGGAGCCTGGGGCTGTGGGTCAGGGCGTCAGCCCCTCTGTTTTATGAACACTAACAGTGGACCCTGCCTGGTCCCAGCACAGGTGTGTGTGGTTGGGGATCAGCCACTCCTCCTGCAAGGTAAGAGCCTCTTGCAGAGAGGAGGAGAGGTCTTGGGGATATCCCAATTAAGGGACAGCAGGGGAAGTCCAATATGGGGTCAAACCCACTTTGCCACGTTCCCCAGCATGGACCAGCTGCAGGCTGCTGTTGGGGGGCATCCTTAGATGTGCAAATGTCAGTCTGCAGGTATCCATGTGAGTCTGGGAGTGGTGGTGTATTTGGGCAAGTGTGCAAAGCAACAGGGAGGGTGCACGCATTGTGCTGGCACTGGGTGCGTGTGACCCCGGAGGCAGGGGAGCACTTGTGAGTGCAGGCATGAGCAGGGCTGTGCCAAATGCAGCCCCCGAAACTGGGCACGCTCAGGCAGGTGTGTCTGGGAGCAGCTGTGCCATCCACTAGCCCTGCCAATGCAGGAATCTACTGCTCCCCTCCTCCACCCCTAGCAGAACAGGGGAGGGGGTGCTAACACTGTCTGTTCCTCCTGCTGTGAGTTCCCACCACTGCGTGGGTGAGGAGGACTCTGCCTCATCAAGGATGGGTGCACTGAGACCTCAGGCTGAAAAGTAACTGAAACTGGTGCTGCCTGTGGATTGAGACCAAATAAACTCCCAGCTGCCTCCACTCGCTGCCTGCTGCTTCCATTCTTGCTCCTGCTTTGGTCACTCTCAGCTCGCTGCCTTCCTCCTACACTGCCATTGTGATCTCCAGGAGGAGAGGTGCCCCCTGAGTGTGCTGAGCCCCTTGAGAGGCAACAGTGACTTGGCCACCTTTGCACATGTGCCCAGTAATGGGCACAAGCTTAGCAAGGGGGGGGGGCAAAGTGTGGGTGTGCAAAGGCCTGCAGGTGCAGAAAGGATTCAGCTGTGTGTATGCCCTTTGCATGCCTGCCTATAGCAGTGCCAATCACTGCTGTTTTTCACTGACTGCTTTGTTCACAAGATTTGCCCTAGGCACATGGTGCTGTCCAGGCCTTGTTTGGCTCTGGTGTCCGTGCATGGGAACACATGTCCCTTGCATATGTACTGGCACCATGTTTTACCATTGTCTTGTTCACACTGCCTCCCTCTCCAGCCCCAGGGAAGCTCAGGACACAGTACCACCTCAGCCCCTTTGCATGGCTATGCACGTGCACATGTCCTTTGCCAGCAGAAGTGCGAAGTGTGGCTTGGAGCATCACTCAGGGCACAGCACTCCCCCAGGCAGCTTGGGTACCCACACCTGCCTGTGTACGTACCTCACCTTGGCACATGCAGGTGCTGCCTCAGTGCTTCTGCTGGTGCCCCCACACCCCAGCACAGGTGGGAGGAAGGACACAAATGAGTGCTGCACGCATGGGTGCAAGCATGACCCTTTTACACCAGGGGTCTCAAACTCAAACCACCATGAGAGCTGAATGAGGACTAGTAGAGGGCCACATGAGAACTAGTACATTAGCCCACGGGCCGCACCACTGAAACCTTTTCGTACAATGATATTGCAAATATTGGTAACAATAGTGACATTGCAGGCACAAGAAATAGCTTTAACGGCTGCATGCAGCCTGTGTGAGACCCCTGTTTTACACCATGGCAATGGATTCTGTCCACCTACCCCAAGCAGCAATGGGACTGCAACCTGGGAAATTCCAGCCTCCAGAATGGCAACAGCTGTCTCCAGACAAAGAGGGAATCTTCCAGAGAAGTTTACCACATGGGATCTATGACACTTGGAAGAGCAGCTGGCATTGCCTCCAGCAGGGGGTAGCAGACAAGACACCTCTGCCCCTGAAACTGGTTCATTCTCCCCACTAGGGGACAGCAGCCACATTCACATGAGTCCAGACTCCTAGCCCTCCCCTGATGCATGCCTGTACATGGGGTATCCCCCACTCTCCACACATGTGTGTGACAGGAGTGGCTTTTCCTCCACTCCCCACCTCACAAATCCATGTGAATCACCATGATTCACCGTGCCTTGTCCTCAAGAATTTCTGCCCTGGGGGGCATTTGGCATCAGGACCATGGGTATAGAAAGTGGAATTCTGATTTCCGGAGACTGGTTGTGCTGCTGTTATGTGTATCACCATAGAACCAAAACATGGCCCCTGAAACTGGGATCAGGGCCCAACCTGGGGCGGGCGCTGCACATGGCCTGGTGGCTGTAGACTGTTAAGTGACTGCTGACCTGACTTGCCAAACATAGGCCGCGTAGGATACCCCTGCATTGATTGCAGGGCCAACCAGAGTGGATCTGGTAGAAAACATCCCACTGGGATTTAAATGGTGCCAGTGATGGCAAATCCAGCCTCCAGCGCAGGTTGTCCCATCAGTGCACTCCTCTTCCCCTGAACCATGGGCATGTCCTTTCCAGGAAGATTGTCTAGCCTCAACTTCCAGTCACTGGATCTCGTTAGACTCCATGCACCCTATCTATCTGTCTGTCTGTCTGTCTGTCTATCTATCTAATCTCCATATGCTGCGTTCCTGTCCCCACACTCTATCTGTCCTCATACACGAGGGGTCTCAAACTCAAATCACCAGGAGGGCCTGAGGGCCGCACCACTGAACCCTTTTCATACAACAATATTGCAAATATTGGTAACAATAGTGTGGTTGGGGGCCGCAGGAAATAGCTTTAGGGGCCGCATTTTTGAGAGCGCTGTGACACCCCACGTCTGTCTGTCTGTCCGCACACCCCAGGTCTCTTTGTTCCTATACCCCGCATCTGTCGGTCCGTCCCCACGCGCCATGTCTGGCTGTCTATCTATGTCTGCCCCCCCCCAGCCCACAGCTGACCATCCCGCCCCCGATGGCCGTGCCCTGGGGGAAGCAGCACCTCGGAGCCGCCCTGCTGCCCGGAGCCAGCTCTGGCTGCTGGCCCCCGGCCCAGATTCCTGCCCCCGGCCGGGGATTGGCTGCGCGGAGACATAAACAGCCGGCCGGGCCGGCCACCCCCCCTCCCCGCCTGGCTCCGCCAGCCCGGCCCGCGGCAGCGCTCCCGCCCCTCCCCGCCTTGCTCGCGGCTGGCCGGGGAGCGCGGGCGCGAGGAGGCCCCGCACGGTGCGCGCGGGTGCAGAGCGGGGCAGCGCGGCGCGTCCCCCCCCGTTCCCCCAGTGCCGGCTCCCGGGGCGGGGGCGGGGGCTTCATTCCTCCTTCCGAGGAGCCCGGGGAGAGCGAGAGCGATTGCCCCCCTGGTTGCCTCCGTCTCTTTCTCCTCCGGGGCCCCCCTCGTGCTGCCTTCTTGCCAGGCGGGTGCTAGGGGACGATGTGAAGATGCCCTGGCGGGGGCTGGCACTCGGGGTGCTCCTGCTGCCCTTGCTCTGTGCCCCTGGGGCACGGCCCACGGCACCCGTGGCCTCTGAGCGGGCAGCCGTGGCACGGGAGCGCTTCAAGGTGGTCTTCGCCCCTCTGGTCTGCAAGCGGACATGCCTCAAGGGCCAATGCCGGGACACGTGCAAGCAGGGCAGCAACATGACCCTGATCGGCGAGAACGGGCACTCGGCCGACACCCTGACCGGCTCGGGCTTCCGTGTGGGTGAGTGTGGGCCATGGCCGGCCAAGGGACTGGGGTCTGGGCACTGGGCATGGCGTGAGTTAGGCGATCGGCAGGCTTTGGTTCAGCAGGGCCTAGACTGGGCTTCACTGGGGATGAGGGCATTGTCTGGGGGAAGGGTGCACTGGGGAGCCCCTTTGGGGCTGGAAGGGGCAGATGGTGGCCCTGGAAGCTGAGGAGCTCCCGGACAAGGTATCCTCCCCCAATTCCTGCCCTATTCACCCATGGGACTCTCACTCACCTTGCCTTGACTGCACGCAGGCTTTTGCACCCTCGCCCTGACACATGGAACTGCTCACACAGCTTCTTTCCACCTGTCACGAGCTCACCTTTGCACGTGTGCTTCTGACGCATGCCTGTTTTCACACACCAGTGCCAGTGGATGCCCCAGTCCCTCACTCACACACACAGCCTGCTGGTGCACCTTGTCTGCACACAGATTTGGGCACTCACAGATTTTGTGTGTTGTGCCACCATCCCACTCAAGTGGGCATGTTGCCTCCCATGGATCATTTCACACTCACCAGCACACTCGCTGTCACTCAGACGCTCACCTTGCATGCTGGCCATTCACTTAGCTGTGCACTTGCTCTCCCCTGGTAGCTCTTCCATCAGCAGTTTAGGGCTGAAGGAAAATCTTGCCTCAGCGAATGGCCCTGTCCCAGCTCCCATCCCCCAAAGCCCGTCAAACGCCTCTACCTCCGGCAGCTGCCCCCCAGTCTAACAGGCACATGCACTCACATAACCTAACACACATAATCTACAATGCATGCACACCCTTGCACAATCTCATGTGTGCACATGCACAATTTACCGTGTGTACATAATCAAATGCACACACATACCTACACCCACACAATTTAACGGAAGCCACACACAGTCGAATGCAGAAGTGTGGACGCACAATCTAACAAGTACACATACGTGTCCTGTCACTGGTCCATACGCACTTCTGCAGCTTGCTACATCTACATGTGTTCTTCTATACCCCTGCACACTCAGGCATGCATTCTCACACTTGCTTATTCGCACTCATCAGGGCCTGCCCCAGCTTTGGCTGCAAATTTTCTGGTTTCTTACATTTCTCTGCTGATGCTGGTGCCCCACACAGACACTGTGCCAGCCTCCTTGCCCCCCAGCTGGGGGAAAGATCTGGTGACCCAACAGCTGGGGTTGGGGAACTAGTGTTTTGGGGGGGTGGGACATAACCTCTGAGGCTAACCAATTCCAGAGCTGGACTAGACCCAGCCTGGAAAATCCCTTGCTGGCTCATGATGGGCCCACTGTTGGCACTCAACCCTGAGCAGAGTGAGAGAGGAAGAGGTGGGGGCGTGGGGAGTGAAGAGATTTTTTGGGGGGGGGGGGTTGGTTTCTTAGATCCTTGCTGAGCCAGTTTTATCCCCCCAGCATGGGTCTGACCCACAGTTCACCCCTGCCATTCCCCTCTGCCCCCGGTCACAGGCGTAGACCTCTTGGGGAGCCCCTCTGCTCCTTCCCAGCAGCCCACTCCACCCATCTCCCCCCTGCCGCACATACAACCCTCCCCTCCCATGAACGGTCCCTTTCCCACACCCCCTCTCAGTTCCCATTCTCCCCCAAGCTGCTCTTTTTGCCACACACCTCTCTTCATCCTTGCACCCCAACTCCTCCATCCAGCTCCACTCCCACCTTATGCTCCACCTGCACCCACTCTGCTCCCTTCAGCCAACTCTATCTCCCTCCCTCTAACTCAGCCCGGCATATCCCCCCTCCCTTTTTGTCTCAGTGATACAAAGAGACTAAAAATACCTTGGTCTGCCGAAGCCACCATTTATTGACTTTGCACTTGAGAGGGAATGAAACCGAGTCACGGCTGGACATGAGGGGGCTGGAGCAGGTACCAGGCAGCCCCCCCGCACCCTGCCCTGGTGCCCCTCAATCCTGACTCATAGCTGCCTTCAGTTACAGCCCTGGCTGCCCCCCCTACCCCAAATTCTAACCCCCAGTTTCCTCTGTCCCTGAAATTCCTCTACCAGCCAAGCTCACTTTTTCTACTGGATATGATTTTCCTTCACCTCCTGACCTAACATGAGGTGCGGCTATTCAACAGCACTATGTACCACACTCCAGAGGTGGCTGCATTTCCTGAGAGCGCAGTGTGTTGGCCTTGCTGAGGATGGGTCTGCTGCAGATTCGCTGTCCGCTTGTTATTGTCCTGAATGTTTGGATAATCCTTGCTCCAAAACTGAGTCATCAGCCTGGGAACAGGGCATATGTGTACCACTTCCTCCCCTGAGCTTGGCAAATTCCCCACCTAGGAAAATAATCCACATGACTGCAACCCCAGCCTCAGCCTGGCCTGGTGTCATTTGCTGGGACTCCTGGATCAGGGAGAGGAGTTGAGTCTAGTGGCTAGTGTAGGGGGCTGGGAGTCAGGACTTTTGGGTTTGGTTCCTGGTTCTGGGCAGAGAGGAGAGTCTAGTGGTGATATTGGGGATGCTGGGAGTCAGGACTCCTGGGTTTTGGCCCCAGCTCTGATTCACACAGGGATCTGAGGAAAGTCACTTCCTGACTGGAAAGCCTCAGCTGGATATTTCACCCTGCGTGGGTGTGTGGGGAAGGATGTTGGGGAGGAAGGGCTTGTGGTTAAGGCCCTGGGGCCAGGAAAGCTAGCTTCTTTTCCCGCTTCTGTCACAGAACCTTTGTGACCCCAGGTGGGCTCCTCCCCTCTGCTGTGCCTATGTTCCCCCATTCTGAGTCTATTTAGACTGTAAGATGTTTGGGGCAGGATCAGTCTTTTACCATGAGTCCATGACTGGCACAACAAGCTGCTGGGTCCTGGCCTTGGTCTCAGTCGTGTGTGTGTGTGTGTGTGTGTGTGTGTGTGTGTGTGTATACAGCACCCAGCACATCAGTTGGTGACCTCTGGGAGCTGCCCTGATAATAACGGGGACTATAAGAAATTTTTCTTGCATTAGTACCTGGAGGCTCCATCTGATCTCCCTGGCTTGTCCCCTGATTGCCCCCCCCTGCACATGTCCTGGCTTACCGCCCAGCTGCCCCACCTCTGCTCTGGCTGGCCCCCCTTATGTCTGGACTGCTGGGGACATGCCATGCAACTGGCTTGCCACATTGTTCACCCAGTGACACAAAGATTGCAACACTGGCTGGGGAGCTTTTCGGCTCTGGTGGGTGCTAGATCAAATCTGGCCACAGAGGATGGGACAGGCTGACTCATGAATGTGCAGTGGGGATATATTCAGGGCTGGGGACCAGTGGAGGCAGTTGGGTGGGTGAGGTAGGTTAGGAAACAGTAGGGTGTATGGGGCAAGATGGGGACAGCAGGGTGGTTAATGGAAGAGTAGGGGAGAGTGGGGAGCAGGGGGGTGGGTAACAGCAAGGTGGATGGTGGTGGAGGGCAAGGTGGGTAGCAGGGTGGATACAGGCAGTGCAGCCCTGGGGCAAATTGGGCATCTCCTGTCTAAACTCTCTCTCTCCCCTCTCCCCACAGTGGTGTGCCCGTTACCCTGTATGAATGGTGGGCAGTGCACATCCCGGAACCACTGCCTCTGCCCCCCCAGAGTTTACAGGACGTTTTTGCCAGGTGCCAGCAGGGCGCCAAGGCCAGGGCGGGCAGCAACTACTTCAGCCAGCAGCACTTGGGCCACTTGAGGGTCCAGCAGGAGAGTCAAGCTCCAGCAAACACGCCATCTATGCTGTGCAGGTGATCTCTGATGGGCATAGTCCTGGTGACCCACCTGCTGGCCACAGCCCCAAGGCCACTGTCAGTCACTCCACATTCATGGTGCCCCTGGGGCCCGGGCACCACTCCTCTGAAGGTACTGCTACTGTGGGGCCAGGGGCCATCAGGCGAGAGGGGTAACTGGATGGGAGGGAGTGAATGGGTGAGTGGGGGTGACAGGTAACTGTGGAGCAAAGATTGATGGGATGGTAAGGAGCAATTGGGTGGGGTATGGTTGCAGGGGAAGGGAGTTTGGGAGCAGGGGATTAATGGGGTGCCCTCCAGGGCCTCTCTCATTTTAGGGGAGCTCTTATTGCTCCAGGAACTGGAGCCCATACCCTGTCTGTTAATGCTGGCACTGGAGGGTTGATGTCATGGGCTGGTTCCTAGACTGATACCCCCTCGGTTCCCTCTCCAGTGCAGGTCCACCCTCCTCTGCTAAATGTGCGCGTCCACCACCCGCCAGATGCCTCTGTGAAGGTCCACCGCATTGACAGCATCAGCACTGAGGGCACCGGACCGGGTGCCCAGCACCACCTCATCCAGCACCCAGCCCAGAGTGCCACAGGCCAGAAACACCACACACCCCACGCCCGACCCCACACACACAAACCACTGGGACGCTGCTTCCAGGAGACCCTGCCTAAGCAATCCGTGAGTGGCCTGCCCACTGCAGGGGGGGCACTGTGATGCAGGGAGTGGGGTGTGGATCAGTAGAGGGTGCTGTGGTGTAGGGAGCGGGCAGGGAGTTGGTAGGGAGTGTTGTGGTTCAGGGAGTGGTGCGGGGATTGGTAGGGAGTGTTGTGGTGTGGGGAGTGGGGTGAGGATCAGTTAGGGGCATTGTGGTGCAGGGAGTGGGCATGGCCAAGATGGGGTGCTGTGGTGCAGGGAGTGGGGTGGGGACCAGAAGGGACCATTGTGGTGCGGGGAGCAGGCGGGAGTCAGTAGGGAGCACTGTGGTGCAGGAAGTGGGGTGGGGATCAGTAGGGGCCACTGTGGTGCAAGGGGGTGAGATGGAGATCAGTAGGGGGCACTGTGGTGCAGGGAGTAGGGTGGGGATCAGTAGGGGCCACTGTGGTGGGGGGAGTGGATGGGGGTCAGTAGGGGGCACTGTGGTGCGGGGAGTGTGTGGGGGTCAGTAGGGGGTGCTGTGGTTCAAGGAGTGGGGTGGGGATCAGTAGGGGGTGCTGTGGTGCAAGGGGGGGAGGTGGGGATCAGTAGGGGGCGCTGTGGTTCAGGGAGTGGGGCAGGGATCAGTAGGGGGTGCTGTGGTGCGGGGAGTGGGTGGGGGTTAGTAGGGGGCACTGAGGTGCAGGGAGGGTGGCAGTTGCTGTCTCACTTGGCTGTTGTTTCTCTCTCTGGTGATGGGGGGGCGCCATTTCTCAGTGTGGGAGCAACCCCCTGCCAGGCCTGACCAAGCAGGAGGACTGCTGTGGGAGCATTGGCACCTCCTGGGGGCAGAACAAGTGCCACAAATGCCCCCACCTGCAGTGTAAGTGATGCTGTCAACCCCTTCCCCTTTTTGGCCTTACGAGCTCCCCCACTCTCTCTAGCCAGAACTCCAGCCCCCTCCCTGCAGCGCTCCTGCTGGCGTAGCTGGGGACTCCCTCCAGCCAGTGACTGCAGCCCTTCTGCTAGCCAAGGGGGCTGCCCAGTGTGGGGGAGCCAGGACTGAGCTGTGGAGGCATCTGTGCAGATTGGTGCTTAGCTCTTACTGCTACTTCTCCCCTTGCCCTAGCACCGACCTCTCCCAGCCTGGCACTGGGTTTACAGGAAGCCTGGATGGGGGCATTCTATAGCTAGGCTGTGGCCAGCTGGGCGCAGGCTGCTGGATTCCAGCACGTCCCTCTGGGATCAGGCCTGACAGCACCCACCGCTCCCTCCCTGGGCTTCCAGGGTACTGTGGGGATAGGGGCAGTGTGCCCTGGCCCCAGCTGGCTGGGGTGGGGAGGGGAAGGATCAGGTGGCAGGTTCCAAACCCCCACTCCCTTTCCCCTGGTGTCTACCCCCCTTCCTGGCGCTCCCAGCTCAATGGCTTTTCCAGCTCAGGCTCTCAGAGCCGCAGGGTGTTTGTGTTAGAGGCAGCCAAGAATGTGCTTCATGGCCTGGCTCCTTGTTCTCCGGCTGGGCTGGGCCCCTCGCTCTCTTTCATCCTGCTCTGGCTCTTCTGGGCAACTGCCCGTCTGCAGCCTCCCCCACCCCCCATGGGAATTGCTGGGCCCCCAGATGATTACACAGTCCTGGGGGCAGAGAACAGAACAATCTGCTATCTGAGGGAGTGCATGGATGCTGCCAGCCTGGCCTCTCCCAGCAGTGGGCACTGTGGAGAGTGGGGCAGGAGTACTGGCTATGAGGGGCATTTCCAGCTACTCCAGCCCTGCCTGTGTCAGTAGCAGGCACTGTGGGGACAGGAGCTGGGTGGCACACTGGCTGCAGGAGGGAAGCCTCCATGGGTAATTCTGAGCTGTTACCTGTTGATTCGGGCAGATTCTCCTTCCCCCCATCACTCAGCAGCCAGCTGTGTCTTGGGGCAGGGAGGTGTCCCCATTCCTTTTCTCTCAGTGTCTCTGCCAACCTTGCAGATTGTGTTAACGCCCCTCCCTGCCTTTCTCCAGTTCTGCACAGTCCAGTGTGGGTGGGTTCCTCAAGTCCCATGGGCCCTTGGAAAGCTGTTGCCTTTTTAATTTTGCTGGGGCAGCCCCCCTCATCTCCACATCCCCCAGCCCCCTTCTTTCTTTCTTCTAGTCTTTCCATTCCCCGCCTGATGTTCCCCAGCTTGGACGGCTCAGGAGCGGCTGGGCTGCACACGTCTGCTGGAATGAATTGTCCCCCCCCTCCACCCCACTGGCTAGTCTGTCTGTGGGAGTGATCCAGCGGGCTGCTGACTAGCTGATTGCTGCTTCCCTCAGCTACCACCCCAGTGGGGCCACTGCCAGCTGCCAGAGCAGGGGAGCCTGAAGCCAGAGACCCTGGGCCAAGATGCAGCATATCCAAACCGCTGTCTGTGTAGGCGTCTCATACCCATGCTGGGCTTTGTGTCTCTGCTGATTCAGTGGTGACACGCTGACCTTCGTATACCCCCTGCTTGCGATTGGGGCTTTTGTCAGGCTAATTGCTGTGCAGACCCCCAGAGCTCCTTGAGGCTGAGATCAGGGCCCCTGCCAGGCTAGGTGCTGCAGATATAGTGTTTGCACTGAAGACCTCACTCTCTAGATAAATGAATAGGAGGGGAAGGAAGAGCACTGAGTGGGAATGGGACTTGCCTGAGGTCTGGGACAGAGACCCCAAAAGCTCCCGCCCTAAAATGTGTGCCCATTTTGTCTCTCACTCTCTCTAATAACACCCCTGTGTTTTGTTGTGTGTTGCAGACATGGGGGTGCAGAAGACAGGCCCGATCCGCGGGGAGCATGGGGGCGATTGCCCACAGGGATACAAGAGACTGAACGGCACCCACTGCCAGGGTACCTGGTGGACACGCACTGAGTGGGCGGACTGAAGTGTGTGTGTGATGTCCTGTGAATGTGTCGTGTGGGATGTGTGTTGTGCTGACCTGCTCCCCATGGAGGCGTTACTGAGTGTGCCATGCAGGGTGTATATGTGTTGTGGTGGTGTATTGTGTGCTGTGATGCTGACCCCTGTTTCCCATTGCAGACATTGAGTAGGTCATGTAGGGCATGTGCATATTGTACTATGGTGTGTTGCTGACCCATCTCTCCCTGTTTAGACGTTACTGAATGTGTTATGCAGAGTGTGCGTGTTACAAGTATGCCATGCAAGGCATGCGTTTGTTGTGTTATGGTGTGTTGTTGACCTGTCTCTCCCTGTGCAGACATTAACGAGTGTGCCATGCAGGGCGTGTGCCAGAACGGCGAGTGTCTCAACACCCAGGGCAGCTTTCGCTGCGCATGCAAACCTGGCCATATGCTGGGCCCATCCCGCAGCCAGTGTATCCGTACGTAAGAGGACCAGGAGGGCTGGGTGGGCGGTGGGAGAGCTGGGTGGAGGCTCAGAGCTGCACTGACCCTAATGGGGTGATGAGGGATCGGTGTCTCTCTGAGGGTGTCCTAGTGTGGGGGATTTGGAGCTGTGCTGAGTCTCTCCTGACAAAGTGGTGGGGGCTTTCGGAGAGGAAGGGGGTTTCGGAGAGGAAGGGGGCTTGCAGCTGCGCTGACTCTCTCTCTTGCTGGGCTGCAGCAGAGAAGTTGGAGGAGAAGAGCCTGTGTTTCCGGCTGGTGAGCCCAGAGCTCCAGTGCCAGCACCCACTGCCCACAAAGTTGACCCGCCAGATGTGCTGTTGTAGCGTGGGCAAGGCCTGGGGGATCCGCTGTGAGCGCTGCCCGGCTGATGGCACATGTAAGCAACCGGATGCTGTGCAGGGAGGGGGTATCTGCCATGGCACTGCTGTGAGGAAGAGCATAACACCAGAATCCCTGGCTGGAGGCCCTGCCACAGAAAAGCTCGCAGCACTGGAGTCATGGGCTGGGGGCACTGCCACAGGGAAGCTTGCAGCACTTGTTAACCTGTCCCCTTTCCCATCTGGCAGCCGCCTTCAAGGAGATTTGCCCGGCAGGGAAGGGCTACCACATCCTGACATCCCACCAGACCCTGACCATCCAGGGGGAGAGCGACTTCACCCTGCACATCCACCCCGATGGCACCACTGACCTGCAGCACCAGCGTGAGTTGCCCAGCCTGCCACCCCTGGAGGAGGACTCACAGGAGTCCAAAGGTGAGAGACTTATGGGAGGGAGGCTGGACTGGGCAAGGGTGGCAGGGATCTGCCACTGGCACTCTGCTCGTTGGGATGTGGGGGGCCCTAAATTTTCCCCTACTAAGCCCCGGTGTTGTCAGAAGCCATATTTCACATTGTCCTGTGGTGAACCCCAGTATTCTCAGGGTTTGTGCCCCAAATTGTCTCACTGTGAAAGCCTGTCTGAGAGTGTGTGGTTCCCAGATAAATAATGTGGAGGTTCCGTGTTCTCTGAGGAACGACACCATGTTCCCTAAGCGTGGACCCCATGGTCTTGCAGAGGCAAGCTTCCCACATTCTCCTATGAGGTACTGCATATTCTCAGGAGCAATCCAGATCCACTAAGGGTGAACCTCAGTTTTTTAGAGTATACACCCTTCTTTGTCAACCAACCCCCAAATGCCAGGGAGCAAACCATATGTTTTCAGAGCTGTTACCCCAAATTATCTACAGACAAACAACTTTTTTTCTCTAAGGGCAGTCCCCGTTCTCAGAAGATGAACCCCACATTCTCAGCACCCCTGACCTATGCCCTGTTTATCTCTTGCAGCAATCACGACGGCCATGGTGAGTAGAGCCTGCAGCAGCTGACCCGGGATACGGAGAAGGATGGAGGGAGAGGGAAAGGGAGTGCTGGAGAGTGGGGGCAAAATGCGGGAGGGAGAGGCAGAGAGGAGAGGAATGAGGCAGATGAAGGTGAGGGGAAGAGAATGAAGCGAAGTGGAGGGGCAATAGGGCACCTGGCTGATTAGCAGAGAGGAAGAGGTTTCTCCACCCCCATTCTAACACTCATCCTCCAGCTGCCGGCATACCGGACCAACTCAGAGGAACAGTCGGTGGACCAGCTCTATGCCAGTGCAGCCACCCTGGGCCCCCGCTATCCTGGTGAGTGATGGAAGAAAGGGCATTTCTGTGGAGAAGTTCACAGTGCTGGAGTTCCCAGCTGGGCGCTGCTGTGGGGAAGCTTGCAGCACGAGTCCCTGGCTGGGCACTGTTGTGGGGAAGCTCACACGGCTGATAAACCTCTGCTATCTCCCTTGGGTGTTAGAGGTGGTGGCCCGTCCCACGCCTGCCGTGATGCGGAAGGTGCTGCTGGACCAATACACACGCAGTGCTGTGGAGATCGCACCCACGCAGGTGACAGGTGAGAGCCCCATGGTGGGGTTTGGTGGGGGGGGCCGTGCATCAGCAAACTCTCCCCTGCCCTTTGAGAGAGGACCCTGGGGGCACTCCTGGCCCTTTGCTGGGTAGAGGGGAGAGCTAAGGGGCCTATGAGAAAGATCCCCTGGCTCCTATTTCTGATTTATTTACCTTGATCCTTTCCCCTGCTGGCGTCCATCTATCCCTGCAGAGACGGATGAGTGCAAGCTGAACCGCAACATTTGTGGCCAAGGAGAGTGTCTTATGGGTGTGTCTGGCTACGCCTGTCAGTGCTACCATGGCTACCATTGGCACACCCAGCGGAGGTTGTGCACAGGTAATGCAGCCAGTGCAAGTGTGTGACACACCCAGGGGGACACACATGTGCATGGCTGGCGGTGGGCTTGTCACACCCACCCCACACATTCATGGGCATGTCAGCGTGCTAGGGGTACATGCATCAGTACATCAGGGACCCCTGGGGTTAACTGTGTATGTAGGTCTGCCGACACCCCAGTGAGCCTGCATCCAAGGTTGTGACACACACGTGTGTCTGTGCACCAGGTGTGTGACGTGTCTGTGCAAATGTCTACATTAATGTGTGAGATGCCTGCACAGCAGGGATGTGACACACCCTCACATTTGTATGAGAGGTGTGTGACATGCCTGCACTTCTGCCTGTGGAAGTCTGGCACTCCCACCCAGCTTGTGTGTGCGGGTAGCTAGACATGTTTGTGCAAACCTGGGATCCCCCCCACACACACACACATTGCTGAGATGTTACAGGCCTGCATCTTGGCAGGGTGGGGATCAGTAATTCTTTATTCCCCTCCTTTGCTGCAGATGTGAATGAGTGTGAGGCAGAGCCATGCGGCGTTGGCAAGGGCATCTGCATGAACACAGATGGCTCCTACAACTGCCTGTGCAACCGGGGCTACCAGCTGAAGGTGCACAAGGGCGTGCGCTCCTGTGTGGGTGAGCTCTGGGGACAGGGGCTGGACTGGGGAGCCACAGGAATCCTGGAGGGAGGGGGCTGCTGGACAGATGGGCTGGGAGATGAGGTGGGGAATAGGATGGGGCTGGGGGCAAAGGGGGTCTGGACTGGACTGGGTCATAGGGCATAGGAGAAGTGGGACTGGGGTAGGGGAAGAGGGGGCTGGGAGGAGGGGGATGCACTGTCCTGTTCACACCCATCTCTCTGGCAGATATCGACGAATGCTCCAAGTCCCACATCTGTGGGGATGGAGGGACCTGTGCCAACTACCCTGGGCACTACAAGTGTGAATGCCACCCTGGCTACCGTCTCAAGCCTTCCCGCCAGCCATTTTGTGAAGGTAAGGGCTGGCTGGGCTGGAGAGCCAGGGGAGGGGAGAACCTCCATGGCCTGGGAGGCAGACACCCTACATTAACAAACGTAAGCTTGAGGGGGTGTGGGGGGCAGCTGTGCACCACTGTTAGTGAAAGCCAGAGCTTTTCAGAAAACACTACAAAAAATGCAGGTGCACATAGCTCCAAGTTCTTATAGTACAGTACAAACCAGTGCCCTGAGAAACCCTGCAATAACAAATCATTGTTGAGGCCCAGAGCTTGCACAAGATCTGAGAAGAAGAGGGTCCTTGACCAACCTTCGCCTAACAACCTGGCATGTGCAGCTCTCGGAGACCCTACAATAACCAACCAACTCCCAGCTTGCTAGCTAGCTCCGTGGGTCCTCAAGGACCCTGAACTGGCCTTTGCCCCTTGTGGGGCTCCCCAGCAGGCCTTTCACCTTTCCTCTGTCCCCCTACCCCAGACATTGATGAGTGCCTGGATAGTGGGACCTGTCCTGATGGGACATGTGAGAACCGGCCGGGTAACTACAAATGCAGGCCTTGCCCACCAGGCTTCCGTGGCCAGAATGGAGTTTGCTATGGTAAGATCTGGGGAAAGAATCCAAGAGTCCTGCCCGTTCCCTGCTATGCTGGGCTTGGTGCAGTATCTAAGGGGCCACTCTCACATCCTTGTGGCAGGAGGGGCCCTGTGGAACCCCTGGTGGGCTGGGGGACATTCAGCCCAGACCAAACTTGGGTGCAGGGGAAGGGGTTGACGGTCAAAGCTAAAAAGTTGTGTGGGGGATAGGGTTGGGCTTCACCCTTTGTGTCCCCACAGATGTGGATGAGTGCTCTTAGGGCTGGTGTAAACATGGCTGGCATGAAAACCAGCCTGGCTCCTTCCGCTGCACCTGTGGGGAAGGATTTGCACTTGCACCCAATGCCCACAGCTGCCTGAGTAACTAAACCCTTTTCTCCTCTCCCAGAGCCCCCCGTTCTACCCCTAGTCCCCTCCCATAGCTTCCTGCTCTAACCCATGCCCTCTGCCCCCTCCCAGAGGTGAGGATAGAAACCAGAGGTCCTGACTCCCAGCCTTTCGTTCTTTCCCTGCAGACGTGAATGAGTGTGAGGATGGGGGGCTTTGTGCCAATGGGGTCTGTGTCAACACCCCAGGCTCCTTTAAGTGCCAGTGCCCATCTGGCTTCCACTTAGTGAAGGACAGGCTGCGTTGTGAAGGTGAGGGGCTGGCAAAGGTGAAGGAGGCTGAGCTGGGGGCTTGGAGGTGGGTAGGGCTTAGTGTGAGGGATCTGGGTCAGGAAACTGCATGTGGGTGGTTGGGGTGAGGCGGTTGGGGGTAGGCTGCTTGTCCAAGTGGAGCAGTTATGTGAAGGAGATGGGTGGATGGTATCTGTGGATGGGGAGCTGGTTGAGGGGTCAGGCTGGGTGGCAGTGACTGGTGGTCTGGGTGAGGGGTCAGGCTGGGCAGCCACATCCAGGAGGGCTGGGAGTGGAGGCCTGGTTGTACAGCCTTCTCCAGGGAGGCTGGATGAAGGGGCCAGGAGAGTGGCCACATCTTTTTGGGGGGCTGGGTGAGGGGACCTGGTTGAGCAGGGTGAGAGGGCCATGCTGGATGGCCGTATCCAAGGGGACTGGGGTGGACAGCACTGGCTTGGGTGAAGGGGTCAAGCTGAGTGGCCACATCTGGGGGTGGGGTGCTGGTGAGATGGCCACTTGGAGTGGGAGCTGGGAGTAGTCCTCTCATCCAGTGGCTCTCTATGTTGTAGACATTAACGAGTGTGACTTCCCGGCCGCCTGCATCAGGGGCGAGTGTGTCAATACTGTGGGCTCCTACCGCTGCCTGTGCCGTGCTGGGTACAAGCTGGTGAACGGCAGGAAGTGTCAAGGTGATGTGGGTGTTTTGCAGACGAGTGTGAGCATCTGTGTGTGTGTGGGCATGGCATGCCAGGGGTCTGGCATTCCACATATGAGCATGTGAGAGTGAGCACATGGGAGCCTGAAACAGTGGGGACAATGTTTTTCACAAACGTGTTTGCAGCTATGTGTGGTGACATGAGAACTGGCTTCACGGGGGAGGTGGGAAAGTCTGGGCATGGGGGTTTGAATGTACGTGAAACACAAGGCCTCAGGGATGCCAAATGTCCACTTGCAAGCCTCACACACTGCAAACCAGGCCTGCCACGAGTATGAGCAAACACCAGGGTGCGTGTGAGGGACAGATTGTGTGGAGTTCCACAAAGAAGTGCAAGGGTCCATGTATGTGTGTCTGAGTGAGTGTGGCACACTGGAAAAGAAATGAGTACAAGCCTCTGTCTTTGTCTGTATGTGTAACTGGATTTGAGTATCTGTAAGTGTAAATTGGTTTGTTCTAGAGTGCCCACATTGGGCACAGATATGTGGCTTGGATGAGTGTGTATCTGGGTGTGTGCATTTGGCCTGTGGGTGTATGGTGTGAAGACGTGTGAGACACATTACAGGGCATGGGTGTGTTGAATGAATGAGTGTGTATGCATGCATGTGGGATGGGGTGATCGCTGTGTTTGTACATGTGTGTATGCAAGTGGGCATGGCACACAAGTGTGCCATTGGAGACCGTCTGCTTCTGTCTCCCACTGGCCTCCCTCCAGACATTGATGAGTGTGCACTGGACCCCAGCTTGTGCCTGCCTCACGGGGCATGCAAGAACATGGATGGCTCCTACACATGTGTGTGCAACGAGGGATACACACTGTCTGAGGATCAACACAGCTGTGAGGGTGAGGATGAGACATGGGACCTTTCTCCTTTAGGGGGCACCACTTCCCATCTGGCCCCAGGGCACAGGGATTAACTGGGTCAGGGCAGGGGGTGGGAGTGGGACATGGGCACTTTCCTTCTAGGAGGTGCTGACTATGATCGGGCCCAGGGTGGGCACTGTGGGATTGATGGTCCCTCTGCTCTCGCAGACCTGGAGCCTCCCCACAACAAAAAAGAATGCTACCTGAACTTTGATGACACCATCTTCTGCGACAGCGTTCTGGCTACCAACATCACTCGCCAGGAATGCTGCTGCTCACTTGGGGCTGGCTGGGGTGATCACTGCGAGATCTACCCCTGTCCCGTGCCCAGCTCAGGTAGGAACAGGTGCCTCCAGCCCACCTTCTCCCATCTCCCTGCTACCAATGGAACTACCAGCTACTGGACATGGAGTGACTAAACATCCAACCCCAGTCTCATAAGGCCACTGCTAGAATCCAATGGGTGTGGGGTCAGGAAGGAATTACCCCACCATCTGCCATCCCATGGATCTGTGGGGCAGAGAGGGGAGATAATGTGTTGGATGGCTTCATGGGTCTGATCTGTGGGCAGGGGTGGAGGATGCTGGGCTGGGTGGGTCCATACGGGTCTGATTGAAGCTCAGGGAGAGGGGAAACCTGGTCTTGACATTAATACTTCTTCTCCCCATGTGTGTGTTGCTCCCCCACCCCCACATCTCCCTGCAGCTGAGTTCCATTCCCTCTGTCCTGACGGGAAAGGATTCATCCTGGACGATAACATCCTGAACTATGGCATCCCTGCCCACCGGGGTGAGCACCAGGGACCTGTGCCCCAACATGGATGGGCCCTGCTTTACATGTCTGCCTGCAACCCCACCAGCAAGTTGGGGATTCCACCTGTGCAACCCTCAAACCTGGCCATCACAGCCCCCCTACCCCCCACCCCACGGGTGACTACCTCTCAGTGCCAGCTAAGGGATCCCTGCATAAACAACCCCCCCCCCCCAGAGGTGACTGCATCTCAGCACTGGGTGATGATCCCTATATAAACAGCACCTGCACCCTCCCCAGAGGTGGTTCCATCTCAGCGCCTGGTGACGATCCCTCATCCCTTTATAAAAGCCCCCAAGGCCCCACCCCAGAAGCAACTGCATCTCAGTGCTGGGTGAAGATCCCTGTATAAAGAGCCTCCATGCCCCACCCCATGCCTCCTTGCAGACATCGATGAGTGCAGCCTGTTCGGGGAGGAGATCTGCAAGGAAGGGAAGTGTGTCAACACGCAGCCGGGCTATGAGTGCTACTGCAAGCAAGGTTTCTACTACGACAGCAACCTGCTTGAGTGTGTGGGTGAGGCATCCATGTGAATGGGCTTGGTGGCAGGGGGTGGATCTGGATGGGGAAGTCCAGGAGGGCTAATATCCCAGTTTAGAACTAGGGGAGTGGAGCATCCTCCTGGGGGTGCTGGTTGTGATCTGGCCTTGGCAGGAGGACTGGCTTGCTCCGTGGGGTGGGGAATGGGACAAGGGGCCTTTCCCCTCTGGGGGCACTGGTTGTGATTGGGATGTGGGCCTGCTGGTCCAGGAGGGTGCTGGCAGGAAGGGCTGGGCTCTGAGCCAGGACCTTTCCCTCCCAGATGTGGATGAGTGCTTGGACGAGTCGAACTGCCTGAATGGGCTGTGCAAGAACACACGAGGATCCTATGTGTGCACCTGCCTCCCCCCTGCCGTCCACGACCCCACCCACAAGAAGTGCCTGACACCTAGTGAGATTGGTAAGTCACATGTGACATGAACTCACCAGGTCTCAGCCTTGGTCCAGGCCAGGTGGCAGGCCCATCACATAGCCCTACCTACTCCCAAGCTCTTTGCTGGTGGGAGGTGGGAACTGAGCTCCCTTCCGCCATCCTCTTTGGTGGAGGACACACTGTTGGAGTATGACTTTGCTAGCACTGGCTTCTGGAAGAGCAGAGGCCAGAGATGGCCCTTGGTGTCACTATGACCAATTTGTGGCCCCTAGTACCATGACAATTGATTGGCTGGGGCCTGTGACATTACAGTCTATAGTGACTCCTGCTGGTCCCTGGTGCCATACCAAGCCTCAGTATTCTGGGGATGCCAATGCCATCCTTGCTAGCTCCCAGTTCCACAGCAACCCTTTTAAGCCCCTGATGCCCTATAACCATTCCATGGCCCTGCAGATGTGGATGAGTGCCGGGACCCTGCGGCCTGCCGGCATGGGCGCTGCATCAACACACTGGGCTCCTTCTACTGTGAGTGTAGCCTGCCCTGGGTGCTGGACCCCAGTGGCAAGGAATGCCAACTCCCTGACATGCAGGCAGGTGAGAGGCACATTGGGCAGGGAGCTGGGCATGTGCCTGGGAAACGGGTGGAGGGGAACCACAGGACTGGCATTAGGATCCTGACTCTGAGCGAACTGAGGGAAGGGGGAGTGTGAATGCATGAGTGTGAGTGTGCCTCACTGAATGTGAGTGGGTGTGACCATTTGTCACCGATTGTGAGTGAGGGTGCTTGAGTGTGAGCATGGATCAGTATATGTCACTGATCAAGAGCCAGAGTGAGGGTGAACATGGGAGTGTGGGTTAATATGTGTGTCACTGGTTGTGAACTGGGGTGAATGAGCACATGAGCATGGATCAGCATACGGCACTGATTGTGAGCCAGGGTGAGGATGAGCATCTGAGGGCAAGAGTATCACAGATTTGTCAGCATGGTGGCTACTAAGATTGTGAGCATGCTTCTGCATTTGCCAGTGCCTGCATGTGTATGTATGTACACTTGAGTGGGTGTGCAGTTGGTATGGCAGTGTGTACAAGGGCCTGTCCAGCATGCAAGACCCATGGGAATGTCTTCTGTGGGTTGTGGCTGGAACAGTGCCATAGGATCCCTCTCTTTCTCTTTGCCCTGGCAGACCGGGCGTCTGACCGGCGTGACATCTGCTGGCAGCACCGAGGGGAGGACAGCATGTGCGCTTCCCCACTCAATGGCTACCACCTGACCTATGAGGAATGCTGCTGCCGCTATGGCAAGGGCTGGGGATTTCAGTGCCGTGCGTGCCCCCCTCGTAGCTCAGGTAACATGTATACCCAGCCTGCCTTCTAAGGGGTACTGACTTCAGGCTGGTCCCAAGATTTGGGGAGTGGTTGTCTCAGGAGGTGAGGAGTGGGATAGTGGACTTTTGGGGGTTCTGAGTCCAGGCTGGCTCCAAGGTGAGGAGAATGGCTGCCTCAAGGGAGTTGGGGTGAGAGTTATGGGCCTTTCCCTTCTAGGGGCTGCTGGCTCTGGGTGGGATTGGATGGGATGTGATTCACTGCCATGTGTCCCAGGTTGGTTGTTGTGGTTCCATGCAGGGCAGCAGTGCCAGCCATCTCAGAGCGAGAGCAACTCCTTCTGGGACCTCAGCCCCTTGTTCCTGGGCAAGCCCCGCAAAGGTTAGTGAGACGTCTCTACCCAGCCACCCTACCCATTCCAGAGATGACTGCATCTCACTGTGGGTCAAAGGGTTTCTGTACGAACAGTCCCTGCTCCCCACCCACGAGGCAGCTGCAACTCTGAGCCGGACAGGGGATCCACCTTCCACTTGCCCTTTCCCCCTAGTTTCAGCTGCATTTTCAGTTTCAGCAGACATTGCCATGGTCTCATCTGTGTCCCCTGCCCTTGTATTTCCCCCATCTCAGAGGATGATAGCTCGGAAGAGGAATCAGATGAATGTCACTGCCTGAATGGCCGCTGTGTCCGGAAGTACCATGGTGTGGTGTGCGAGTGCCCTGCTGGCTTCCAGCTAGATGCTACCCGAACCCGCTGCCTGGGTAAGAGCGCCAAGCCCCTCATCAACTAGCATGCACTGTGCTCCAGGGTGGAAGGCATGGCAAAGAGAGGTGCTCCACACCCTACCAGGATGCCTGCTTCTATCCTGGGATGGGAAGCTGGTCCAGTGGATTAGAGCGGGGCAGGCTGGGAGCCAGGACTCCTGAGTCCTCTTCCCTTTTCAGCTTTCACAAAGGTCATCACTGCTAAATGCTGCTACTGCTGGCTGTCTCTCAGTGCTTGGCCTGTTGGGGAGGGCCAGGTTTCCAGACCTACCCCTTACGCTCCACAGCCACCCCATTCACCTCTTCCCTTCCTGTTCCTGCCTACAGACATTGACGAGTGCTGGGAGCTGAACCAGCGAGGCCTGCTATGCAAGAATGAGCGCTGCATCAACACCAACGGCTCATACCGCTGTGCCTGCAAGCCGGGCTTCATCCGATCCCGCCACCATGGGGGCATGTGTATCCCCCAGCGCCGCCGATAGCCTCTGTCACCCACAGGGGGTGCTTCCAGAAGGCACAAGAGGGATGCTCTGTGGTTAAGGGTTCAGATCCTGTTTTGGGAGGGAGCTTAGTATTTTTTTAATGGCTAAAAATGGGGCATTTTTACTGGGTTTTCTTCCCTCTGCAAGGTTTTTTTATTAGCATTATCTTAGAGCTGGGTTTATTTGCACTCGTTTCTCTTGGAGCCAGGTATAAAAACCCCAGCAACCCTGTAAATAATGAGACGGAAGCTAAGGAACTAATTAAACTGTGGGAGTGGATCCTGGGCACAGTGTCTGCGTGCTGCACTCTGAGGGGGGTGAGAGGAGGAGTGGGCAGCTGGTCTGGCCCCCTGGGGAGCACTGTGACATGGCCGTGAGAGGGGAGGGCAGCTGCTGTGACAAGAAAGGCTTGACTGCCTGCTTCTTTGCAACCCTGCTGCTGACCCCATGACCCTCCTGTGGAAATCCAGGCCAAAGCAGGGCTGCTGTTCCCTGTGACATCATACAGAACACCCATGATGTCATCGGTCACCCTCATCCTGGAACACCTGCCTCGAGGAGCTGAGAGGCTGGCTCAGGCACTGGGGGCAGGGGGAGGTGAACAGTGCTAGAGGCCAGCAGTTGGGCCAGGGCTGCGCGGGAGGGTGGATGACATCACTAATATTCCCACAGTAACCTGGGGGTGGCCACATGCCCTAAGGATCCTCCTCGCACTTGGGCAAATGCCAAGGTGGGTCATGTGACTACAGCCCGCCGAGGTCCTTGGGGGACTACAATTCCCAGAATGCAGTGGCTCAAGAAAACTACCTCTCCCAGTATGCACTCCGCAGGTTTCTCCTCCCCTCTCTGCCCTCGGGCGCCAAACTTCATTTCCCAAGCGCGTGAGAAGAAAGCCTTTCACGCCGTTCCCGCCCCAAGCATCAGACTATATTTCCCATGAGGCAGCGGGGTGAATGGTAAAAACCCTAATTCCCAGCAGGCCGGGGAGGACAGAGCGAGGCTAGGCTGGCCACACGGACTACATTTCCCATCGTGCCGTGCGTGGCGCTGCGGCTCCGCTGGACTCCACCGTCTTATGGAGCCTTGAGCCCGGGCGCGAGCATGGCTGCTGGACCGGGACTGGGGGCGTGAAGCTGGTGGGGGGAGCAGGGGCTGTTGCCTCTGGTAAGGGGGGGAGAGGGATGGGGTGGGGGACCAGGTAGCGAGTGTCAAACACCGGCACATTTGGGGTGGGGTGAGGGGTGGGCTTGCCTGTGTAGGACAAAGCCCCTGATGCCAGGGTGTCTGGTCACCCTAGATGGGGTGGGGCTGGGAGCCCCCTCCATGGGGCAGGTGAGGAGACAGACACCCTGCTTCTAGCTCACTGGGCTGCCCAAGCCCTGATGCTCCCCTTAGCCCCACTGATGTTCTCCCCTCTCCCCAGCTGCCCGCCATGGGGCTGAAGCCATGGCAGAAGGCCCTGTTCCCGCTGCGCTCAGTGGACGATGTGGTGCGTCTGTTCGAGGCCGAGCTGCAGCAGGAGCAGCCCGACCTGGTGCTGCTCTCGCTGGTGTTGGGTTTTGTGGAGCATTTCCTGGCTGTGAACCGTGTCATACCCACCAATGTGCCAGGCATCAGCTTTGAGCCACGCCCGGGCCCCGAGCCGGACAGTCTCACTTACTTCCCCGTGGCTGAGCTGTCCATTGTGGCTGCGCTCTATGCCCGCTTCACTGCCCAGATCCGTGGCGCTGTCGACCTGTCCCTCTACCCCCGGCCTGAGGGCTTCTCCTCCCGCGAACTGGTCAAGAAGGTGTCGGATGTCATCTGGAACAGCCTCAGCCGCTCCTACTTCAAAGACCGGGCCCACATCCAATCCCTCTTCAGCTTCATTACGGGTAGGGGGCCTTTTAGCATAGGGTGGGGGGAGTACTTCCCTGGTCCACTGTAGGGCACTGAATTGGTGCAGCCTGAAAGTGCCCGGTGCTGCTTTTCTTATTTCCTGCTCCTTGCAGGACAGCACCCCCTAGTGATGGGTATTGGAGCTGGGACAGCCTGAGAGGTGAGGATCCCCATGGAGCCCCTGCAGCATAGCAGCCCCTAACACCATGCTGGTGCAGTGGGCTTAGCACTGACTGCAAGGGCCAAGTGTTTTATCCTGAGTCCCACCCTGCTCCCTGCAGCACAGCGCACCCTAGTGCTATGTGTTCCTTGCAGGTACTAAGCTGGACAGTTCAGGGGTAGCCTTTGCTGTGGTGGGGGCCTGCCAGGTGCTGGGGCTGCCGGACGTGCACTTGGCACTCTCAGAGGACCATGCATGGGTGGTGTTTGGCCGGGATGGCGAGCAGACGGCTGAGGTGACCTGGCACGGCAAAGGCAATGAGGACCGGCGAGGACAGACTGTGAACGCTGGTGTTGCTGAGCGGGTAAACGAGGGGAAGCCATGGGCTTGGGAGGCCCTGGGGGGCTGCAGGGAGATGCAGCTGCAGTGGGTGGCATTGAGGGAAGTGGGACTGAGGGGGCAATGAGATATAGCAGGGGGAGTGGGGCTTGGGGCCTGTACGGGGCTGGAATTGTCTGTTTGGCTGTGTAAGCTGCTGTGTAAAATGCCCTGTGGTTTGGCTTCAGTAGCTGGTGCAATTAGGAACTGATCAGCATTAATTACTCTCACTAAGGTATCTACCAGACTGGGATCAGAGTCCCTCCTTGCATTGGACTGGGTGTTGGTCAGACCTCTGCTGAGATCAGTTGTGCCATTTAGAGCCCAGTCAAAATGTGGGGGACCTGTCACATTCTGGGACACAATCCAGACCAGTGAGGGGTTGTCACTGCCTCCCCTACGACCTGGGGTGCTTTGCCATGCTCTGTTGGCATAGCTTCCCAATCTAGGCTGCTCCCAACCAGCTGCCAGCATGCATGTCACACTCTGAGCATCTGTTTATAGTCACATCCCTGGCCGAGCAGCTGTGACCCCAGCAGCCTGTCAGCAAACTCTAGCTGCTGCTCTCTGGCTTCCAGCAGCCTGGGTTAACAAAAGCCATGTGACCTCAACACACCCTGCTCCTCAGTTTCCCCCCCAAATGTGTTACTGCACTGTCCACCCTTACCTGGGCAGTTGAAATATTAGAGGTCCATTGCCCCTGTCAGTGTGCCACAGTTAGTCATTTTAACTGGCTTTTCCCAATGGCTCAGTTTTTTAAACACACTGCTGGATGGGACTGAAAAAACTAAACCTAGTTGAATCACATGGAGAGATTTGAGATGAGTGTGAGTAGATGCTGTAATGGCAGAAATGGTTACCAAAGAAATCAAGATTTCTAACAACAAAACTTAACAAAGTGGACTTGGTTCAAGGTCAGCTCTTTGCCACATGTTCCCAGCTATGGGGATGCCCCAGTTCTTGGGTCTGAATCTCTCCAAAAGCTGGATCCTTTGTTGTTCTAGGTGAGAGAGAGAAATCCAAGGATGTGTTTGCCCTTCACTTTCATAGTCTGGTTCCCCTTTGAAATAAATTTCCTTCCTGCTGTGAGGACAGTGTCGTGGAGGCTTGTGTTTGCTAAGATGCAGAGGGACCCGTTCCCACCCCTCTCCCCTGCCAAAAAAGGCCACTTGCCAGGTGATGGCCCATCAGCTTTGATGGCACCTTGCTAGAGGTGTCAGCTTGACTTCTGTCTTTGAGGAAAGGTTTTACTCCGTCCCCAGCCTTGTTGGATAAACACACTGGAGTCTTAATTTCTGCTTCTGTTTGTCTCGCTCTGTACAATGCTGCTTCACACCTTGCTATCTCCATGATATTACTGACCAGTGGGTCCTTACTTTTCAAAGGATACTTCACAAGGCATCTCTGGTACCTAGATTAATGTGGGGGGGAATGAATATCCAGCTGCATTTAGTCACAGGCTCCCAGCCAAAATTGCCCCACCCCCAGGGGACCAGATGCTACTTAGACTCTGGCCAAGCTTTGGGGACATTGGAGCAGCGGATATGGGAGAAGAGGGGGCATTGGGCCAGGGGCTGTCCAGGCTGCCATTGAAACACAGTCCCTGCCTTGAAAGGCTCACAGTCAGGATAGACGGAGCCACCAAGACAGGAAGGGACTTTTCCTGCCTCAGAGCCAGAGATGGGAATAGAACACAGGAGTCCTGGATCCCAGCTGTGGGCCAGGAGCAGCTGTGTGGGGCTCAGGAGTAGCCTGGCCCCACTCCTTGCTTATTTGTCCCTGTCCGCTTCAGAGCTGGCTGTACCTGAAGGGCTCGTACCTGCGCTGTGACCGGCACATGGAAGTGGCCTTCATGGTGTGTGCCATCAACCCCTCCATTGACCTGCACACGGACAGCCTGGAGCTACTGCAGCTGCAGCAGGTGGGACATGCGCCCTCCCTGTGTGTTCAGCTGTGCCTCGTCCCCCAGCCTGCCCCAGGCCCTTCTGTTCCTGTCCTCCTTTTCCCCCCTGGATGGCCCAGTCCAAGTTCCTCTAATTTCCCTCTCCCACATTCCTGTTCCCCTCCGCATTCATCTATCTATTTTTCTGTCCCTCCCTCCCTGGAACCTTTGTCACAGGGGACTCTTGGTTCTCATTCTCCCCCACCCTCCATGGGGCTCTGTCCTCAGTAATACAACTCCCCTTTCCTTGCAGCGGCTCCTGTGGGTGCTGTACGACATGGGGCACCTGGACAGGTCAGTATGGCTGATTCTGAAACCACAGCTTGGGGAGGGGTGTCTAGTGGGGTAGAATGGGGGCTGGGGGGCTGGGATCCAGGACTCCTGGATTCTGCCCCAGCTTCAGGAGGACCTAGTGTACTGGAACAGTCACTACTTTGTTCATCAGTTTTTCCATCTGCAGAATGGGTACAATGAGGCTTCATAGCGTGCTTAAAGCCCCAAGGCTGGGGAGTGCTGGCTGGGAGCTAGGGGAAATCGTGATGGAGATGTTCTCTAGTAGAGCTAAACTACCACACCAGAGCCCAGTGGGACCCTCTGGGGGCCAAGTTGGCGCTCTGGCTCCTGCCCATGGAATGTGTCCTGGTGGCTGCACTTCATGCACCGAGGACTTGCGGCACAGTATATGTGGCACAGCAGGTTGGCACTCTCAGGAGTGGGGCACACAGGTGACCCTAAACAGGAGGCAGCAATATTGCCCTGTTTCTGGGGGGAAGGGCCAGGTCAGAAAATGGCTTGACCTGGTGGGCTTAATGTGACTTGGCCCCAGGCAGAGAACTGTTCTGGTGGGTTCAGCAGTGTGAAAAGCCAGTCAGGGCCCTAGCTTTCCAGGGAGGGCCATGGGATTTTTGCCAAGCAGCTGGAGGGGTCCCCAGCAGTGTTCCCTCTAATTTTTCTTAGGTTGTGTGCACAAAAAATTTCTTTTGTGTAAATTTTTGGAACCAGTGTCCAGATTTGTGCACACTCCAGTGAGTATGGCCCAACTTGTGAATGCAACGAAGTAAGTGTGTGTGATGCAAATAATGTCTAAATTTTGTTTTGATATGGTGATGGAAATGATTTTATAAATTACAAAACCTTATTTGAAACATGTTACTTGAAATTGCCTTCTTAAAGTAGCATAAAAATATTAGCACTGTTGAATTTTTTTGGGCGCACTTTGTTGTGGGTGGGTGGGTTTCACAACCTGTGTGTGCATGCACACACAGCTTAGAAAGAACATAGGCCCCCAGCCCTGGTGCTGTAGCCAGAAGCAGGAGGAGCTGAAGGAGGAGTTGACCAGCTTCCCAGCTGGGCAGACCAGCCAAGGGTGAATTTGCAAGACCTGCCTGAGCAGGGAGACCCCCTCCCTCCAAGTTCGCAGCCTATGTAACTCTGAGAGGCAGGGTACAGCTGGACCCTGTGTAGCCCTGGTGTTTTTAATAAGAGTTTGCTGAGACCCGCTTGGGTCTTACCCAGCACGCTTGAAATCCGTAGACTTTGCCATCTTCTGTCTTGGGTGCCCTGCCCCTGAAGTGCCAGGGGGAGGAGGGCAGAAGTCAGAATAGAAGGTCCTTCCCCCTCCCATTCCAGCTGCCTGTCTCCCGAAGGTAATGCCATCTTCTCCACTGCCCTGGCAGGTACCCAATGGCGCTGGGCAATTTGGCTGACTTGGAGGAGCTGGAGCCAACACCGGGCAGACCAGACCCCCTCTCCATCTACCATAAGGTGAAGGGTAGAGGCCTGGAGTAGCAGTGGACTGTGGGTTGTGATAGAGGGCACCAGCAGAGCTGGGGGGCTGGGCCTGGGGCAGCAGGGAATGCAGCAGGGATGTAATTTGTGCAGCTGAATGATTCCTGAGTCCTTTGGTGGGAGTGTCCTTTCCCTGTCTGTCTCTGCTCCCCCAGGGCATCAGCTCAGCTCAGAAGTTCTACAACAATGAGCACATCTACCCCTACATGTACCTGGCTGGTTACCACTGTCGCAACAAGAACGTCAAGGAGGCTCTGGAGGCCTGGGCAGACACAGCCACTGTCATCCAGGAGTGAGTGCCTGGGAGCTTGCCTGTGCAGGACAGGCCCCTGCCTACCCCTCTGCCCTGTGGCCCCAAATGCCTGGTTGGCTACCAACCCACGAACCTGCTGGCCTAGAAACGAGGCTGCGGCATTTTCATATATGGAAGGAGGATCTGGAGAACGGGAAAAGGGGTCTTTCCCCTCTAGGGGGCGCTGACTTGGAGCTGGTCCCAGGCCTGAGGACTGGCTGGCAGGGGGGTAATGGGACATGGGGCCTTTCCCCTCCAGGTGGCACTGACCTACTACCTACCTACTCACTGCCTCACTACCTACTCACTGCCTCCCTTGGCCCTGTGCTCCCCCAGCTACAACTACTGCCGGGAGGATGAGGAGATCTATAAGGAATTCTTCGACGTGGCCAATGATGTGGTTCCCAACCTGCTCAAGGAGGTGGCCAACCTGGCAGAGCCTCTGGAGGAGAAAGGGGCTGGGGAGAGAGGAGAGGTGAGTGGTGTACTGGGTTGGATGGGCCCCCGGGATGACTGCTGGTATGGGATGGGTTGGATGAGGGAATGCCAGGCTGAACTGGTAGTGGGGGCTGGGCTGGTGTGGGGAGAAGCAGACATACCTGGCTGGATGGGTAGTGGGGCTGGTTGGTGGGTGGAGGGTGAACACAGCTGGCTTGAGGGGCTGGATTGGATGGGAGGTGGGCAAAGTAGTAGCACCAGATTGGGTCGCTGTTTAAGGCCTGACTTACTGGCCTTGTAGGGCACTAACTCCTCTCTCCCCATTCAGGGGTCCCCAGTGCAGGCTGGGGGCTCGGCCCTGCAGGATCCAGAGTGCTTTGCCCACCTGCTGCGCTTCTATGATGGCATCTGCAAGTGGGAGGAGGGCAGCCCCACACCTGTGCTACACGTGGGCTGGGCCACCTTCCTGGTGCAGTCGCTGGGGCGCTTTGATGGGCAGGTGAGGGGGAGTCCTGGCAAGCGTCATGGAACTTATACTGGATCTGGGGAGCGGTGCAGTTTGGGGGGTGACTTCTCAGAGCTGGGGGGGTGGGGAGACCTTTATGCTGGATTTGGGGGAACACTGCTGTGTTTGAGGAGCTTGGGGGCTCAGGGCTGGAGTTCCCAAAAGGGTGGGGATGAGAGCTGGGTTTTGGGGCTATGGGAAGGGCTGAGGGTTTGGCTTGGGCTGTGGGGTGCAGGTGCCCCTGACTCTCTTCCCCCTCCAGGTGCGCCAGAAGGTTACAATTGTGGCACGGGAGGCAGAGTCCAATGAGGATGATGAGCAGGGCAGTGAGGACCCCCGTGAGGGACGCCGGCGGGGACCCCGCCGTGAGTCTAAGCCTGAAGAGCCCCCCCTACCCAAGAAGGTCCCTGAGCGCCGGCGGCCCAGTTCAGGCCAGCGGCCAGACAAACCCCAGGTGGCAGAGAAGGAAGAGGTGGGGGCCTCAGCCTCAGGAGCCCCACCTGCCCCTCCACCGGAGGGGCCCATCCTCACCTTCCAGAGCGAGAAGATGAAGGGCATGAAGGAGCTGCTGGTGGCTGCCAAGATCAACTCAAGCGCCATCAAGCTGCAGCTCACGGCTCAGTCCCAAGTGCAGATGAAGAAGCAGAAGGTATCGGCCCCGAGAGACTACACCCTTGCCTTCCTCAAACGGCCCCGCAAGTCCCTCTGAGCCCGAGTGTGGGCTGCCCCACTGCCTCGCCAGAGAGCTCAGGTCATGGGAGGGGAGATTGTTTGTTTGTTTCCTTTAAACACAGGACAGGGAAGCTTCCCTCTAGTTGTTTCTCCCGGGTGCAGGGGATGCCTCACCCCTGCTGTAGCTTACCTGAGCTCCCCAGTGCTGTAGGGTTCAATGCTGAGAAGGGGGCCACCTTTAGTATTATACCACCCGTCCCCCCTCCCAGTTTCTATTTCCTTTCTAGAGCTAGAGCCAAGTGCTCTCATTGCCTCTGCCCCCCCAAGCTCTCGGGTGCAAGGGGGTGATGAGTTCTGTGTGTTCTTCGCACATCCCAGAGAGCAGCAGGAACTAGGTAGGGGCTGTTGGAGCCCATTTATGGGGCTTCCTCTACCCTGCCCCCCTTCTGTTGGACCAATATGGACCCCTCCCCTGCTACACCCTGGGGTCTTCTGGGGCATGTCTCCAAGACAGATACCTTCTTGAGCCAGCCACCAATGCCCTGTCCCAGGGGCAGGCTTGGAGCCCATGCTCTTTAGAGGAAAAGGAAGCCACATCCCATTCTGTGCCTCCCAAGTCTGCTGTGGAGGGAGAGGAGGTCTCTGTCAGCTAAGGTGAGTTGTTAGCTGACTTGGATCCTTGTGGGGTCCAGCAGCATGGCTAAGTGGGGAAGGTTCCTGACTTCCCCAGCATCTTCTAGCTCAGACCCATGTGTCCAGCCACAGCTGTTGGGTGGGGGAAAGTATACCCCATACCTTGGAGTCTGTAATGTAAATAGGCATTCCCTTTCCCTGTTCCCTCACCCTCCCTGGTCCTGTATCCTCCCTGCTTCCCCCCTCTCCCTGGGCCATGCCCCCTCCATCTCTCTTGCTCTCAGCCCAGGTCTGTGATGAGTGTGCTGGGTCTGCTGTAGGGAGCACAGCTGGAGCTGCTGGAGGGAATCAGAGCCTGTCCCAGGCAGGGGGGAATAATGGGGTGTGATCAGACTGGGTATGCAGTGGGGTTTGTACTGAGGGGGCAGATGCCCTCCTGTTAAACAAGCCCCAGCAGCATCATGTTCATTCAGCAAAAGGGCTAACTCCTTCGTAGGGGGGCCACCCAT
Source organism: Podocnemis expansa (assembly GCA_007922195.1). Classification (NCBI taxonomy): domain Eukaryota; kingdom Metazoa; phylum Chordata; order Testudines; family Podocnemididae; genus Podocnemis; species Podocnemis expansa. Next base: position 32,072,143 of record ML681973.1, on the reverse strand, counting down.
CTCCATGGTGCTCAGGCAGAGAGATCTTGAGACTGCAGACTCCTGATGCCCAATGCCTCCTAAGCTGGACCCCACTGTCTCCCTCTAGTGGCTGATGGAGGGGAGTGAGGGTTTGCATTGAAACGCCAGTGAGGTCAGGTGGGCTGGGCTTTTACTGTTAGAAGGGAGTGGAGTGTGTCTGCTCTACAGATGTAGATGGATTTTTTTTTTTTTTTTTTTGTAGTAGCACGGAAGGTTAATAAAAAAAATGGATTAAAAAGTTTGTCCCCTGGTGGCTGGTTTCTTAATGGCTGATTGGTTACTTCTTGGGAGTGGGCAGGAGCTGTGTGGGGAGTGCCCAGCTACTCCAGCCCTGGCCTTGCCGAGCAGGAGAGCCTGAAGGGGAGTTGGGCTGGGTCAACAAGCAGTTCTCAAGACAAACTAGTTTTCCTGCTCCTGTTTTACCTGTGCCTGCATTTGCTCAGGGACTGAGACCAGACTGGCCTGTGACCTGTCTCTGGTTCTGATCTCCAGAGTCCCTGCAATGCTGACAAGGCAGTGGAAAGAGTGGCTCTTGCCTTTGCCCCACAGCAGGCTCTGGGGAAGTGTGCTTGGCTCGGGCTGTCACAAGCCATCAATGATGTTGGCAGTGGAGGATAATTGGGTGTTGGTTAACCCCAGGCAGTAACTGGGGAGTGGAGGGAGAGGGTTTTCATCAAAAAAACCCAAGGAGTCGTGTGGCACTTTAAGACTAAGATTTATTTTTCACATGAGCTTTCATGGGAGAAAATCCCACTTTGTCAGATGCTTTCTCCCACGAAAGCTCATGCGAAAAATAAATCTGTTAGTCTTAACATGCCACACGATGCCTTGGTTTTTTTGCTGGACTAGACTAACACGGCTATCCCTTTGGAAATTGAGAATTTTCATACCTGTGGGTTGTCAGGTGCCACACGACCACCAAGGGTGAGTGCGTGGCCTAGTGTTGCTGCCCCTGTGGAAATGGGCTGCTCTGAGGGGGGTGCAGAGTCCTGATGGCCGGGGCCCCCTCCTCTCCTGGAGCTGGCGTGGAACCCAGGAGTTGACTCAGTCCCCACCTGGCCCTGCTTTGCTCCCAGAACTGGGTGTAAAGCCTAGGGCAGGGGTCTCAAACACCCAGCCCCTAAAGCTATTTCCTATGGCCCCTGATGCCACGATTGTGACTGATATTTGCAATATCGTTATATGAAAAGGTTTCAGTGGTGCAGCCCTTGGGCTACCATACTAGTCCTCATGCGGCCCTCATGGTGATTTGAGTTTGAGACCCCTGGCCTAAGGGCAGGGTGAGGATTTTTAGGGGGGAGAAGACAAGTCTCTTATTCTCATGACAAGCGCTGTGTCTTACCCTGTGTCAGCTCCCCCCCAGTCTTGCCTTGTCTGCGAGCCTCAGGGGGGAGTCCCGGCCAGCAAGGGTCTTTCCCTCCCCGCCCCCTTGAGGGGGTGACCAGCAGGACCTGTCCCTCCTCTTTCCCTTCCTGCTGTTTGGGGGTGTGACCCCCCTCTCCCCGCCCCCAGGGGCAGGGCTGACTCCGCTCCCCGCCCAGCAGGTTCCCCGGCCGGGCCAGGCCGCGCTGCCTGTCACCCGCTTCTCCGCGGCTTCCCGACGATCATGAGCCTCTTGCGGGACGTTTCCCTGCTGGACCCTCGGCTCCGCTACGAGCTGATCCAGCGCATCGGGGCCGGCACCTACGGCGACGTCTACAAGGTGGGTCGGGGAAGGGGGAGCTCGTGGGGGGGGTTCTGGGGCGCGGGGTGCTGGCTCAAAAGTTGCAGGGTGCTCGATCTGGCCTTTGGGGGGTCCATGGGTCTTGGGGACGCTGGAGGGGGGACCCTGCAGCCTTGAGAGCAGTAGTGGGGGTGGGAGTTAAGAGCCGGGCTGCAGTGGGGTGTGTGAAAGGGGGAAATAAGGGCCGGATAGGGATGCTCATGGCCAGGAGGCCCGGCCACCTGAGAATCAAGGAGAGACTAGGGTCAGAGGAGGATCTTGGGGTATTTGGGGTCTCCTAGGAAACTGGGGTCAGAGGATTTGGTGGGAGATTCAGGGGGAGTTCGGAGGCCTGTCGGCAGCAGACGAGCTGGGGGTGCCTGAAGATCAAGGTTGTATGGGGCTGCTGGGGGCAGGATTGGGTTCCCCAGGGAAAGCTAGGGATTTGGGGTGCCTGATGGAGTTTCTGTCTGGACAGTTGAGCAGGACAGTAGTGCATGGGGGCATGGAGATTCTGGAATGGGAGGCACGACCCAGATGCCTGTGGTGGGGATCCTGTGGGGTGGCCTGGGTGGGGCAGGGGTGTTGGAGGGTCCTGGGGATGCCATTCTGAGGCAAAGGGTATATGTAGGGGGAGGTAGGAATGGGAATCTGGGGAGGACTTGGACAGGGACAGAGATGTGTGGGGTAGCCCTTGGGGCCTGTCTGGAACACAGACCTAGCGTTTCTTTGCCAGATCAGGAGGATGTGAGAGGCTAGGAGGGGAACTGCTAAAACAGAGAGGGCCCGCCTGGAGAGGGGTCTGGTGCATGGAGTGATCTGCCTTGGGTTTGAGCAGGGTGGCTGGGCGGTAGGACGCCTGGGTTCTCTCCCCACCTCTGTGGGGGGAGTGAGTCTGTTCTTGCCCATGGGCAGACAACCCTGCCTGCACGTGGGTTGTAGCCCCAATTCACAACCTGTGTAGCCAGGTTCAGTCCCGAGCACTGCCAAGCAGGAGCTAGTGTTTGCAGCAGGCAATTGGCCTTCTTTGCCCCCTGCCCCTGCACCTGAGGTACCGTGACTATGGCTGGCTGGATCTGATCCCATTTCGGGGCCCTTGGTGAGAGCAAATGCTCAGCTTCCCCTTTCCAGGCACATAGGTAGCCAGATCCCTGTGCAGCCAGCTGTTTCTACGCTACCACCCTGTAAACCCTAAGGTGCCCTGCAGCTGGGGTTGTGTGGGTTGAATAGGCTCTGTGCACCTTGCCTGCTGGATAACAGCTGACCTTTATGTGGTCCCTTTCCCCTGAGCCAGGTGTTCTTAACCAACCGCACTCACCTGGGCCCATGGGGATGGCTCCCTGTGGCTGGGCCAAGATCTATGAAGGTCACAAGAAAGCTCATGAGTGAAAGTGGGGATGGGGGAATCACTCTATGCGTTCTTTGTTTGACAGAGGAAATAAGGGTACAGAGCCCTGACATGGGAACAATGGGGTATCTGAGATGAGCGTACAGAGCCCCTGGTGGTTGTGGGGAAATGGGGTACCTCGCGTGGGGACACAAAGTCCATGGGGTGAGGGATGGGGAGATGCAAGGAGTTCCTGAGATGGAAGGTGGCTCCAGGGAGCTGTGGAGTTGGAGGGAGACAAGGGACCTGGAGTGGGCAATGAGCTAGGCCTACAGTTGTTGGGAAGCCTGAGCCACAGAGTGCTCTCTAATTTGAAAGCCACAAAGGCCCCCCCAGCAACCAGCCCAGCCTCCTACACAGCCTGGATGGAGACTCTCAGCAATGGTGCCTGCCCCAGCTATGTGCCATACAGGAGCAGAGCTTTGAGAGAGAGAGAGACACCAGCCTGAGTCCATAGGTGGCGAGTTCTTTGCACTGTGGTCCATGGGGCTAGGAGCTAGGACTCCTGAGTTCTCTACCTGCTCTGGGAGACAAGTAAGGTTCTTTTCAAACCAGTGGTTTTCAAGCTTTTTTCCTTGGGACACAGCTGAAAAAAAATCATGTGCGACCCGACAATTACTTTAAGCAATGCATTCCAGTCTTTTGGTGGTGGCAGCAGGGGTACCGTGCTGCAATCCAGTACCTGAGGGTCCATGACCCGGCACTGGATCCTAACCCTAAGTCTGAAAACCACTAAGAGCATTTCCCTCTCCAGTGCTCTTTGTGGAGCTGAAATCAGGCATTCCTCTCTCCCTCCCATGCACGCCTCGGGCAGGTGCAGGGCTCAGAGTGATGGAACAAGCTGGAGGCTCTGGGAGGGTGAAAAGGAAATTGCTTAACGCTGGGGTGGAGATGGCGTCTGTGCTGTGGAGAGGCTTATTCTGTGTCTGTGAGCTGAGGTGGGTGCCCAGCCCTGTCATGCCTGTGCTCTAGGGGGTGAGGAGAGGCATGAGAGCTAGCACAGAGAATTCACTTCCTGTCTATCTGTCCAGACATCCGCACAAGGGCTGCTTTACAACATATCCTAGCTGCCCAGGGATGGGAGTTCAGCTAGGATGGAGACCAGGGAGGTATCTGTCTGTCTTCTCCCTCACCATCTGCAGTTAGGATGGGGTGGAGTTAGGGGGCAGGAAATGCTGGGTGGGGGTGCTGGGGCAGATCGGAACCGGAAACCCTGAACTGGGTTTTTCCGGTATCAGAAACCACAACTGAGAGTGGGGAAAGAGCCCCTGGGGTTGGGAGGAGGGGAAGAATGCTGGGTAAGACACAGGTGGGCTGGGTGGAGAGAGTACCCTCCGCCCAGACCGGGGGTCTGGACTGGGGGGTGACAGGCCCTCAGATTGGCGGGGGAAGAGATGGGGTCTCTGCTGGAGTGAATCTGAAACTCTGGGATTCAGGGTAGGCTGCAAAGTGGATTCCATGCTCCTGAACTGCAGACTCAGAAATAGGGCTTGGTGGAGGTCATTGGGAGTTTATATAGATCCAAGACCAGGGGTCTCAAACATGCGGCCTGTGGCCCACATATGACCCCTAAAGTTATTTCCTGTGGCCCGCAATGACACCACCGTTACTGATATTTGCAATATTGTTGTACGAAAGGGTTTCAGTGATGCGGCCCTTGGGCTAACATATTAGTCCTCGTGCAGTCCTCATGGTGATTTATATTGGAAACCCCTTCCCAAGACCATTTGCAGAGTGGGGATCCTTGTGCACTAGGCGCTGGGGGGGCAGCTTTGGGCCCTGAGAACTTCTGAGTATATCAAGCAACAAGATGTGTCAGGTGTGTCTGGTCTGATAATGGGTGTACCAGTCCCAGGGCCACACCTGGAAGACACCCCACTACTGCTCGCACAGCTTGGGGGAGGGGCACTGGTGCGGGACAAGCTGAATGTCCACCCCACCCCCACCCGCAGTGGGTGTGTGCATGGGTGACTAATGCTGAGGCCTTTTGTTGTTCCTAGGCCCGGGACACTCAGACAGCAGAGCTGGCTGCCATAAAGATCATCAAACTGGACCCAGGTAAACACCAGAACCTCCTCTCCCACAGTCTGTCCCCCAACAGTTCCCACATCTCCCCAGTGGCCCCCACATAGCCACCTCTGCTCACCTAGAGTCACTGGCCCAGTGGGCCTCTAAATGACCTTTAAATTGCCCCATTCTACCCCCGACTGAGCCCCAAGACTCACGCCAGGTACACCCCAGAACCATCCCCAGCACCTGCCCCCACCACCTCCAGCTCAGTGCTTTCTTTGGTCCATAAGGAACAATCTGTGGTCCTCGGACTAATCCTCCCTTAGCCTTTTTAGCCCTGCTGCTGCCTGGGCCCCCTTTGGCAGGGAGTTCCAGGGGTGAATGGAGAGCACTGCAGACAGCTTGCAGGGGTTAACTCTTGTGGAGCCTGCAATATCCTTGACACAGGTCCACTGAGGTGATGCTATGGGGGGAGGTGGTGTCCCACAACCCCCCATCCCCAAAATACCTCCCTGACATCCACCAACTCCTTTCATTCCCAGGGGATGACATCAGCTCCATTCAGCAGGAGATCACAACGCTCAGGGACTGCGGGCACCCCAACGTGGTGGCATATTTTGGCAGCTACCTAAGGTGACGTGTGCTTGGGGTGCTGTGCTGCAGGGAGCAGGGTGGGGGTGCCCTCCCCTCACAGTCAGGGCTCACCCCAGGGTGGTGCTAGGTAACATCTCACCTCCAAAAATTCTATTCAGCATACCTCAGTCCCCCACTCACCCTCCCTGGCTTTTACATGATTTTCCTTCACTTCCTGTGCAAAACTCAATTAAATGGCTCCACCCCAGAGGTGGCTGCATCTTGGTGCAGTGGTGATGTCTCCTCCCTTTGGTTGCTCAGGAATGACCGACTCTGGATCTGCATGGAGTTCTGCGGCGGTGGCTCCCTGCAGGAAATCTACCACAGTGAGTCCCTGGGCTGGTGTAATGAGAAGTGGGGAAGGAGGGCAGGCAGTGGCTGGGAGTCAGAATTTCTGGGTTCTTTTCTCCACTCCTTTTGCAGAGCCAGGGACAGAACCCTGCTCTAACCCACAAGGCCCCACTCTCTTCCAAGAGCTGGGGATTGAACCCAGGAGTCCTGGTTCAGAATTATTTCTCATCAGGATGTTGTAAAAAGAGACAGCTGTTTCACTTTCTGGTCTGTTTCCCTTCCTGTTTGCAAAATGTCTCCTGTCCTGTGGGGGATGGGGTGGTTAGGAGGAAGTGGGGCAGGAAAAGGGGGGTGGATAGGAGGAAGTGGGGGTCAAGGTTAGAAATAGGGGATATGATAAGTCAGAAACCAGAGGTTATGGATTGTGGGTGGGGACACATTGGGGAGGTCATGGGGTGGGGTAATTGGGCATTGGAAGAGCTTATGGGGAGCATCAGAGTGTGGGGGTCCATAATTGGGAAGTGGTTGGATTGTGGCAGGAGAATAGCGACCCCCCCCCAGGGGTGTGTTTGTCTACATATGCCCATCTCTTCCAGCCACGGGGCCCCTTTCTGAGAAGCAGATTGCTTATGTGTGCAGAGAAACACTGCAGGTGAGTAAACGGGGCAGGTGGTCAGATTGGGGGTTCAGTGCCTGTTCCGGGCAACCCCCCCCCCTTGAGGCACATGGTATAGGGGTGAGTGCCTGACTGACACCTGTGTTCGGTCCGAGTTCAGGGAGGAGAGCATGGTGGGGGGGTAAGGGGGATGACGCTGGAAGCCAAGACACCTGGGTTTTGTGTCTGGGGCCCGGGCCAGGCAGGAAGGCCTTGTTTCCCGTTGATTGCTCTAAAGCTTCCTCTGTCCCTGGTGGCAGGAAGAGCTTTGTGAGTTGCAGCAGAGGCAGTAGCTTGGTCGCCGTGGAGAGGGGCGCATAGGGGGCTGACACACCTTCAGCTGTTCATACCCTTCTCTAGTGCAGTGCTTCTCAAACTTAGGGTCGGGACCCAGTACTGGGTTGCAGACCCTTAGGTAGTGGGTCGTGGCATCCCCTTCTGCTGCTGCTGAAAGACTGGAACGCATTGCTCAATGATGTAATTGTTGGGTCATGGGCATAAATGATTTTTTTCAACTGGTCTTGAGAAAAAGTTTGAAAACCACTGCTAGAGGACCAGCTTCCTCTCCTGGCTCTGGGAAATGAGCACTAGTTAGTGGGTGGCAGCATGAGTGGACAGGGAGGGGACACTCAGGTCATTCTTCCTTCTTCAGGGCCTGAGTCACCTACACGCCAAGGGCAAGATGCACCGGGACATAAAGGTGAGAGCAATGTCCTGTCCATCCCCATAGACTCCCTTGCTGCTCTGGGTCAGACCTAGCCCATCCAGCTCTATTTCCCCCCACAACACCCAAGATCAGACCTGGAGGGTAGTCCTGGGGATCATTTCTGTATCCCCTCTTCCTGAGTTGAAGCCAATGCCATCCAGCCCTGAGCCCTTCACTGTGGTAACATCCTGCAGTATGTTGTTTTTCTCATAGTTAACAAGGATAGTGGGAGAATCCTATCAGTCTTGGGGAGGGGGAGGATCCAGGAGATGTTCCCTTTCGTCTTTCACCAGCCCTTGGGTTCACTCCCAAAACAAGGTGTTTTAGAAGGGGTGGCAGTTTCAGTGGAGCAGCAGTTCTTCCCCCACCCAGCTGACCCTTTCCCTTTTCTGCACCAGGGAGCCAATATCCTACTCACCCTCTTTGGAGATGTGAAACTGGGTGAGTTCCCTCCTTCCTTATGGCAGTAGCCCTGCAACCCTGCTGTATGGGAGGGAGTCCAGGGCTGGGACAGTGTGGGGGTCACGACTGCAGTGGGCTGGGAGTGCTGGGGGCATAGAGGAAGTCTCAGGCTACGATAGCAAGAGCCTGTGGGTTAGGATTGAGGGGGTCTAATAGGGGTAGGGTGGGGAGAGCCTAGGGCCAGAGTAGTGGGGCGCTGTGGGCACCCACCCTTGATGGTGACTGATGGCCCATCGTGCCAGGCACTATACAGACCTGTAATAAGCAGATGTGGTTCCTTCCCCATAGTGACCCCTAACGAGGATTCCTGTTCCCCCTTTCGGTCTTGCAGCAGATTTTGGGGTCTCTGCAGAGCTGACAGCATCAGTGGCGAAGCGGAAGTCCTTCATTGGAACTCCCTACTGGTATCTCACCACTGGCACCTTGCTCCTGCTGCCGGGGGAACATGGTGGGGGGAGTGGAGCAAATTGAACATCCCAGCCTGTTATCTCATAGTTGGAACACCCCATCTGGGGATGTCTAGGAGTGTGGGGGAGGGGGTTTGATGAGAGACGGGTAGGAGGGATGGAGGAGAGTGTGGGATATAGGGGTGTCTTGGGGGTCCAGCAGCTGGGGAATTGGTTGGGGACGCTAGTGGGCAGAGCAGATGGCTCGGTCCCATTGGTGGCCTGGTCGGGGCTGGGAGCAGATGGTTGTAATGGGTATAGCCAGATGCCTGGATCCTAGGGGTGCCTAGTGTGTGTTCAGGGTGTGTCATGGGTATAGCTGGATGCCAGAATCCTATTTATATGTGGGCTGATATTGTCTAATTGGTCTTTACCGCTCTCCTCCATCCAGGATGGCCCCCGAGGTGGCTGCAGTGGAGAAGAAGGGCGGCTACAACCAGCTGTGTGACATCTGGGCCATTGGCATCACCGCCATTGAGCTGGCTGAATTGCAGCCCCCACTTTTTGACCTTCACCCCATGAGGTAAGAGGGCAAAGGGCAGAGCACCAGTTTGGTGTGGGCCCAGCAAATCTCTGCCCTTCCCAGTGATGAGGAGGTGTTAGGGGTTGCAGTGGGGGAGGAGAATTGGAGTGGGTTACTAGAGACAGAACTGGATGCAAGGGAAGATCTGGGATTGAGCCCCCTCCCACCCAACTGGCTCTATGTATCTCCCTTGCAACCTTCCATGGTCTGGTTCTATCTGCTTATTCCCTGATTTCTCTCTTTGCAGGGCCCTCATGCTCATGTCCAAGAGCAGCTTCCAACCTCCTAAACTGAAGGACAAAGCTCATTGGTTAGTGTTGCTGCCGGCCCCTCCCAGCAGCGAGTGCTGTGGGGAGTAGGACAGGAGCTCTGGCTTGGAGGGAGAGGATTCTGTTTAAAAGCAATGGAGAATATGAGGGCTTGGCAGAACTGTGGGTCTCCTTAGGGAGATCGGCTGATTGCATTTCTCTCCCCAGGACCCCTGAATTCCACCACTTCCTCAAACTTGCCCTGACCAAGAACCCCAAAAAACGACCCACAGCAGAGAAACTCTTACAGGTGAACCGACTGAGGGGAATGGTGTCTGAGCAGGACATAATTGGAGTGAGGCATGGGGGTGGATGGAAAGAGGTGTGGACTATTGAGGGCAGGGTGCGTGTCAGGGAAATGGGGGTTCAGTGTTGCAGGTTGTGGGCGTGCTGAGTGGGAGGAGGTGTAGGGGTGGGGGCAGACCAGGATGTATGGGTTGAGGGAGCTAATGGCAATCGGGATTTGTAATGGGCTGGGGAGATATTAGGGCATGGGGTGGGTGGGGGCTGAGGGGAGAAGTGGGGTAACTGTATGGATGGGGTTTGGGATATGGAGTGGTTTGTGTCGAGGAGAGATGGAGGGCTTGGGGGTGGGGAGATGGGGCATGCTGTGTGGGGCAGTGCTTGTGGGGGAGCTATCAGTCTCTCAGTTTCAATGCTGTGACCTCCTGTCCCCAGCACCCTTTCACCACCCAGCCCCTTGCCCGGGCCCTGGTCATCGAGCTACTGGACAAAGTCAACAGCCCTGACCTGGCTGCTCCCACCCTGGATGATGGAGACTTTGAGGTACCTGCCCTGGGGAGGCTCTAGGCCCCCACATTGTGCCTTTGCCCCCTCCAATCTCCCTGGGCACTGATCCACCACCCCACAGCTGGCTTAGCTGCAACTGACTCTGTTAGCGTCACTGGCTATGTCTACGCTAGAGGGCTCAGTTAAGTTGACTTAACAAGGTTGACTTTAAGTTGGCTAAAGTTAAGTTGACTTAACAAAGTCTACGTCCACACCGGAGGGTTCTGTTAAGTTGACTTTGTTAAGTTGATTTAACAAAGCCTATAGTGTAGACAACCCTATTTTCAATGTGTTAAGTTGACTTAATAAAGTCGACTTCAGTGCTTAAATTGACTTTAAGGGCTGCAGTTATTAAGTCAACGTAAGCAAGTGCTTACGTTGACTTAACAAAAGTCCAATGTGGACATGTCTTTCCTTAAGTTGACTTAAGGGAGGTTAAGTCAACTTAAGGCTCCAGTGTAGACATACCCACTAAACCTGGTTACCATGACAACCAGCCAGTGGCGGGGTAGCCTGACTCCTACAACTTCTCTGTCCCAAGGACCAGCCCCCAACCTCCCCCACCCTCCAGAGATGAAGACTGTTGCCCAGAGATGATGCAGGGAGATTGGTAGAAATGGTCCCCATCCTGGCATGGCATTTGACCAGCAACTGGGCAGCTCTGTGCACCATGAAGCTCCTTGTGTCACTAGCCCCACTCTGGGGTGCAGGGGACTATGTGTGTTTGGTCTCTAGCTGGCATTTACCCTGACCAGCCACTGCCTGCACCATTACAATCCTGTCCCACAGCACCAAAGCAGCTGGGCCCAGTTCTGTGAACCAGCTGAGGGGAAGGATGGGAGGCACAGCGTGGGAGCTAGGGGCTTAAAATAGACTATAAGTAACTCCTCATCATCCCTTTGCAACCCTCCCCATTCTGTCTGTGTGTCACCCCCCCCCAAATCTTCTTGCCCTTTTCTCCTGTCCCCTCACTGTTTTCTGTAAGGCTTATGACACGTTCCCAGACAAAATCCATTCCCGTGGAGCACATGGCCAGGCAGAACGGACTCTATCTGAAATCCAGTGTAAGTCACCCCAAACCGGGGACCATCTCTGCTGCCCCAGAACTGGTATCTCCAGATCCAAGCACCCCAGCACAGTCCTCCTTCCCACCCCCACCCACACACTGTTTATTCAGGGAATTGTCACATGGTGCTAAGGTGCATCTGCTTCTGGGGTGGGATGCGGGGACCATTGCACAGTTGCACAGCAAGGTTGCACAACAGCTTAGGAAAGTGAAGATGAATCCTGAATCCAACTGGAATTGTGGAGGACAGGCAAGAAGAATGGAATATCTCAGAGCAGGGATTTGGCCTGGATGCTGGGGTTCACAGGGTCTTCAAAAAACAGGAGTGGATAGCAGCAGAGCTGTTTGCCACATCCTTGAATTACAGCTGATGCCTCCCTCTAGTCCTAGCTGCTCTGGAGCTCAGCTGGGAACAGAGCAAGCCTGAATCAGCATATGAGCCAATTTGTATCGTTTGATTTTCAGTTAATCAAGTTAAATTTGGGCCTCCACTGAGAAAGGAAACAGAGCCATATTGTGGTCTGGTGAGTGGAAACACCATTAATTCTTTGTCTTTCCCAGCGTGGGAAGCTGGTGGGGGGAAGCTCCCAGCTACTTGGACCCTAGCTTCTCCCAGTAGGGGGTGCTTAGTAGAGTCCTTGCTAATCCAGTCCTGGCCTGTCCCAGCAGGAGGCACTGTGGGGCAAGGCAGGAGCTCTGGCTATAGGGGGAGCTCCCAGCTGTTCCAGCCCTGGCCTTTTCCACCAGGGGGTTCCCGTGGGGAACAGGTAATTCCTTATGGTTACAAGTCTTATTCTTCCCCAGAGGGAAGAGGAGGATGATTGGACATTACTAGATGCCGAAGAGTAAGTATCTATTCTGTGGAGGGGGCCTCAAGACTTCCCCAATGGAGTGTTGGGTTCAAAGTCCACTCTCTCCCTGTCCTGATAGGCCAGTGGTTTTCAAACCACAAATTGGGGACCCAGTACTGGGTTGCAAATCCTGAAGTGCTGGGTTGTGGTGCCTCCTGCTGCCACCACTGAAAGGCTGGAATGCATTGCTCAAGCTTGTAATTGTTGGGTTGTGGTCATAAATGATTTTTTTCAACTGGATCCCAAGAAAAAAGTTTCCAAACCACTGTAATAGGCAGATTCACAGCCTCATGGGGTGGGGGTATGGGGAAATGAGCAGTCCCCTTACTGGGTAAGATAGGAACAGTAATTGTGGGCTCCAAACAAGGAAGTAGGTTGTCAGGCAGTTTAGTCTGCTCTAAGGGTGGGGGGTGACTCTGATGCTGGATTTCCAGTAGCCCACTGGGCTCTAGTGGGTTACAGCAGGGGAGGTGTGGAGCCGGGGACCTCTTGGTTCTATTCCAGCCCTGGGAGGGAATGGGGACTTAGCAGGTTGGGAGACAGGTCATGTGTGGTCCATCTTTCCACCCCCTTTCTCCTTGACTTTAGGAGTCTCCTGCAGTCTGTAGAGGAGGCGCTGGAGGAAAGGTAAAGCTGGGGCTTACTGCCGGGGAGGGGGTCCCTTTATCTCCCATAAAGCTATAGAGATCAGATTATGTCAGTGGGGGACAGTAATGCAGAGTTTTGCAAGCTCCTCACTGCTCCTCCTCACAGAGATGCACCCGATTGTGTGGGTGGCAGGGGGTGGCTGTCAAGGTCTTTTGGGGAGTAGGGGCAGCAGTTTGAACTCTGCTGACCCGTGTCTCTGCAGTTGCTTTGGATCCCCCTTTTCTCAGTCCCAAGCCTGGAACATGAGAGGGATGAATGTCGGAGACCCCTTCCTCTACCACAACAGGAAATTCTCCCATGGCACAACACCCATTTTTGCTCACATGAAGGTCAGCTCCTCTCCGAGCCTTGGACCCCCCATCCAACCCTTCTCTCTGTCTTTCCCTTACAGGAGTTTGACCATTCGTCCAGCATCGGGACGGGTAAGTCCTTCTGAATATCCCTCTCCAGGCACCTTCTTGTCCTGGCACAAGGCCTCCCAATTCTATGACTGTCTCTCTGCCCAGGTTTCCACCCCAGAGGATCAGCCTGTGGACCCCCACTGTATTCCTGAGAATGAGACAGGAACAGTCAAGAGGGCATCACTTTGGGATCTGATGGATTGGGAGCTGGGTGACATGGCACCTCTGGGTGACTTGGAGACCACAGGGAGACAGACCCCAACAGGTACCAGGGTAATCACAGGTGTGGGGACTGGCTGGCTCAGAGGGGGACAGGAAATGGGGTACAATGCCTTTCCCTTCTGCAGGGAGCCAGCTCTGCTCCAGCTGGATGGGCGACTAACTGGTTCATGGCTTAGGAGTAGAACACAGGGCCTGTCCCCTCTAGGGAGCATCGGCTATGTTCAAGTCTCAGCTCTGTAGTGAATGAAAGTCATTCCCACCTGTGAGATGAATTGACTGGACCTCTGCCCATTAGTCCCTAGCAGGATGGGGCCTCCCATCGTAGTGACCTTACTGGTAGAGACCAGAGAGCTGAATGGGCTATTGGGACTGTGCTCCCCGCACACCATGACCCTAGATGGGGGGAGGCACATTTGTGGGCACTAGTGCAGTGTACAAGTCTGGCACTGTGGAGGAGCCCCCGTCCTGATATTGCAGGGGATACCAGAGCCAGTTAAGCACCACGGTCTAACCCAGGCAAGAAGCAAGGATTTCCAGGGTAGGTCTGAGAACTGTGAATAGAGGGAGCCCCTGGGGACAGGGAAGGAACCCTGTTGCCACTCAGAAGGTGGCTGCCAGGGCAGAGCTGTCTCTGATAGGCAAGTGCTATGTGTGTTCCCACCTCCAGACAGCCCAGAGTCAGGTGACATCTCCAGTGCCCTGCATACAGGCTCCCCAGTGCCTGGATCCTCGATGCTCTCCACCGAATGGGCCACCATGAAGAGGAGGGAGGAAACAGAGGTAGGTATGAACCAGCAGCGGAGCAGGACCGGGTGGAACTGGAGGGTAAGAGGTTAGAGCAGGGATGTCAAACTTATTCGGTGTGGGCGGCCATGCTGGAAGGCAGGACACCTGACGAGGGCCATGTGTTGGCACAGGCTTCCCAACACATTCCCCTGCCACATTCAGAGCGCTATGGACTCCCCTTTCCTCTCTCCAACCCCACAGGCTTGGACACATTCCCTTTTCACTGCCCTGTGAGCTCCCTTTCCCCACACTGGCTCCCAGACCCTCTTCTGCTGGGCAGCTCCCTGAAACCCCTTCCCCTACTGCAGTGTTTCCCAACCAGTGTGCTGTGGCACAGAGGTGTGCCATCAGGTATGAGCAGGTGTGCCACAAAATTTTTTGAAAACCTACTCAAAGAGCTCTGGATTGGCTCATGAATATTCATGAGTTAATTTGGAAACTATATGGTGGTGCGCCTCAAATTAATTAAAGGTAGCAAGGTGTGCCACAGCAGAGAAAATGTTGGGAACCACTGCCCGACTGCATGGTGGCAGGCAATCAGTCTGTCACAGGCACAGCCACAGGCAGGCTGAGCTCCTGCCTCCCCCTCTCCCAGACCACCACTGTCAGTAATTCAGCCTGCTGGCCTTTGATTGGCTTGTTCCCACATGGTCCCCTGTTACTATTTCCATTCTTATTTGTGATTTGTGCAATGCGCTGTCAATCAAATTAGCATGCTGGCTGGCTGGCTGACCCAGAGTGAACAGTTGAGGTAGGGGGCAGTGCTGGGGCTCTCCGGGAGCCCAGCTCAGCCTGCTGTGACTGAGAGACTGATTGGTTGTCAGACCACAGAAGAGCTGAGCCAGGATTGGCTGGAGTGCTTCCTTTGTTCCCCTTTGCTGTGAGAAGCACTGTGCCACAGCAGCCTGTCCTTGCTGTTTGCTACTGCTGTAGAGAGCTCCCTGGCACAGTCTGGGCAGCAGCTCTGCGAGCTAGAGCAGCACCCTTGGAGGGCCGGATCTGGCCCATGGGCTGTAAGTTTGACACCCCTGGGTTAGAGGGAGCTGTGGTGCATAGGCAACAATGCAGCAGGATGCCTGGGTTTTATCACCTGCTGGGAGGGGAATGGGACCCAGTGGTTAGAGCAGAGGGCTGGGAGTCAGAGCTTCTGAGTTTCAGCTTGATGGCTGGATGCTGGCTGATGCCCCAGTGCTCTTGTTGCCTCTCAGCTGGGGCAGGCAACTCAGCATCATTTTGGTGGTGTCTGATGTTGACTGGCTTCTCCCTTTTTCAGCGATCCAGCTGCCATGGACTGCCCCCTACCCCCAAGGTTCATGTAAGTGCCATTCCTCAGACTCTCCTAGCAGGGGGTGCTGTGGGGAGCAGGGCAGGAGCACTGGCTGTAGGGGACATTCTCAGCTATTTCAGTTCTGGCCTCTCCCAGCAAGGGACGCTGTGGGGAGGGGGCTCGAGTGTTGGTTATGGGGGCAGCTCCCAGCTACTCAAGTCCAGCCTCCCACCTAGTCTTTCCTTCACAGATGGGTGCTTGCTTTTCCAAAGTCTTTAATGGCTGCCCTCTAAAGATCAACTCAGCTGTGACATGGATCCACCCAAAGACACGAGGTAGGCTCCTGCCCCAATGGCCTCCAATGTAACTCTCTGCCTCCGATGTCTGTGTGAGTCCCTGTCTCCCCCAGGTACTTCATATGGAACTGGGGAGAGATGGGTTGATTCCCCTCCCACACTAAAGTCACTGATGCACTAGTTTGATTCCCCCCATACCAGCGGTTTTCAGCCTTTCCATTTGTAGACCCCTGGACAATTTAAGTGGAGATGTGGACCCCTTTGGAAGTCTTAGACATAGTTGGCAGACACCCAAGAGTTCACATACCACA
Organism: Podocnemis expansa; assembly: GCA_007922195.1. NCBI lineage: Eukaryota > Metazoa > Chordata > Testudines > Podocnemididae > Podocnemis > Podocnemis expansa. Next base: position 32,056,362 of record ML681973.1, on the reverse strand, counting down.
GGTTGAAAACCACTGTCCTATACCCTTGGGGTGGGGTGCGACTTGCACCATCCTACCTTCCTCATAGCTAAGCCAACCTCAGGACTTGATCCCTACCTGCAACCCCTGGATATAAGCTCTGAGCTCCCAGCCACTGGCTGCAGAAGGGTATGTGGGTAGAAGGGAAGCAGATGTTCTGCTGGCTTCTAAGTGGGTGCTGGGAGTCCAACCCCTTGCCCCAAACCTAACTTTGGTTGGCCTTGTTTCAGATCAGTACTTGGTGGTTGGTGCTGAGGAGGGGATTTACACACTCAACCTGCATGAGCTCCATGAGGACACCATGGAGAAGGTGAGATGCCTGGGGATAGGGCATAGCTGGATGCTGTGGGAGCAGCTGGCCTCTCCCAGCAGGAGTGCTGTGGCAAGTGGGGCAGGAGCAATGGCTGTTGGGGGAGCTCCTGGCCCCTCCAGCTGCAGCCTCTCCCTGTGGGGGGGGCGCTGTGGGGAGCAGTGAGTAATTAACTAGATGATGAGCAGTGATAATGACAGCTCTTCATGGAATTTCCTGATTAAGTTGCCTAAAAAGCTAATCGGAGAGGTGTCTGTCTCCCCTCAGCTCCTGCCCCACAGGTGCTTCTGGCTGTACTGTATGAACAACGTGCTGCTCTCCTTAACAGGTGAGTGAGTGAGAGTGGCACCTGATCTGTGCTTCCTTGCAGTTCAGACAACTTATGTTCATTTGCCTATAGCTGCTGTGAGGTGCACAGAATGGCATGTGAGCTAGCAAGGGGCATCAGCAGAAGGGTGGGAGGTTGAGGGACTGAGGCAGCCTAGGACTAGGATGGAAGGGGAATGCAGCTGGGGACTGAGGAGTACTGAAACAACTGGATGTGGAGTCCAGGCTGGGATGGAGGGCAGTGAGTGGGAATAAGGGGCCTGGAAGAGCTGGGTGTGAGGAGCCCAGGCTGGGCTGTCAGGGGTTGTGGGTGGGGTTGAGGGCCACCAGCAGAGCTGGGAGCAGTTTTCTTAGGATAACACATTAGGCTGCACCATCTCAGGCATCTAATGCAGCTCTCTGTGCAGGGAAATCCTCCCAGATCTCCTCTCACAACCTCTTGGGCCTCTTTGAACAGCGGATGCAGCTGCAGAAGCGGCAGGTCCCGCTCTCCATCGCCACCAACCGGCTGACTGAGCGCATCATCCCCAGGTGCCGTGCTTGGCTCCACAGCTCAAACACACAGAGCTGAAGGGTCCACCCCTTGACAGTGACAGCACCCGCTCATCAGCATTGGTTCACGGACTGTAGCTGGCCACTTCCGGCTGAAACCCCCTGACGTTCCCTTAAGGCTCAGTATCCTCTCGGATTAGCTTAGTGGGCCAATGTAACCTGGTATCCCCTCTCCCGCCCTGCCATCCTGGGCCCATGTGGGCCAGTGTGGCCCTCCCCCCGACCCCAACCCCATGCTTGCCATGCAGAACCAGGCCAGTGGGCCTGTCTACTTTTGTCTCCTGTTTTCAACTGGATGCTTCATTGTCCAGTACTACCTTGGTGGGAAATGCCTTCCTTACCACCCAACTCTACACCCTGAAATCTGCCTTCTGTGCAGTGTGTGATGGTCTCTGGCACTCTCTGTCACTGGCTGGCACTGATGGTAAGGACATAGTGAGTTTCCCAGAGGGACTGGACACTCCGTATACAATGAAAACGACCAGATTTAGACTAACTAATGCCAATGAATTTGGAAGGTAGCTAAATCCTTCTGCTCGAAGGCTTAAAATGAGATTCAGGGATACTAGATTACGAACAGCACTTCGTCTGAAGCAACTAACCCTTGTCAGAGACAGGATGGTGGCCTAGATGGCCCTGAGTCTGATCTGGTCATATGTTTCTAAGAGTCCGGAATAGCCCGTTATAGTCAATCTAACCAGGAGGGGCACCTGGGTAAGTCACAATCCTAGCTACAGCCTTGCTGAAATCTTACCCCTCCTTCCTTCACCCCTCCTGCAGTTCTTTGTTTCTCTTTTGTCATGTATTGGAGAGTTCCATGGGTTAGGTGACCGACAGTTCTCCTCTCAGGGTAGCTGTGGGTAGCTATGTATCTTGCCTATCTGTACAATCCCTTCACCACTCGTGGCCCCCCCCCCCCCCCCCCAAATATCCTGGCCCCTTTTGTCCTCTGCTGGCAGTTCATTCCTTCTGCTCTGTTCCTTCTCCCTGCAGGAAGTTTGCACTCTCCTCCAAGCTACCGGATACCAAGGGCTGCCTTAAGTGCCAAGTGGGTGAGTGTGATTCTTACATGCCACAAGGCTTTGGACATGCTCCTCCCTCAGTGTGTGTCCTGGGGCAAACCGTTGTCTCCTTGGGGGCAGAGGAACCCACTCACTTCTCTTGGTTGCCTTTTAGTTCGGAACCCCTATTCTGGCAACACCTTCTTGTGCGCTCTTCTCCCCTCAAGTGTGGTGCTGTTGCAGTGGTACGAACCCTTGCAGAAGTTCATGCTACTGAAGGTAGGTCGAGGAGTGGGGGAGCCACTGGGGAACCCTGGAGTCCCAGTGACTCTGATGTAGGCCTGCATGATGCTCAAATCTGCATGGCACAGCTCTGGGAGGAAGCTTGAAACACTTGCTTGACTGGATGCTACTGTAGTGGGGGAAACTTGCCAGGGCCTTTTCACAGACAGGGCGTTTCCCTAGGGAAGATCAACATATGGGAGAATCAGTCACTGCTGAGATCTCAGCATCCTCTCCTTCACTCTAGCACTTCCCTGTGATCCTGCCCAGGCCCCTGAATCTGTTTGAGCTGCTTGTGGTGGAGACAGAAGAGTACCCACAAGTCTGCGTAGGTGTTATGGACCGAGACCACCCAGGTCAGAAGCTGGAGTTTGAGGTTCTCTCGCTCAGCACCAACTCCAGTCTCAGTATCGAGAGCCCTACAGGTAAGAGATGCCCACATGGGGGATGGGACATGGGACCTTTCCCCTCAAGCAGATGCTAGCACTCATTGGCCTGGGGTGGCAGAGTGGATGGCTTTAAGGGAGGTGGGGAATGGGATGTGGGGCCTTTCCTGTCTAGGGGTGACAGCTTTGATCTGGCCCTGGGGTAAGGAATGGGACATGGTGCCTTTCTTTTCTAGTAGGCAGTGGGTCTGACCTGCCCCCTGGGCAGGGGAACTGGCTGGCTCCAAGGGGATGGTATGGGGTCTGGAGCCTTTTCTCACTAGCGGGTGCCAGCTCCCCTTGTGTATCAGGCCAGGTCTACACTGGCTGTGGATTTTGGTGGCAGGCAGCCAAAGGGAGAAAAGCAAGCTACGTAAAGAAACTTGCATATGTCCGTTTGACTTCCTAACACCTACCCACTGAGGTGTCTCCACTGAGCTGAGTTGACAAGAAATGCCCTCCAGTTGGCTCAGCGCTGCTGTTCTTGCAGGGGTGATCTTAATGCATCAACTTCTGGATCAACTGAGCAGGTCTTCATTGACCACTCAGTCGATAGGGAAAGATCGAACTGATGGCAGCAAATCTCCTGCTGTTATTGCAGGTGGGGTGTCCCGAGCAGCCAGCCATGTGACCCAGATGGACAGAGATACAGTCCTTGTTTGCTTTGAGCGTAAGTCCCTCACCTGGCACAACCCCCATGTTCCCTCAACCCTGGCTGCAGCCAGTGCTGAGAGCCTCACTTTCTTTACCCCACAGGCAGTGTAAGGATGGTGAACCTGTGTGGTGCCCCCAAGAACTCACCAGCCCCAGAACTGACCTTCAACTTCCCTATTGAGACAATTGGTGAGTGAAGGGATGTCTCCTGGGCTGGGAGCTGCCTGTCTGCCACGCTCCAGCCCCACCATAGCGGGGCTGGTTCTGCATGGCGGTCTCCACACACTGATCTGGTGACCTCAGAGGTGATCCAACCTTCCATTCCTCCCTCTAGATGCCATCTCTGAGCCCTGTAGCCTGGGGCACCGTCTTGCACCCACTTCTCTACCCTGGTAGCAGTGTCCTCTGCCTGCCAGCTTCCCCAAGATGGGGGTTGTCCATGCCATCCACCGCTCACCATCATTCTGTCCTTCCCACTAGTGTGCCTTCAAGACAGTGTTCTGGCCTTCTGGAAGCATGGCATGCAGGGCCGCAGCCTAGAAGACAATGAGGTGAGTGCAGGTTGTGGCTTGGGTGGATGTTTTCCTATCTTTCCCCAAAGAGGGGGGATCAACTTGGACACAATTCATGGAGGTGACATTGTTCCTGCTGGAGACCCCCTGGTACAGGATCTGTTCCTTTCTTTGCATCCACCCCCACCCCAGGCTGGTTTTGGGGGGATGGAGATACACACTGACCTAGTAAGAAGCTGAGCTGGGAGAACTCTGCTAATCTAAACCTTCTCTTCTGGACAGGTGACCCAAGAAATCACAGATAAATCCAGGGTATTCCGGGTGCTGGGAGCCAACAGGTGAGGCCCCAAAGTGAGGATGTAGCCTAGGGAGGTGGTGGTGGGGAGTGCACCAATAGAGGATTCTTGTCTTGCTCTGTCCACCTCCCAATCAATTGGTATGGCTGCCCCAGTCTGACAGGCCACTCCTAGTCTAGCTGCGTCATTAGTAGGAGCCTGCTGTAAGGTGGGAAGGGAAAATTACTGGGGGACTGGAAGACCACGTTTTGACCTTGTCTTTCATGGGCCTCCATCACATCTCTATCCTGCACTTTCTATGCTGTCTATCCCATGCCATTTCCTTCTAGATGTTGCATGACTGGTGGATTTGCACGCTTGTTTGAGGATGCATGGCTCTTTGTCAGAACTTGGGGTGCATTCTAGGCTGGATAGTGGTTGCATGGTGGATGTGTCACATTGGGGGCTGGTTTTGCAGGGTTGGATGAAGCTATTCTATTCTGTGTAGAGGCTGATACTGTGCTTAGTGCTGCAGCATCAGTGCATGTAGCACATTAAGCATAAAGTAGTGGTGGTTCTCTCATGGTCTTGCCAGGGAAGAAGCATGTGCAGGGAGTGGCACACGTTTGGTTTATCTGGGCTTTATATAACACGTAATAAAATACTGCTGTGTTTACATTAAAAATGGTGAGGGCTGAGTAGCACGTCCAGCACCTGAACCAAGAATTGGTTTTGCACAGTAGTATTCAAGGGGCTGGTTTTGCATGGCAGCCAGGATCAGAACCTGGAGTGGTGTGGTGAGTTGGTTCTGTGCGAAGGTGGCTGCAGGACTGGAACGGAGGTCTGGATTGGTTGGCAGGGTATATTCATGGGTGAGGCTGGATTTGGTGGGTTGTGTTCCTTGCTTAGAAGTAGCATGCTTCGACTCAGGTTTGGGTTACCAGTTGTCCTCTTCCACTCAAAATGTGCCCTGACCATCTGTTCACTCACTGCTTTGACCTCTCCTCCTCCTTCCAGAGATGTCATCCTGGAGAGCACGCCCACAGAGAATCCTTTGGCTCACAGCAACCTCTACATCTTAACAGGACATGAGAGCAGCTATTGACTGGGTTAAGTTGCCTTTCTAACATCCTGCTTGAACTGATACAGAGCAGGTGGAAGAGGAAGTCCTGCTGGTAAACTGCTGAGAGCTGAGAAGCAGGTAGTCCTGTGAACAGGGCCCTTCTCCTGAGTCCTGCTATGGAAATCCATCTGCTGGCTTCCACTTTATAAACTCTACAGTCCAGTTGGCTCGTCGTCCAAAGTCTTCCTGAGATACCCCTGCTTTTCAGGAGTGTATAGAGAGATTCCCTCTCTCCTTTTAGGGCCAGCATCTCCTGAGACCTTGATGTCTGCAATAATTGACCACTGGCCTGTCCAAAGACACCTCCACAGCCTGTCTTGACTGATACTTGTGCCTGCTGAATACTTCCTCTCCCCCCCCAACACCATCCTAGGACTTTGTTCTAAGAAACTGTCTTCCAGAGACACAGAGTATGAACATGACCTTCTCCAGCTTTCACTGTGAAGACAATCGATTTTTCACTGGTGCACTGCATTCCCCATGTAGCACTTATGGTCCAGAAATCTGGACACTGCACAAACAGTTGGAAACCTATTTTGTGTCTCATCGTTCAAGGTGTGAGCACCAAGCAATGCCTGAGGTGGGACAAACCTATTGAACTTAAATCAGTGTCTGGGATGCCTGTTTGATTATTTTGATAGTGGCTGGGCTGATTATTTGGCTGGATGGGTTCTGATGAGGGATAAGTGGTTGGGTGTCCATGTTAGCTAGTTTAAGTAGACTGCTGGTGGCTTGATAGCAGCCTGAGTGCTTGTTAGTGGGGCAGAGTATGCTAAGGTGAGTCGGTTTGGTTGGCTAGGTTGATCTGGAAGTGCTTTTGTTAAGGCAGGAGAAATATGGGTTTGAATGATGGGGCAGGTGCAGGTGGAACAGCTGGTGGAGGGCTCTGTCAGTAAGCAGGTCACTGGCTTGGCAGAGTGGTGGCTGACCGATGTAAGAGGTTGGAGTGCATGGCTAGTAGTTTGGGTGTGAAATGATGGGTGGGTGGACGGATGACTACTTTGAAATGAACCACAGCCTGTGCTTGGCAGGCAGATTTGGCTGGCCTCCACAATTCCTCAGTCTTTGCTCCCCTGGAAACTGGTGCCGATCCCTGATGCCAGCATGAGAAATAGGCACCTGAGCTGCCAGCTCCACTAAGCCAGGCCGTGGAAGCCCCATTGCCCTTTGGATGATTTCAGTGGGGTTTTCACTGAAAACTGGAGTCCGGGGGGGGGGAAACACATTGGGGAAAAAGCCTGACGGGCGGAGGTAGTGCTGCAACCCCTGCCTGCTGCTTTTCTGAGTTAAACCCCACCCCCTCCAGCTCCTTTGCAGTAGCCCCGGGCCTCTGGCACCGGCGGTGGGGGGAGCGCAGCCGCAGCCCTGCCTGCAAGTGCAGCCCTTGCTGGGGGCCCGGTATCCAGGCGCCGGGGAAGGCGCAGGCACTAGGGCGGCTGCACCTTGCTTCGCCCTACTGCAACCGAGGTCCGCCGCCAACACGTGGGCAGCCCCGCCGCCTCAGCTCCCAGCAACCCCTGGGGCCGCAACCCTATTGAGAGTCTTGGCCATCAGCTGCGCGCTCGCGCCTTTGGGTCACCACAGTCCCAGAGCATCCGTAGATGGAAGGCCCAGTTCACCAATCATGAGCCGTCTACCTTGCGTGTTATCCAATGAGAGTGCCCCCCCTGCATGACGTCAACACCAACCTCCCCCGCAAAGGCACGGGGTCTTCCAACGACCTTTCCATAGCCTCTAAGGAGCGGCGACCCACCTCAGCCAATCTCGACGTGGCCCGTTATCCAGAGCGCCCGCCCTCCGTCTTGTCGTCCAGTCCCAAAACGGATAGTCATCTACAATCCCGCCCACCGTGCCGTACAGCCAGTGCCGCGCCTTCCTTTCTCAGTCAACCAATCACAATTTGTCTTTCTCTCATCTTGCCCACCCAGTCTTCCTCTTAGCCATTTCCACCGCCGTTCCGTAGAGAGTGACAACTCGGCTGACCTATGATCGCTACCTCCACCCTGAACTGTTTCTCCTCCAATCGCTTTCCCTTACTGGAGCCGTGTGGCCAATGGAACGCCGCGGCCGGCCGATGGACGTAAGCAGCTGCTAATGGAAGGACGCGCGGGCGTGACTGACATCTCTGCGCCCAATGGCCTTCAAGCAGCTTTGTGAGGTCCAAAGGCTGGAAGGTTCGCGAAAGGCGAGCGCTGCCGCGTTGAGGAGACGCTAATGGCGGCGACTGGAGCCAACGCCACGCCGCTAGGGAAGCTCCATCCGCCCCCACCGCCGGGGAAGCCGGGCTACCCGATGCCTCCGCCTCCGCCGGGTCCCCCGGGGCTCGTCCTGCCGGGTCCTCCACCGCCGCCACCGCCAGGCCCGGGCCAGGCCCAAGCCGCCCTGCTGGGCCCGATGGCGGCCGCCGCCTACCCCTTCGCCGCGCTGCCGCCGCCGCCGCCTCCGCCGCCCCCACCACCCCCGCCGCCGCAGCCGCAGCCTCCGCCACAGCAGCCGCAGCCTCCGCCGCCCCCGCCCCCGCCGCCGCCTCCGCAGCAGCAGCAGCAACAGCAGCAGCCCCAGGCTGGGGGGCCTCAGCCGCCCCCTCAGTACGGGCAGTACCGGTACCCGTCCCCGCCGCCGCCCCCGCAGGGCCACGAGCAGCCGCAGCCGCAGCAGCAGCAGCCGCCGCCGCAACAGCAACCGCAGCAGGCGGCGCAGCAGCAGCAACAGCAGGATGAGAGCGGGCCGGGAGGGGGCAGTAACCACGGTGAGGGCGGGGTGGGAAGGGGGGCCGGGGTTGGGGGCAGGGAAGGGGCCAGGAGCGGCCTTGGGCTGGCCCCTGGGGGTTGAGGGGCTGGGGCTTAGAGGGGGTCATAGTTGCTGGGGGATGGGGGCTCGAGTGGGGTCGGTGCGGGATTTAGGCGCTCACGCGACCAGGCTTGGGGCATTAGGAGGGTGAGTAGGTTTGAGACGGGGAGGAAGCGCATGGCGTTGTGTAGGCGTTTGGGGATGAGGTGGAGCTCGAGCAGGGGTTTCAAACTCATGGCCCGCAAGCTGCATGTGGCCCCTGAAGGTATTTCTGGCAGCCTGCAATGACGCTATCACCATCAGTGTTTGTAAGATACTTGTATGGAAAGGTTTTAGCTGTGCAGCCCTTGGGCTGCATATTAGTCCTCATGTGGTGCTACGTTTGGGTAACACACTAGTTCTCATGCGGCGCTTGTGGTGACTTGAATTTGAGCCCCTTGAGCTAGAGCGAGTATGTTGAGATTACTAGAGACTCTGATTTAGGGTGGGTAAAGGGAAGTGAGGTAAGACTGGAGGGGATCAGGGTCGTACTAAGTGTTCGAAAATGGGTAGGTCCCCAAGATGAGGTTGAGCTATTGATTCCTTGCTGTCCATGGAGGGAATGAGAAAAGAGTTCTTAATAGGAAAGTGGAACTGTAGCAGTAGGAGGGAAGGATCGAGCTATGGGTATGAGGAGAATGCAAATAGATTTTGGGGTTGGTAATGCAGATGGATTTCTAAGTAATGCAGCTAGGCATGTGCTAAGTCAGGAGAGCTTTGAAGGGCTTAAGATGGTATTCTTAACAGAAATAAGGGCTGGTGATGTCTGTAGGAGGTAGCCCATGCTAATACAATCAAAATGGAGGTCTCTGTAGAAATGGGGGGATAAAGGCTGCACTGGTCTCTTCTTTAATTTCCTGTTTTTCTTTCTCTTTTTAGCAAAATGGTTGGGGTTAGTTAATTTTGTAAAGCTTCTGATGCTTTCTAGAAGATCTCATTGTGTAAATTGTTCAAACAGTATGACAAAACCAGTTATATGAAAGCTGCTCATAGCTCAACATCGTAAAAAAAGAGTAGTGACAATTCCTTGTTCTATCCTTAAAGGAAAATGCTGTGAAATATAAGTAGTTTCCAGTCATGTTGTCCAATGTGAATGCACCTAGAATACCATTGTTACTTTAAGGGATCTAGTAGTGCATGCAGAGGCTGAATGTGAAATGGTGCTGTGGAAGGCAGCCATGTTGCTTTGCTAAGTGAAGATCGAAACTAGTGTAGCCTTTAAAAATGGTGGCGGAAGTGACTAGAAAAATAGTTTGTCTAATTCAAGAGCAGTTCTTGTGCTTTGGGAAGGTGGTTTTGAAATATCTTGTTCTTTTGAGTGTTGCCCTTTTGAAGGGCATAGCTTTGTGGTTGGTAGCACTGTTCTGTTGAGCTTCTGTGTTGCTGTTACTTTTGTCCCTTGGTGATTTGCAGAAGGTAAATAAATCCTAATGTGGCTCTCATACTGATTTAAATTTTGCCCTGGCTGCTATTGTCTGTATTACTGTGGCCTCAGCAGGGATAACACTCCCTCTGGTAGATGCTGCACAAACACATGGTGACCGTAGGTCTCAGTTCCCAAGAGCTTAAAAGGTAAATAGACAAGGGGTGGAAAGGGAAAGAGGCGTGGAGAGATGAAATGATTTGCCTAGAGTTGCATGGCTGGTCAGCGATTGAGCCAGAGTTAGAGCTGATGTTGAGTTCTAGACTTGTGCTCTACCCACTATTTCCTTTGCATGCAGCTTTCCTCATCCCCATGCAAGCTTCGGCATTGGAAGGACTGTAGCCATGTCAGTATTTCTGGTCTAAGGGAATTTTCTGTTTAGTGTCGCAGCTAGTATAGATTATGTAAGAGGTATGTGTTAAGTTAATGCTGTGTGTAAGAAAGCATTTCTACAAAGTGGATTTAAAGAAGGATACTTGCCTTTAGATTTCCCTAATAAAAAACGGAAGAGAAGCAGATGGAACCAAGACACCATGGAGCAGAAGACTGTCATTCCAGGAATGCCTACTGTTATCCCTCCTGGACTCACTCGTGAGCAAGAGAGAGCTTATATAGGTAAATACACGTTCTTCCCTTTTTCTGTCTCATCTACTATCAGTGGTGATCCTCAACTACTTCTGGTTGATGCGTGTTTGAAACGTTAACTGTTTTTTCTAGACTTCAGGTTGTTGTGGCCTTATTCCATAACTTCAAATCAATAATTCATAAATTTTTGCTCAGTTAGGCATGCACTGTTGCAGCTCCCCTGTCTTGTTTGTGACAGGAGTAGTGTTCTCCACAGGCACAGTGAAAATGGAATGGCTAGAATAGTTCTTTGTGGGGATGGGGAGGCCCTTCCTGGAAGGTTGTTAGCCCCTGGTCTCAGTATCTATGTTAGTAATTGCATTACATTCAGTAGGGGCCTTTAGGATTACTTCTCCTGTGGAGAACACTGCCTCTGAGTCCCTCTTTGAACTTAATGTATTATATGAGAAGCAAGTACCTCTTTCACAGCACAGCCTTGCACCAGAAATCCTCTCAAACATGGTCTAACTTCCTTTCAGGCTGCTTAATTTTTAAAAATTACCTAACTAGAAGTTCAATTTGTGTGTTCAAGGTGGTGTTGGTCATGTTTGGTTTTGCTCTCAGAAGGAAATTGAGACCCTTTTGCTTCTATGTTTTGTGGCAAGAAATCTAAACCTTCAGCATCTCTTCTGGTTAGAGCTCTGTTTAGTGAGCTCTGTATTCACATGCACACAAACTCCTGGGAGAGGGATGCTGCTCATTCCTGTGGGAATGAAGGGGTTTGAAATGTTAATTGTGGAACCTGAGAATTTCAAATGTTAATATTTGTCTTTATGAATGTGAGTCCAATGTGAGAATAAGAATGTTTAAATAACTTGGTTTATAAATACAAGGTTTACCTTAACTTTGCATTCAATTTGCACACAGTGGTGCAAAATTTGTTTTCCGTGAACTACCAAATACAAGCCAGAAGGGTGAAAAGGGGAGGAAAAAATCCTTGTGTTTGAGACTTTGCATTGCCACATGTAATTCTAGTCCTCACATTTTACATAAAGCAAGCTCTTCTTCACAAGACAATGTGATCCAGTTTAACTTCCTTGGGGTCAAAAACAGTCCTTGGTTTTGTTTCTTCTGCATAACCACTGAGAATTTTGACTTGCTTTTTAACTACCTCTCTTGTTGGTTCAGACCAGCACTGTGGTTACTATTTAAGTCTGTAATGAATTACTGTCAAGGTTACTAGGTCAATTGTTAAGCAGTCTGGGTTTTACCCTTGGTTTTGTCAGTTTCTGTAACAGAAAATCATCTCGAGGCAAAAATGTTAAAGCTGAATTTGATTCAGTATCATAAAACAAACATGTAATATTTAGAGGAAATTCTGGGGGTTAGCTGCATTGACAACTATTGCTCTGCAGAAGAAAATGTAAAAGTGAACCATGCTTCCGGAGGTTGAAAGTTGCTGTCATATTTGTGTAGAATCCTTTGTGTATGTGTACATCAGTGGCAGAACTAAGATGTAGCATACCCCAAGGAGCTTATGAAGTGTGCATAACGTAAAATCGCAAGAGAAAAGTTTGAAAGAGGGAGCTATTAGGAATTGAGAAGTGAGATTGGGGGGGGGGGGGGTTTCAGGGGATGGACGGTGAGGATTGCTTGTAGAGCACTTGAAGGGGAGTGATTGGTAAATAAGGACAAGGAGTGTCCAGGTTTTTCTGAGGCTCTAAATATTATTTGAAGGGACTTAAAAGTAAGTGTAGGACATGCACAAAAAAAGAAAGTAATCTTCCTTTGCTGAAAAGGTAATTATGCACACTTTGAGTTGGAACCAGCATAAAATTGCCAATTGTGTGAAATAACTGCAGCTCAGAATTCTCAGTCTATGCGAAGGTAAGAAGCAAATGTAACACCAGTATTGTTTAAAAAAACAAACAAACAAACCACCACCACCACCACCTGTGGAGGGATGGTGAGAGGAAACAGTGTGGACCAGATTAGCACACCTCTCTACCCCAGGCTGTTTGGAAATTGACCAAATCATATAGCTCAGGGTTCTGAGAATCTTTTCTTCTTTGTACAGCCTCAGATGCCAAGAACTGAGTCAAGCTTAGCTGCTTGCAAATCTTAGTAATTTAGCGTCTGAATCTTTCTGACTTATCTTTTCTAATGGCAGAAGGCATTTGGGAGTCTACAGAGTATGGGTTAGCTTAGCATGGCATTGTGCATGCAATTTCTGTTCAGTAAGAGGATCGTGTGTTTATTTACCTTAAGGAATTCCCTTAATATTGTAAAGACATGCACAGATGTATGGTCCATGTGGTTTTGCCCTAGGAGAAGAAATGAGACCTTTTCTAAACTGGTATGTTTAACTTCAGCAATATTAATTCAAGTCACATTTTTAATTGGCTCTGAAATCACCAATAAATTATTTTGACATTTAAAAAAAAAAAAGTTACTCTGCTCTGGAAAGGATTAGTCCATTAAGATCATGGAATTGCTTGCAAAGGCATTTTCCATTAGGCCTGGATCTAATACCAATTGTAGCAAGTCAGTTTTCCTTCCAGTGACTTGCTGGTTGTAGTCTCAGAGATCAGACAGTTCTTTCTGCTAACCCCTTTTCAAATGAGCACTTTGCTTTCTAATTAATAACCCTCTTTGAAGAAGGCTAGCTAGATGTAAATAAGATCATTGTGGGTCTTTCTGGATTCCTGCTGAATTTAGCTGGCTGACATAACAATGTGGGGGTCTCCAATTTATTCACAATATCAGTCGTCTTTTGCAAAGTCTCCCGTTCTTCATGCTTTGATGTTAAGATTTGAAATGTTTTTTGGTAACAATGTCTTTTTTCCATCCTTTTTTCTTTCCTAACCTGGTTTCTTCCAGTGCAACTGCAGATTGAAGACCTGACTCGTAAACTGCGCACAGGAGACCTGGGCATCCCCCCTAACCCAGAGGACAGGTTGGGAAACAGTTTTAACCAGCTGACAGTAACACTTTTACCTTTTTTCAATACATTTTTTTGGTGGCATCATAATGTGTCAGTTCAATGCAATCCTGCTCTAGTCAGATGACTGCAATGCTCTGGTGTAACAGTGTTGTGGAGGAAAGCAGGGGCTTTTCTGTTAGGGAAGATGGAACCAATTCTAGCCCTACAAAAGCCACAGGGAAAAGGGTAATAAGGGTATATCATTGTCTCTGACTTCCTGAGCCTGGAGGTTTGTTTAACCTGACTTATATTAAGGGAAATTAAGGTAGCCAATTAATGTACTTTTTCAGGGTCTGACTTGTGCACATTGCCAGTATCTAGAGGTCTTTCTCACAGGTTCACCTTACAAACATTTAAGCACTACTTTATTTTACTTTTTTCTTTTTTTTTTTTTTTTTTTTTTTTTTTGGCATCATTGAGTTTGAGCAGCCTGGAAACATACTCTGATCAGCTGATGTTGCAGAGCTTTCCGTTTGATGGTTAAGGATGTGGTGTTTTTAAAAAGGGGAAGAAAAAAAAAAAAAGCCAGATGAGTTTTCTAACCAATTTCTTTGCTGCCAGCTTTTGTACAGCATTGGCCAACATCGGGGGACACAGGGTGGTGGGGTAATTCCAGCTTCATTTTATGCTTTGAAGAGAAAATATTGTAGTAGGTTTTTGGGCAGCTGGGCTATGTTGGGCTTCAGTAACAATTTTCTAAAGTAACAGCATTTAACCATTTTATTTTCTTAATCGGGTTGCTAGCATGGAACAGTGGAATCTGGTTTGTTTATCAGCGGGGAGTAAACCCCATCTTCCAGCTGAAATTTCTGTTATAGTATTTGACACAACTGAAGTAGTTGTGCTTTTAAAATGGATGAAATTTTTCTTTGGCTTGAGGTCTAACCATCTGAAGGTGCATTAGGTCAGTAAGATGGTGTCATGGCTTTTAAAGCCATTCACTTCTGCATCTCTGTTAGCCTTGATAGGAGTCAAATTATTATGCCTTATTTCCATGCAATAACTAGCTTTCTTTAGCACACAATTTTGCACTCCATTGCACTTTTTACATTAAAAAGCACCACTACATATTGTCTTTTTTGCTATTACCTTTAACCATTATTACAAGTTACTAGGTAAACTTTGAACGGTGGCCTTTTTTATGTTCAGGAGGGCATAGATATAAAGTCTGTCTATCCTCTTTCTTTTGTGCTTGGTTTTTAAGATTGAGATGGGGCAGGTGTTCTAGTTTGGCATTTCTCGTGTGAACAATAACCTATACTGATTAGGGGAGAGTTATTGATGTCTTAATTTTTTCCTGTGAAGGTTAGGCATTGCTGTAACAGTCCTTAATATTTTTAATGATCAGTTTAGTGAAAGAGTCCAAAAGCCAGAGTCGTCTGATCTTTCAAATATCAAACCTTTTTAGTGGTTTAAAAAAATCAATTCATTGGAGTTTCTGATTCAGTTTGAGTCTAACTCTTAATTGCTCCTCAGCAGTTCAACAGAATCAAATGCATGAAATGACTGTTTTAGCATTAATTTTTGAAGGTGCAATCTCAAAGTTAAGACTTAATTGTTACTTGAACTCTTAAAATGTTTCTAAACCACCTATTAACATAAGTTTTAAGATGGTAGTAAAAACCTGGGAGGATGATATCTTGTGGGGTTTTTTTGATTGCTCTCTCTGCTATTGGACTGTGTTACGTTTATTCAAATCCTAGAAATGGAGGTGTAATTTAGACATGATTAGTCCTGATCAAACCTGACATTTTATTCCATGTGTTGATGGTTCACTTTAGGCTGAGAAGACAGTGGGATCAACTTGATTTTAATTCTTGCTCTAACCAGCTAGAAAAAGTTTCTCTTACTTAAAACAAGGGTGCAGGTTTCTGACTATTTCTGGGACGTATTTTTTAATAACCTGATCCACATAATCTCTTCCCTTCTTGCAGCTAATCCTAAATTTTGCTTTGTTTTAAAAAAGGTCCATAACTTAATCAAATTTCTAGGTGTGACTTTTTTCTTACCGCAAATACAGCTGTGGTAAATCAAACTGACTCTTTTATTTTAGCTTTTCAACATTTTGCTCTTAAAACAAAAGAAAAATCATTCTGCTTTCTGGGCATCTAAATCCTGTGGAGAAAACAGGGTTCTCCATAGAGGTTTACAGGTCCAGACTGTGGACCAAGAAAAGGTGGTTTGACCCAGCCTCTAAGCCTTAACACAGAAAACAGGTTGAGAGTCGGCCTTGAAGCTGCCAGCACAAAGAAGGAAAAGCCAGGACAGAAGCCAGGACCATCTCTCTACATTGGGGCAGTGAACTAGACATAATTGGTGTTACCATCAGGATTAGTCACCTTCTGATTTAAAGTCTAATCTCTTTTATTGCTCTGTTTTGGTGTCAAAAATCCACGTTTAACCTGCATTATCTCCTGTGTTAGGGGAGTCTGTAAACTTATAGCTGCATTGCATAGTGAAGCTGGAAAGTTTGGTCTCTGTGTGAATTTACTCGCTCCACCTTCCCCTTTAAAAAAAAAAAAAAAAAAACATAAGCATGCTCATGGCAGAGCTGCCATCACTGTAGCTGTTTACAGTCTTGCTACCCCCCATTAAGCACCATGTTTTCCCCACTCCCTGTGGTAGACAGTGTTTTGCTGCAACCTCCTTGTCCATGTAGCAATGAGAGGCATGAATGAACTTGCACCTTCCTTTCCTGTAGTTTTGATAGCGCATCTAGTTCTTTGCCTAAATTATGCTAGGATTCAGGGGAATCTGTACTTGTAAGTGGCCTCTTGGTTTTGATTATGGGATGTATAACCATGGGTGTTTTCTGCAGGTCCCCTTCCCCTGAGCCCATTTACAATAGTGAGGGGAAGCGCCTAAACACCCGTGAGTTCCGCACTCGCAAGAAATTGGAGGAAGAGAGACATAACCTCATCACGGAGATGGTGGCTCTCAACCCGGACTTCAAGCCACCAGCTGACTACAAGTAAGTGGAAAGAAAAGATTGTATCATATGTTATGAGTAGGCTTATACACTGTCATCTTTATGGAGGGCTTCATCCTGTCCCATAATCCACAATGGAATTTGCTCCGGTACAGACGGACGGTCAGTTTCCCCTGCACAAGAGCTGCTGTGTAAATAGTTCTTTGGGGTTGTAAAACATAAAGCCAGTGGGTTTCCCTGGGCTATCAAATGCATTCTGAACTGGGGAAGGGGTTCTGATCTTGGCTTGTGCATGTTCTTTGTTGATGTTTCTGTTGGATAACTATATGCATATCTTGATGTTCACCTTTTGATTGTTTCAGACCTCCAGCAACCCGAGTCAGTGACAAGGTGATGATCCCACAGGATGAATATCCTGAGATTAACTTCGTGGGGCTTCTGATTGGACCCAGGTGAGCTGTTGCTACTCTTTGTGAAATGAGGGCAGTTCAGAGATGGTAGATTTGGAGTTGAGTCTGACAATAGTGGACTTATTTGAGAGATAGTGCTGGAAGGTAGCTGGTGTGACCTTAGGACCAAAGAGGACTTTGGCAGCCTTGAAAATGTTTCAGAATTCTCTGTCCTCCCCCAAGAGCCAGACAGAATGTACTGTGGAATTTTAAAGGCAGAAGATCAGAAATAGCTTTAGTGTTTTGCAGTCCTCTGAATGCTTAAGCTTTGCCAATTGCCAGTTCTATTCTCCACCATGTATTCCTCCTTTATGTAGGATTTTCTGACCCTGAAACAGTTCACCTGTCTTGTCTTTTGACAGAATGACTTGCATGGCATGTTTGAAACATAGGGTGTTGTAATTCCTTTGCTGGGAATGCAGCAGTATTCCTGTGTTTGAGGCGTGTACACTCAGCATTGAGGTAATGCTGGGTCTACACTGGGAACTTGTACCAGCATATCTGTGTCTTAAGAATGTGAAAAATCCATCCCACTGGGAGATGTGATTATTGCTGACCTAACGCCTGTTTGTAGACAATGCTGGCTCAAGCAGAAGAATTCTTTCTGTCGCTTATCTGCTGCCTCTCTTGGCAATTGATTGATTACCCATTCTTCAGGAGGAGACCTACTTCTGGTATAAGTAGTACTTGTATGAAGTTGTTGCAGCACAGGTGCAGTTGTGCCACAGTAACGGTTTAAGTGTAGATATACCCTTGGAAGTATGTTCTAAACCAGGGGTCTCAAACTCAAATCAGCACGAGGGCTAGATGAGGACTATTATGTTAGTCCAAGGGTTGAACCACTGAAACATTTTCATACAATGATATTGCAAATATCCATAACAATAGTGTTGTTGCGGGCCACAGGAAATGGTTTCAAGGGCTACAAGCGGCCTATGGGCCGTGTGTTTGAGACCTCTGTTCTAAACTCTCTGCTGCTTGGTGTAAAACTAACGTCATATGGAGGGGAGTTCTTGGGCATTGACACAGTCACAATAGGAGGGAGATAGCTTTAGGAAGAAAGGAGACACTCGCAGTTGGTTTGTGAGTAATAAAACCATTTGTTTTGCAGAGGCAACACTCTGAAGAATATTGAGAAGGAATGTAATGCCAAGATCATGATCCGAGGGAAGGGCTCAGTGAAGGAAGGGAAGGTGGGCCGAAAAGATGGCCAGATGCTGCCAGGAGAAGATGAGCCTCTTCATGCTCTGGTCACTGCCAATACCATGGAGAATGTGAAGAAGGCTGTGGAACAGGTAGTGCAAAGCTTGGGATGGTCAAGCCACGCACATCAGTCGGTTAGAACAAATGGGGTCAAACTAGCTTGCCTGCTACATTGTAATCCATTGCCGGCCTCTTTCTTCAGAAGAGGCATGGTGATGAAATAAATGGGACCTATTGGGCACTTCAGAGGAAGAATCAGTCTCTCAGTGCTCCACACTTTAGGAACAGTAAGGAGGGATATAGGAAAGAAATTGGAATGAAGAAGGTGGTGGCTTTGCCATTTGTCTGTAGAGAAATTAGAATTCCAGTGGTGGAGTGGGAACTGAATTTCTCCAACAGAAATGAACTTTTGAGCTTGGTGCTGCCGAGCAACATGTCTTACCCCTGTTTTTTCCAGATTCGGAATATCCTGAAGCAAGGCATTGAAACACCGGAGGACCAGAATGACCTGCGGAAGATGCAGCTGCGTGAGTTGGCCAGGCTTAATGGGACCCTACGGGAAGATGACAACAGGTAAATTCCTGCATGTTGGACGTAGCAGAGTCAGAACAGTTGCACGTTTGCTGCTCCTGAATTGTCAGCCTGACCTAATTGTGCTCTGATCTCCCTTAGGATCCTACGGCCATGGCAAAGCGCAGAGACCCGCAGCATCACCAATACTACTGTGTGTACCAAATGTGGAGGAGCTGGTCACATTGCTTCTGACTGCAAGTTCTCTAGGTAATCCTTCCAGACCTTGCTGGTTGAAGTGCTCTGCTTCGTGCTATGACTATTCATTGTTGGTATTACCAGATGAGCACTGTGGTTGGAATGCTTTAGACTTCTCAAAGGAAATTAATTCCCAAGGCACCCTAAGGAGATCATGCGTTATCTTGCACAGAAATACTTGACAAATCATTCTTCCTCGAACACATTACTCAGGGAAGGGACAGGATTTAGGAAGTAACTTGGCTTGAAAGTTATCCTGTATAATACCTAATGGGAATTAGAAATAAGGGTCCAAACCAGCCTCTGACTGGGCTGAAGAACTTTTCCTCAGGGTAGATTTTGTAATAGTAGGGTTTCTGGTATCTTCCTTTGAAGTTACTGGCTGCTGTTGGAGGTGGGATAGTAGGCTTAATGAAGGCACTGGTGCAATCCGTGGAAGTGGTTTTCTGAAGTCATTTAACTTGTCCAGCGGCATGGTGGAGCAGCAAGTGATATAGCTTTGGATCAGTCTGTCCTACACAGTGAATTCTGTTCCTCCTCTTTCCCATAGGACTCTGTATATGATGCATATAGCTTAGAGCAAGTGGTTCTCAGCCTTCTGCAAGACATCGCAATCCTACAGGTTACATCAACCCACTCTCCTTAGGCCAAATCCAGCCATCTGCCCAACTCTCCATAAAACACTGCTCTGTGGCAACCCAGTATAAGTTGTCCTGACATAGTGGTTGAAAACCACTGATTAGAGTAGTAGTTTTCAACCTGTGGTCCATGGAATCCTGGGAGTCTGCAAAAGGGGACTATGAAAATGAAGTTTCAAATCCCAGGAAAAGCTTTTTGTTTCTTTAGTCTATTAAAAGTGTATAAAAACCCTCAACTGCAAGTCAAAATCTGAAATTTTTGTAGTTATAGAAACCCACAGTTTAGTGCTCTTTCTCACACTGCATCAAATGCTGCACCAAGAACATATTTATAGTTAGTTTTTTGGTCTGATTTATATGGTAGGCATCCAGGGACAAGAGTTTATTTCTAAAGGGATCTGAATTGCTATTTGAAATTTTTTAGTAGTCCCACAAATTTGAAAAGGTTGTAAACCATTGACTTAGAGGTGCATGACTTTTTTTTTTTTTTTTTTTCCTCCCCCACCCCCAGACCTGGCGACCCTCAGTCTGCTCAAGACAAAGCCCGCATGGACAAAGAATATCTATCCCTGATGGCAGAGTTGGGAGAAGCTCCAGTCCCAGCATCTGTGGGATCTTCCTCTGGTCCAACCAGTACACCTTTGTCAAGCGGCCCCAGACCGTCAGGCCCAGGAAACAACCCACCTCCTCCTGTAAGTGATTGGACTGCTTTGCATGCCAGTGTTGGCTGAAGGAAAGAGCTTACAAATGACCCATTTTTTCCGCACCCCATGCACTGTAGTGTTATCTCACAGTTGTTCAGTGGTGGCAACAGGAATCTGGTGTGTGTGTGGGGGGGGGGTTAATGGTTGATAAGGAGGGAAACAACTGGGCAGTTGGTTCCTGACTTCAGTTCTCTGTTTTGGGTGCCTCATCCCAGGTTGAGGCACTTAAAAAGTCTCATGTAAACAAAATGAAACATTGGGATTGTTTAGTGAATGCGAGTTGAATGAGCTAGAGAAAGAGAGCAGGAGCTTCTGTTCAAGCAAAAGGGAACATTGAGTAAAATGGAAGGTGACCTTTTCAAGATGAGTGAAGAAAATATTTTCCATCCTACATGTAGTTGCACTGTGGAACTCGTGCCATAATATTGAGACCAAAATTTAGTTAGATTCAAGAAAGTTTGACAGTTCTACAGACAACACAGACTACTGTAGTTCAGGATATTCTTGGTAATAGGCTGTCATGGGGAAGTTACACCACCTGTTACAGAGCTTAAGCCAATCTTTACCTGATAGGAAATAGGGTGAGGCCTAATGCTAAGGGCATGTTGCATCTGCCTGATCTGGGGTGTGGTTTTTCACCTTCCTCTGAAGCATCTGACTCTGGACACTGTCAGATAGGTTGCTGCACTAGATGGATACCATGTCTGGTCTGGTCTTAGTGTTCCTTTTGATATGGCAGTTAATAGTTGGCAGGCACATTGCCCCTTTGCTCTCTAAAGTACATGGGAAGATGGCTTTGGTTGTATTGGAAGGGTTGTCTGAATAGCTTTTTTTTTTTTTTTTTTTCCCCCTCCCAGAACCGTCCTCCGTGGATGAACTCTGGTCCCTCTGATAACCGCCCCTACCATGGCATGCATGGAGGACCTGGGGGCCCTGGTGGGCCTCACAACTTCCCTCACCCCATGCCCAGTATGGGTGGACATGGTGGCCATCCAATGCAGCACAATCCCAATGGCCCACCACCCTGGATGCAGCCACATCATCCACCCATGAATCAGGGGCCACATCCTCCAGGTCATCCAGGCCCCCACCACATGGGTAAGTACATTCCAAGGCACTGCGGGTACCTGGGTGTTGCAGTTCAGCCATGGGGAGTGCTCCTGAGTTCTGATGCAGCCAGCATGTTCCCTTTCAGGCCAGAAGGGTTAGAATATGGCAGTGATGCTAGGGCTGAATTATCTAAAGAGCCACAACAGTCTGAATGATGGGGGATATGTTTGGTTTATCTCACAGCAAGGATGTTAATAATTTAAGTGTAAATGGATAACTTAATTGATAACATGTCAGCCAACCAGGATGCTCCTACTAATTAATTCAGTGTTTGGACATCATGTACTGCAAAGAGTCACAGGAGGCCCGTTAAAGAGAGCCTTGCAACTTGAGAGCCACATCGTGATTATCAGTGGGCTGCAATGTCAATGGAGAGGGCTGTTGACTGGGAGAGATGGGCTTTGGGGAAGGAGGAGGGGGTGGAATCTCCTGGCCTCGTTAACTGGCACTAAGGCTGTGGTCTTTCATTCCCTCAAGATCAGTACCTGGGAAATACGCCTGTGGGCTCTGGGGTCTATCGCCTGCATCAAGGAAAAGGTGAGTGTCTTGTTCTGCAAGCCCTTGACCAAGTTAGGTTGCAGTATTGCCTGGGTGCCCAGCCCCTAATTGGCCGCCCCTCTCCCTTGCAGGTATGATGCCGCCGCCGATGGGTATGATGGCCCCACCGCCCCCTCCTCCCAGTGGTCAGCCTCCCCCACCTCCCTCTGGTCCTCTTCCCCCATGGCAGCAGCAGCAGCAGCCTCCGCCACCACCTCCCAGCAGCAGTATGGCGTCCAGTACTCCCTTGCCATGGCAGCAAAGTGAGTAAGAGCAATTCTCTTACCTTTATCCCCATCCCGCATGCGTGCGAGAAAGGGACGCCACCCCTACCCACCCATGTGGTTACATGGGTGTAGAAGCACGGGTAGGGGAGATCGGAGTGTGGCAGCATGTTGGCAGAGGAAGGGGTGGTACGATTCCCCAACTCGGTTGCTGCTGTCCGCTGCCCATTGGCTGGGAAACACTGTCATAGCTGCTAGTTCACCCTGCTTTTGGCAGCTATATTCCTGCACCCCACTGGCCTATTGTTAGCTGTGCCCAAGTAAAGCTGGAAATTGCTCTCTGCACTTAATTCTCCATGTGACTCCCTTGCCCTGACTGACACCAGAAAATGCCCTTTACGTTCCCAGTGTCAGTAGTGTCCTCTTTGTGTGCGGCAGGCCTGCTTCTCATGATGATCCAGGCCCTTTAGTGAGGCTGGCACTTCCCTTCCATGTCACTGCTCTGAGTGTTGCCCCTGAGCCTCTTGAGTGACCTTGTTCTTCTTTAAATCCCAGATACGACGACCACCACCACGAGCGCTGGCACCGGGTCCATCCCGCCATGGCAGCAGCAGGGGGCTGCGGCGGCGGCTTCTACAGGGGCCCCGCAGATGCAAGGCAACCCCTCCATGGTGCCTTTGCCTCCAGGGGTCCAGCCTCCCCTGCCGCCCGGGGCCCCGCCTCCGCCGCCGCCACCGCCGCCTGGCTCCGGGGGCATGATGTTCGGGGCGCCCCCCCCCCCCCCCCCCATGGACCCTTCTAATTTCGTCACCATGATGGGGATGGGGGTGCCGGCCTTGCCGCCATTTGGCATGCCCCCTGCACCCCCACCGCCCCCACCACAGAACTGAAGGATGGATTTTTTTCTATTCAATTGTCTCATAAAATGCTGAATCTCACCTTATGGAGCCAGGAATCAGAGGGGAGAGGCACGTGAAGCCAAGCTGCTGGGACGTGCCAGAGGTGACAACATGCATCCTACTCCTTACTCAGAATGAAGGCTCGGGGCTTTGCCATGTCTGATTCCTGTCCGACTGGTGTTTTGATAGCAGGATCTACACTAGCTCTCAGGGTGCTGTAGCACGGAGTTTCCCCTCGGAAGCGGGGGCTGCCAGGGCTCCCACAGCAGGATTGGAGGACTCTGGGAATGAAATGAGGACACTCTATCAGTGGGAATCTCCTTGCAGCTGGCCACTGGCCATGCAGGGAGAAAGGACAGTTCTGTGAAGCAACACGACTCTTTCCATAGAGAACGCAGTTGGAATGCTGGCTCCATATTGTGAACTTGTTTGTTACTTTATTTTCTCTTTCTCTTTCTCTCTCTGTGACTTAGATTTTAACTCCATCCAAAAAGAGCAATGCTCTCTAAGGCTAGACCTTTGCAGCACTGAGGGTGCCTGTAGGTTGAAATGCAGGCAAGGGGCAAGCAAATGGATTTTAGAGATCTCCTTGGACATGACTTCATACCAGAGGGAAGAGGAGGAAAATGCCGAGCTGATCCTTGGGCCTTGTGAACCCAAGTCAAGGCTTTGGCTTGGTAAGGGTTTTTTCCATCAAGGGGTTCCTACACCAGATGGTAGTGGTCAGCATGCTGGAGGGGTGGGTCCATTGTCCTCTTTGCTGTGGCTGTTAGAATGCCCCATGGGAGGCAGTAGTGAGTTGTTAGCAGTTAATTGGTAGCTAAGAGGTTTCAGTTGGCACTGAGAAGGCCCTGCTACTGCATACACTCTAGGTCCATTTGCTTGTCTCTTGCCACATGCCTAGAATCTTTTGTTAAACATCTGAATGTTTTGTGGTCTGGGGTCCCCTTGCCCCCCAAATTGGAGCAATTTCTGTTGATGATAATGTGTAAAACTCTTCTGTTCAGTCACCCGCAGCCATTTCTTACTGCTTTTTTGTGTATGAATAAAACTGCATTAAAGGGGAGGTTCCAATGAATAAAAGCAGTTTTTATAAAAGCCTAGTTAATTCAGTGGATTTGGGTGAGGGGGTCTGTTACCATTTGCTGCCAGTAAGTAGTTCTGTGCTCAGCTGCAGAAACTGGACTATGCTGCTTAAATGTGGGTGGCATTGGGCCATTCTCCCTAGAGTGCATATGGAGCTCTGTGTGAGGCCTTCTGCCTTACAAATAGGGTCTGTGCTGCACTGAGGTGGTCAGTGCCATAGCATAATCCAACTTCAGGATATTTCTGACCCTGCCCCCCCCCCCCTGCAGGGCCAGGGTTTGGAGTCAGCTAGTCTAGTAGTCTAACCCAGCAAAGTGTCATTGGCTCATTAACACTTCATGCTCTGTAGTGCCAACCCATCCTAGCTAAAATGCCAGCAAGGCTTTTATGGTAACATGGGGCAGCTTGGTTTATCTGGTCACAGCTAACACAGTCCTAGTTTTTGTTCCCATGCCAGACATACTCAGTGAGATGACTGAGCCTCTCAAACCTGTCCCCTGTGGAACATTTCTTCCACTTCACTGTAGTGTTATTTCTTCAAGCATTATACATTGTTCTTGGTTGGGTGGCAGAACAGCACTGCATTTTTGCCAGTTTCCCCAGTGGATTTTGGTCAGATGCGTGCACTGGCTGCATATAAATACTTCAGTTGATCCTCTTGCTCTGATGCAATGTTTCAGTGACTCAGAGAGAGACAGTAAAATAGAGATTTAAATTCCCCTTCACCAAGTGGGTAAAAACTAACAAGTGAATGGACGGAATGATGTCAGCCCAGATCTATCTTTTGACTGTGTCTGCTGTGTAGTGCTTTAGCTACTACTTCCATCTTTGGCTCCTTTTAAAAGAAACTATGGACAGTGATTGCAGTTACCAAACAGCAGTTAGATCAGCTGTATTGGTCACATGGATGATACTCTAATCTCTGCACTTTAAAACACTCTTGAATTTGTCTCCTAGCTTGTCACAGTGTTTTTAACTGAGTAGGGATGATGTGTTGGAGTGCCTTTTTGCCAAGATCACATGAATGAGTGGCAGATAGCAGCTTGGGACAGGGTCTCCTGGGTTAGTCCCTTGCTCTCTTTTGCAAAATTGTCTGAAACAGGAACATATTGTCAGATTCTCAAACTATCTACTCTTGCCCTTTCTCAAATTACTACGAAATAGGTGTATTTCCTTCATAGTCTGCTGTAAAGTGCTCTCATTATCGAGGTCTTAACATGTTTTGAATCTTACTATGTGCCTTACTGTGACTGTAAATTTAAGCTCAGCTGTCAACAGCAGAGTCCCATGGTCTCTTTCAGAGCTGGGGCTGCAACCTTGGAGTCTTGATTCCAGTGACCCCTGCTCTAAACATTAGCCTCCACTTCCTTTCCAGAGCGCATAGAACCAGGTGTCCTGGCTCCTAAATTGGTGCTAAGGCACATTCATAGAGGAGGTTGTACTGTACTAGTTGCCGTACATCTTAACTGCTGCTCACCTTGCTGCAGCTTTGGAATATGAAAACTAGAAGCAAAACCAAACTCAAGCAGCTGCCCCCATGTTGATTCCTTGTTTTTCAAGAGGACAGGTGATCTTGGGGTAGAGGTGGTATGGCCAAATGGAACAGACACTGAGACTCAGAACACGAGTGATTCCTGGCTCTGCCAGTCACCATGGGTAAGACACTGCTGCTCTCCTTTCCCACCTTTTGATTGGCTTACCTGGTGAGACAGCTTTTTTGGGTAAAGGCAGTGTGGCCCCTGGTACAATGGGTTCTTGGTCCTGCAGTCAGTGAGTGCTGTTGTGAAACAAGTAATCAGGCTGGGCTTCAGGATGGCTAAGTTCAGTTCCCTGTTCTACAGACTCTCTGTGACTTTGGGCAAGTCCCCTCTGTCTCGGCCTCAGTCCACACCTGGAAGTTGAGGGTGATCCTGCCTGTCTGTGTCTGGGCTGTAAAGTTCTGAAGGCAGAGACGTGCCACGTGCATTGTCCCTGGCATGAGAATCCACACACACATCCTACCACCCCCATTTCAGTCAGGGGACTGGACTGCATCTTGCAGGGGGAGGATGCATCTTATCAGTCAAAGCCTGTAGGTGTACCTCTCGGGCTAGACTGCAGTTTCAGCTTGCTTGGCTTAAGCACAAGAGAGTCAGTGAAAGCTGCTCGGCTGCTCTGGCATTTTGGAGGTAACTTCCAGCCTTGTAGAGCTGCAGAGTTCAGGACAGAATCTGAGACAATACCTCAGTTCCCCATGGGCAAAGCTGAAGTGGTGTATGGGAAGGCTGGGATTGTGACCATCTGTTAGGACACAACAGATGAGGTTCTGTGAGCAACCTCATAACGCAATCTGTGCAAGCACAGCTTCCTGGCTTCTACCAGAATGTGAGAGATTGGAGCAGAGATCTGTAGCTCAGGAAATGAGTGCAATCTACCTGTGCTCAAGAAGTGCCTACAGTTTCCAGTGCAGAGGAAATATTCCCTTCCTGTTGTCCCTGCTCTGTGATCTCTTGATGTGTGAAAAGCTGTAGTGAAGGAGCTGCAGGCCCTGCTTGGAATGTAAATGAAGCCTGCGTGGTGGCAGCCTGCTCTAGGAGACGAGTTCCACTCCAAATGGCTGCCCAAGCATTGCAGAGAAAACAGGCTGTTCATTCTGTCAACCAAACAGCTCCTCCCTTCCAAGGGAGTTTGGAACTGAAGCCACCTCTCCAGCTTGTTAAAACTGCAGCAGTCCTGGTGTTCAAAAGACCCCAGCTTTGAGAAATGCGAGCACTGAGCTAGCTGTTTCTAGAAGGGTGCTCAGACAAATAGGGTGCGTGTGTGTCTGGGGTCCTTTCTGCCCTGGTGGTGTGGGACAGGATTCTAGCCAGTGTGAGTCGGGGAGCAGCCTGTTCACCCGGAAGGCAGTTCTGGTATCCCAGCTCCCATTAAGGACTTGCACTCCCAGGTCCAGATGATTTTTCATGGAAAGGAAGCCTTGGGTGCAGGCACCTGCCATTCCTGGCTCTGTAACAGTCACCTTGGCATCTCTGGGCAAGTTGCTTCATTGTTCTGGGCCTTAGCTCCAATCTGTAAGGGGGAATATAATGCTCATTCCTCCACAGTGGCCTGAGGGGTAGGTGGGGTCCAAGGCAAATCCCCTTGTGTGGGCACCTGCTACCAAAATGCTGCTGCTGGGGGTGGTGGTCAGTGTGGAACCTTTTGTCCATAGGATGCATCCCATGATACCTGCTTGCCCCATCTGTCTCCCTGGACAGCCTTGTTCCTTTCTCCCACTCTTCTGGTTTCCTTAGACTCCAAGAGTATGGAGCAGGGACTGTCTCTTGCCCTGTCTACACAGCACCTGACCTGCCTGGTATCTCAGCATGGCAGGGTGGCTCCCACACCATAGGGGCCCTTGAGCTAGAAGGGAGCTCTTAACTTTCAGGGCAAAGCAGGTACAGGATTGCCCCCTTTCCTCACTTTACCACTGGGGAATCCACACCTAGCTAGAAAGCAGGCTGGACTGAGTGCATGCAGAAACCTGATGCAGATATGGCCCAGGACTCTTCACTCCCAGTAAAGAAAGGCACTTTCACTCCAGGGCGAGTGATGCTCTTGAGTCTTGATTATTGAGCTGTTGACATCTCCACCCCACAAAAAAAGCCTGATGATGACAGTATGACCTACCCAGCCTGTTGTTGCCTTTTGGTGTTCTTTCCGCCTGGTGTTCTCTCCCTTACTGTCTGGGAGGAGCCACTGTGCCCTCATTTAGGTGCTACCACTAATAATCAAAGAAATGGTGATAGTGACTGGATGTTCCATGGGTCAGGGCCTGGCTGCTGCTTTATTTCAGTGGCTCTTGAACCAATGGGGTCTCGTCTGCCATTCAAATAACAAGGAAGAGCTGGACCCAGGCTGCCCCAACTGAGAGTGAGGGCACCTTCCGTCAAGGCCTTGGCTTGTATTCATTAGGTTTGAAAGCTAGAAAGGACCTGTTCAATCATCATGTCCATCCTCTGACAGGGGCTGTGATGCAGAATCCCACCTAGTGGCTCTTACCTTCAGTCCGTATCTGGTGGTTGAGCTAGAGTGAGGCTACCAGAAAAGTCTCTCTAGGCTGGAGAATCCACCACAGCTCGGGGTAAGTTGTCCCTATGGTTAATTGATCTTCCTTTCTCTTCTTCCTATCCCTCCACAGGCTCCCCCATGATTATTATCCATCAAACACAAACTGCTTCTCTTCACTGTCAAATCCCTTCACCTTCTATCCCCACCCTGTCATCTCCTAGTTGCTAGTAAACTCAGTTCCTGCTGCTAATTGGCACCCAAGACTAGCCCCCACCAACCACTTGTTGCAATCTGAAACAAGCCCTTTAGTGCCTTTTCCTACGATGCTCCTTGTGGTTGGGAGGAGGTCCCTGGAAATAGCCACAAAGCTACCTGATAAGTCTCCTTCCAGTTCCTCCTCAAAACTTTTTGATGTGAGGCCTACAAAATACTGGACAATAGCTTGACTATTGGTACACACTGCTTTGCAGCCTATGAGGCGGAGTGATAGTCTTGCTGTTCCCTTGTATTCTTCTGGCTTCCTGCGTTCTCTTGACTTAGAGTTAGAATGTAAATCTTTTGATCTGTCTGTACAGGGCCTGGCAACAAAGGGTGCCTGGTGTGTGACTAGATCACCTAACCAGTACCACAGTACAAATAAGCTACCCTTTCTGCCCACCCACCCTAGATCCTATCCTGCTTTTCTACAGCAGTGGCACTGATTTCCAGGCCTCTAGTCTTTCCTTGTAAATAGTAAGGCAGCAGCAGGCGAGTTTTAATACCTGCCAACAGGCTCAAATAACTGCTGCGGTTGGGTCTCCTCTGCCTCCGCCTGCTCAGGAAAATCTTGCAAGTGTCCTGCATGGGCTCTCTGGCCTTTAAGGCTTGCTCTGGATTCCTGGTGGATAGGGTTTCCAGCCCTGCCACCCAAAATGTTGTTTGATCTCTGCTCTAGGCGCCTTGGTTTATCTTTCTCCCATCTCTGTGCTCCGCCCCGGCAAAATGCCCTGCTCTGAAATCAGAGAGGCAGATCCTTGTGGGGTCTTTAACTGACCTCAGGGCAGGGAAAAGGCTAGAACCCTCCCTCTGCCAGTTCAGCTGTATTTTGTAGAGCCTGTGTCCTTACTCTAATGAGCCAAGTATTAATAGAAACAATGGGCTAATAAGGTTGCCTCAGGTCAGTGTTTCTAATTTTATGTCCACTTGACAAAAGCAGGGCTGGCCCAAGGGTTTTGACACTCTATGCGAACTATTATTTTGGTGCTGCCTCCCCACCTGTTTATAAGATAAAACATATTAATGCATTTTTTTTAAATAGAGAACCAATTCACTTCTATCTAATTTGGCACCCCTTAAAGCCTGGCACACTAGGCAACCACCTAGTTCACCTATATAGTTGGGCTGGTCCTACACAAAACAGTTTTCAAGTATCTAAGATGCTGTCACGAGGAGGAGGGAGAAAAACTGTCCTTAACTGCCAATGAGCGGAAAAGAAGCAATGGACTTAAATTACAACAGGGGAGGTTGAACGTTAGGAAAGCATTTCTAACTGTCAGGGTGATTGAACAATGGAATAAGTTGCTTAGTCAGATTGTGGAATCTCAGTCATTGGAAGTCGGAGTAGCTTAGACAAAAATCTGTCCAGGATAGTTTAAGAGGGTATTTGGTCCTGCCATGAGCGCAGGGGACTGGACTGGATGACCTCTCGTGGTCCTTTCCTGTTTCTGTGCTGCTTTGAAAAGCGGAGAAGAGGTGACCCTGCCACTTGAGACTCCTGACTTGTTCTCCCAGGCCCGGTAGGGGAGCTGTGAGCCAGGCCGCCTGGCTTCTCTTTCTAGCTTGAAGCGGGTCTGGCATAGTGAGACAAGCAGGACAGCTGAGAAGCAAGATGCCTGAGCTCTATGTAAAGATATGAGGTCTTGTAGGGTGGAGCAGGGGCTGGGGCATCAGGACTCCTGGGTTCTGGCTGGGCTTAGCTGTGGGACTTTGGGCAAATCTTTTCACTTGTCTGCACTGAGGTTTTCTCTTTAGGAAGGTGGACCAGCAACACTGTGTCTGAACACAAGAGCTGTCTCTGCAGCTAAAGTGCCCTGTGGGCAATTTGATGTCTGGCTCTCCCAGCCTATCTGCTGTGGTATGTCTGCTTCCTTGTGCTCTAATACCCAGGGACTGGCTAAAGGACCTGGCACATTGGCCCAAGTTAACCATGAATGATAGCTGAGGGCCTTATAAAGGCTCTGTAGCTGCCTGTTACCTGCAGTGTCCATGCCCTCACAGGTATGAAAATGGGCATGAGCCCAAAAGTGGAGAGGCATGTACTGGGCCCTGCCCAAATGAGATGCCATGCTACAGCTCTCCACACTGAGCACTTTTTCCTCTTTTCTTTGGTCAGTGGTGATGTAGCAAATGGTGTCACTTTACACTGCTACCACTAGGTTTCAGAGTGAAGGCCCAGCTGCCATTTAAGTTACTGGGTGTCAGCATGAGCAGCCCCTTCTTATTAAATTTCACATTAGAGTATAGCGTGAACATGGGCCTGGCATTTGTGCTGCTGCTGGTGACCCCTTCCCCCAAGTGTCAGTGTGAACACTCCCGTTAAGTGACATGGCACAGTTCAGGCTGCTCTCAGAGCTGCTGCCTGCAGACTCAGGCAGGCTGCAGCCTCTTGCCAAGCCTCACTTTGCTATGGTAAGCACTAGGGCCTTTATTTCTCTTTTAACTGAAAGCTTGTGGTCAAGGTGCTGTCTTTGTATCCTAGGACCCCTGGATGGCTCTGGGGACTGTGCTGTCATGCCCCATCCTGTGCAGGATGCGCAGTCATGTTTCTGAATCAATCAGACTCAGGCCATCATGGTCTTTTATCTTGTTAAAGGTGAGTCGAGTACAGGCCAAGCCCCTGCCCCCACATGCTGCCAGGCACGCTAATCCTGCTGCCTTAATCTCCACAGCCAGCTTGGTTTATCTCCTGGTTTGGTGGGAGCAGTCTGGCCCTGGAGGAATGCAGTGGCCAGGGAAAGGGAGGCACAGGAGAAAGGTGGCCATCAGACCTATGCTGGTAGCATCTCTGGGAGGGGAATGTAGAGATGGGATTACACAGGAGACTTCTGGAGGTGGGGAAGGAGATGGTGCTGGGCCCAGTGCCCCAGCACCACTAAGGGGCACTATGGTGCAGGGGAGGGTTGGTAAAGGGGGCAGCTGTCCCATTAGTTGGTTCTAATGCGCATCCTGTGCTAAGGGGTACTGCAGCAGGGAGCAGGGGTGATCAGTAGGAGGTACTGTGCCCTCAGTCATTGCTGACCACAACCTCCAGTGCAGCATTGATGGGTGCTGTGCCGCTGGAAGGTGCCACCTTGCTGGTGAGAGGTGTCGTGAGGACAAGCAGCCTCAGCAGCAGTAAGATTACCCCAAAACGTCACTAATGCAGAGTTTAGGTTGCCCTGAGTGGCTTCAGTTCTGACCCCCCCCCATGCTGCCACTAGCCAACAGGGGCTGGTTTAGAAAGGGTAGTGCAAAGGTTAATGAGCCCCTCAAAGGGGAAAGATGTCTGAAGACCCAATCAGAGCAGGCCTGGCTGTACCTGAGGCCCTTCCTCACCCCTGTGTGTCACCTCCCCTCCCCTCTCCATCCAGGGGGCTGAGGAGCTGCCCGTGGGTGCAGGGTCTAGTGTGGCATTGGTGGAGACCCTTCTTGAAGGAGGAGGCTGAGGAGGGGCATAAGGAAAGTTGACCCAGCAGTTAGGGCACTAAACTGAGGCTTGGGAGATAGATTCAGTCTGCTGCTCAGCCCCAGGCTGCCCTCATGACCTGAGCCATAGCACTGAGGCCCAGAAATGGTTCCTAACTCTCACTGGAATCAGATGCGAGTTAGGCACCAAAATACCTAATGAAGCCCTGGCCTTATACCTTGTCTGCACAGGAAGCGCTACTGGTGTTGCTAGAGCAGCTCAACCCCCATAACAAAACGGTTCTTTTAAACCTTTTTGGAAGTAGCAGAAGCAAAACAGGAAAATGTGACATACACCAGGATGGGTGTCCATGGGGCAGTCCCTGTGATGTTACCTCACCTTACCTTATGCCATTGTAACATCCCATGGAGATGAGCCCTTAGCCTGCACCATGTCCCAGTTTACCCCTTTATACCATGTGGTCACAGTGGTGCTGTGCCTCACTGCCTGAGGGTGTGTTGAGGATATATGGAAAAGATGGTGAGGTGCTCCCATATCATAGTGAGCATCTATAGACATACCTACAATGGGAGGGCTGGGGAGATGGATCTGAAGTCTTCCAACAACCCCTTCTTCCTTCCTCTACTGCTCTTCCCTGCGCTACTCCTACTGCCACACCCATATTCCCTCTAACCACTCAGACCCACTTTCATCATGCTTTTAAAGCACATGACATGCGCCCCCACTGCCCAGAGCCATATGCTATATCCCTATCATATTGTGGTGGAACATTTTTCATTCCAACAATAATTTGTGAGGATGTTAAAACAGCCCGTACTAACATTAGCCACTTTTAAATCAGCAAGTCTAGGGATCTGGCACTCAGGCATTTAAAAAGAGCTGGCCAAGGAACACTCTGGACAGACAATATTGATTTTTCAGCAAGTCTTGGTGTTAGGGGGTGTTGGAGCTCCAGAGAGCTGAATGTCAGCTAACATTGTGTCAATATTTAAAAGGGTCAAGAGAGGACCTGAGTAACTGTTGGCTTGTCAGCTTGACATGGATCCTGGCCAAAGTAATTAAATGGCTGATATGAGACTCAATGAATTGAGGCTTAAAGGAAGGCGCTCTGTGAATGCCAGTCAATGAGGACTTACAGAAACTAGATTGACAGGCTCCAGTATAGCATATGTTGGGGGGGGGGGGCTGACAAACCTAACAGTGTGGGTCTCATACATTTAGCTGTCTGTAAGATGCTTGACCTTCTGCCTCCTGACGTTTTGAGTAAGAAGCTAGAATGATACAACATTCCACCTGACGTTCAGGGGATTAAAAACTGGCTGCTGGGGGTAGATGCAGTTGTAAATGGGAACTCACCATTAACCAGGTGTGTTAAATAGCTCCCAGCCAAGAGCCAGTCCTTGAGAGACCCCATTAGAAAAACACCCAGGACTTGGAGAAGAGCATTAAAGGGTTAGAAAACCTGCCTTACAATGGTGGACTCAGCAAAAGGAGGGGAGGGCAGGTCATGGTGTTTACTTACAGTAACATCAAGTACCAATGGGGGGGGAGAAGAAATCTGGGAATAAAAGGCTCTTTGGCCTGATAGTCATAGCCCTAGTGAGATCCAGTCGCTGGAAGGAAGCTAAAACTAGCTGGATTCCACTGTGAAATAAATAAAGGCCCAATGTTGCACCAAGGAGGGGAATTAGCCATGGATTCTCCATCCCAGCAATGTCGACATCAAGACAACTGCTGTTCTAACAGCTCTGCCCTAGGTCAGACTGGAATTGAGGGGAGGTGGTCCTGTGGACTACCTTATGGGAGGGGTGTCAGACTGGGTGATCACACTGCCCCCAGCCACTTTAAACAATGTATGAATCAAGCCCCTGTGCCACAGATGCTCCTCCAACTCGCTCCCACCTCCTGGTAACTTACAGACCCTGGTAATCTTGGTGAGCCCACAGGGGGTTGGGGTGGGCAGGTATCACCTGGTGGCAAGAAAGGGCAGGAGAATGGAGTGCAAAGTTGCTGCCCCTGCTCTGGGCCCAGTTTTTAGGGGAGGGGATGCACCCAGCCAGTGCAGCAGAGGAGGCTCCAAGTGGGATAAAGTGAGACCATCCCAGGAAGAGTGGGGATTTCCTTCACACCCCACCCCACCTGGGCTAGTGAGCCTGAGCCATGCCACAAGTGTGCCTATTCTCAGCTCTTTGCCGAGTGTCAGCACTAGGGGTTTGTTCACATGTGCCCATGCTCAGCTCCTCTGACAGATAGGCAGCACCAGACTGGGTGCCAGCTAATGTGGGGCAGGGCTCAGGAGGGACTGAGGTCTCCCAATTCCTGCCTTATATGGGGGGGATAGGACTTAGCTTACAGCTGTACCCCTTCTGTGAGAGATTTGGGAACCTGGGGGCCCTGCTGGGAAGGCTGAGCCCTTCTTCTTGCCCCCCATGTGTGAGCCAAAAGCAGGGGACTCTGCCCTTCTGGAAGGGGTGTGAGTTTCTCTCCCTGGACTCACAGGAATTGATGTCTGGGGCAGCACCGTCTCTTCCCTAATACCCCCTCTGTGTGAACCAGACCTGGGGCCCCAGCCCTCTGTGGGGGTTTGCGTCACATAACCATGGCCATTGCAATGGGGTTTCCACCTGTTACAGGCAAGACAGCATCTTGAGAGCCATTGGCAGTGGCCTAGTAGGCTGCAGGCTTCTCCTGTCACCAAACAGGTGGCTCACCAGGAGTTTGGGGGAGTTTCAGCCACATAGCAGGGCCCTTGGGATTCAGCAGACCCCCTGTCTGCATTCAAACAAAAGCTTCTTCTCAAAGTTCACTGGGAAACCAAGCCAATGAGTGGGAATGGATCCCTGAGCAAGAGACAGGGCTACCACTCACGTCCATCCCATCCCAGTCCCAGAAACAGGGATTTACAGCATAACCAGGAGTGACTATCACCCAGAGTCAGGGATTAGGGATAGACGGATTAGAGTGATAATGAAACTGGGGAGTTAGAGGGTGAAATTAGGTAGCTCAACACAGGGCCGGCGCAAGGGGTTGTGGCTCCCTGAGCCAGCTTTTGCTCCCCCCCCCCCCCCCCCCGGGGGGGGGGGGGGGGGGGGCCCCCCCCGCCCGGGTTTGCCCCCCCCCCCCCCCCCCCGTGGGCAGGGGGGCGTGCCTGCCCTCCACTCTGGGCTGGCTCGCCCTGCCCCCAAGGCGGAGAACAGCTAGTCCAGGGGTGGAGCAGGCCACCCATGGGACAGACTCCACTCTCCCACCCCTCTCCTGTGCCGGCTCTTCTGCCCTGGGGCGGGAGGGCCAGCCCAGAGGCAGGGCAAGAGAGCAGAATCTGCCCCATGGGCTGGCCTGCTTCACCCCCAGGGGCGGAATGGCTGGCTTGGGAAATGGTGGAAGTTCAGGGTCCAATTTCTGCTCTGGCCTGCCCTGAGCCAGTGGTGCCCTGAGCCAGGGCCTCATTGGCTTATGGGCAGAGCCAGCCCAGGCTCAACAGAGAGATTAAAGGGAAAGAGGGAGATGAGACAGGTCGGGACGGGTGGATGGGGTGTCTGTGGGGGTGGATAGATGATTACATACAAGGATGGACAGCTAAGTTGGGGGGGGTATATGGGGATGGATAAGGACAAGCTAGGTGTATCTTTCCACCAACAAAAGTTGGCTCAATGGAAGTGCAAGCTTTCGAACAACACAGAGCTAATCTTCTGGTTTGGGGAAAGAAATCAGCACGTCTGAGCTAACCACAAGTTAGGGCAGACAGCATAAGGGAGAACAATGCAATAGGTTATTTGAGGTGGAATGGGCACAAGGGTTAGACTGTTGTCTAAAAGGCATCTGAAGTGTGCCATTAAGGAATAGGCCACAGGTGAGTGTTCGATTGTTACAGTGTGCCATGAATCCAGCATCCCCTTATATCCCCAGGTTTTAGTATCCATCAGCACTATGGATTTAAGCTCCCAGTTGCCTGTTGAAACTGGTGCAGGTTTCATTTGAGGATAAGGCACAGGAGGTCAGATGCAGAGCAGCCATTTTGTGAGACATGTTCTCTCATGTGTGATGTGATGTTTTTCTTTTCTATCATTTTTCTGTGAGTTCATTCAAGAGCACAGGCTGGTGCTTCTTTGAGTTTGTGAGTCCTAGTTGGGGTGGGGTGGGGTGGGGTGGGGGGGGGCTACTTCTGATGAGTCGCTTTGCAAGGCTGAGGGTTATTTGAAGATCAGAAAAGAGGTGCAGGAAAGACTGTTTTGTTTTTTCCAGAATGGCCCCATCAAATATGGGTTGAATGTGTTAGATGATAACCTGAATGGGTTTCAGTGAGGGATGGTAGGTGACAGCTAGACATGTACAGTCATTTGATTGTCTTTATCTCTGTATTGAATCAGGTTCTCTTGTGATGTTGGGATGGCCTGTTTCCTATGAACTACTTCTCTGATGGTGGTTTTAAGAGTGTTTAGATGCATATCCTAGACGGGGGGAGGGGTCCCAACCTTTTGAAGGCTGGGGACCCTTTTTCTAAAAACAACAACAACAAAAAAAACCCAACTGACTGTGGCCCCCTGGCTGTATGGAATGTCACTGCCGCTGACCCTGCAGCCGGGGGGGGGGGGTGCTGGAGGAATCTGGCAGGGCTGCAGCAAGGTCTGCCCCCGCATGGCAGAGCAGCAGGGCTGTGGCGGGGGGGGGCCATCAATGAGGTCCAGTGTGGGTCACTCCAACCCCCTCTCGCTTCCCCTGCTGCCTGGGCAACCCCCTCTGCACCTTTTCCCCAACTGTCTGTCCCCAAGACTGACTCCCCCCCCACCCAGAGCCCCCTTACCTGGCTGCTGGAGCCAGAAGCAGCCATGCCATAGGCTGCTCTTCCTGCCCTGAGCATGATCTGAACATGCTCAGGATGGCAGGGGAGTTTTTAAAACTCCCAGCCTGGGGCAGAGCAGCTCACTGCCATTGTCTAGCATCTGGCTCCTGTCTCCTGCTGCCAGGCATCGTTCAGCTGCAGCTCCCAGCCCTTCTGTGGACCCTTTAAATGGCTCTGTGCCCCCCCCCCCCCCCCGGGGTCTGTAGGCCACAGGTTGGGAACGGTCCTCAGATCAAATTCTGTGGCATCTCAGAGCCCAGCTGTGGATAACTTTTGGGGGTGTGTGTCTGGGACAGTTGCTAGATCTCTGGAGCTAAGTGTGATGTTCTGTACGTAGCCAATGGTACGCTTCAGTGGCTGAAACTAATTGTGGGGTCCAGGAAGCTGATGCTGGTGTGGAAGCATTCTTCGGAGAATTTCATGGTGATTGAATCTGTGGTGAAAATCTATAAAGAAGCCAGGGAATGACATGATTAATGTACTTCAGGTATTTCGTTAATGGACAGCTCTCAAGCTTGTTACTTGGATGCTTTTGTTTTCCTGCACGATCATCTGGTAGGTCTGGTGATTTTTCTTCCAGGACACGGAAGCAGCCGAAGACTTCTTGTTGAAGCAGAAGAGAAGCAGCGAGTCCTGTGGCACTTAAAGACTAACAGATTTAATCATTGCATGAGCTTTCCTGGGAGAAAATCCCACTTTGTCAGATGCTTTGACGATGGGGGAACTTACAAAATGGGAGGAAAATAAATGCAAGGGGGAGTGTAAGAGCAGCTGTTCTTCTGTGCTGTGTAAGATGCAGATAGTTTCTCATTTTTTTCTAAGAACAGAGAGGTTAGATGGGGGGGTGGGTAGGTCAAAGAAGCACATGACCCACTCCGCAGTCCCGGGGCCGCCCAGCCAGCTTCAGAGCCATGATGCCCTTGACGGAAAGGTCACAAGCGCCGAAGGCTGCAAGCTGACTCGCGCCGCCGCATGTTGAGCGCAGCGCTGTGCAAGGCATGCTGGGAGTTGTAGTTCTCACCTACCCTGGCAATGCAGAGATTTGCGCTGTTCTCTCTCCCTATCCCTTGTACACACACCCTGTCTGTCTGTCTGTCTGCCTGCCTGCCCGCCGCACCACGCTCTCTAACAGGTGCCACTCATTAACCGCATCCCACTGGCCCAGAAAATGGGAATATAAAAGGTGGGGTCAGCAGTGAAGAAAGCTCCGGATCTCCCACCTTTCACCTTTTCAATGGGGGAAAGGCTTGTGGTGCCATACGTTAAAACCTCCCTCCCGCATGCATGCTGAATGCGTGTGCACACACAACATCCTCACACGCAGGCAGGCCCATGGATGCACAAACACACAAAGTTCATATTGGTACGCACATTCACACGCACACAGAAAAAGGATCTGAGAGCTGAGGCCCCTGAACTGCCTGCCAGAAATAGAAACAAATATGACAGGGCGATCTTTTTCTCGCCTGATCCCTTCTTAGGGGTGAGGGGAAAAAATAGCACAAGGTTAGCGCACAGCTTTTTTCATAACTCAGCTCCTGAGGGGAGGGGTTTTGCCTAATTGATTATTCATGAGAAGGAGGGCCCTGCTGGAGACCTGGCATGGGGAAGGGGATTTGAGGCCCCTCCACTCTTGGGCAATGATTCTCATTCAGTTCCTGGGGCCGGGGCCTGGCTGGATTGGAGCAGGGGGAATGGGACACATATGGGCTTTTCCCTTCTAGGGGATACTGACCCCCCTGTGGCCCTAGAGTATACGCTGCTTGGCTCACTGAGGGGCAGGGAAAATGCTGGGTCTTTTCGCTCGAGGGGTCACTGGCTTTGTTCCAGCCCCCAAGATGGGGGACTAGCTGGGTTGGGTGTGGGGGGAATATGGTATGCTGCCTTTCTTCTCTATGGATCTCTGGCTCTGATCTGCCCTGAGGATGGGGGCTAGCTAGGTTAGGAATGGGAGCAAAAAGTGGATTCTTGAGTTTGCAGTCACTAGGGTGCAGTGCCATAGACCAAATGTACATTGAGCTGTCTGCCGGTGTCATTGCACCACTAATTGTGACAGTGAGCTGTTGTTCCTTGGAAATGCATGTTTAAGGGCCTGGCTATACTGGCCCAGCCCAGGCAGGCAGACCTTCTCACTAGCAGAGCTCAGACTTGCACACCTAGAATAGCCAGGCAGCCACTGCAGCTATGGTGCGGACTCGTGCTAGCCACCTGAGGTGCTGCCCACCCACACCGCTATTTTTTGCATGATAGCGTGAGTCTGTCTGCCTGGGCTGGGTGGCCGCCCCCCCTGCAGTGTAGACTATTGAAGTGCCCAGGCATCCACCCTGTAATCTCCTCGTACCTCCAGTGTCAGTAGTTTGCATGCACACTGTTGTGAAACAGCCTCAGTTCGTACTCCGCACATGGGGCTGGGGGCCCTTTCACAGAGGGTTGCACATTTGACAAGGGGAAAGCTAATGCTCTGGGAAGGGTCACACAGGAATAGTTGGTAGGGCCAGGGAGAATACTCAGGCATTCTGGTCCCTAGGCCCCACAGCTCTACTCCACTAGACCCCTCTCTCCTCCCAGCGCTGAGAATAGCACCCAGGAGTGCAACTGGCTCTTTGCTTGCTTTACTCTACCTCATTAGCTCCCACTCCCTTCCCAGAGCTGAGAAGAGAACCCAGAAGTCCTATCCCCATGCCCCTCTGTGTAACAACTGTAACAAAATCACCCACCCCAATTGAAACTTTTGTAAAAACTAGAGACAAACACAGATATCTGCTTAATAATACACTAGTACATTGGTTCTAAACTTCAATTCACCCCATATTTTCTGTGCATCTAGGACATAACATGTTTTGAGATTGCTGGCGCCGTGGTTAAGTGGAATTCTTCCTCTATCATTTATTTGATTAAATGCTTCATCTAATTGTATCCTGCTCTAATTGCATTGTATCGCTTTATGATTCTTTCCATTCATTCCCTTCCATTATTCTAATTTCTCCATAACATTCCCAGCCTGCCTTCTTGCTAATCCATTGCCTCCTGCTAACTGAATTATTCTGTCATTCTTCTCCTCTTTGTTTTGGCTGCTAATTAATCCGAAGATCATAATGCTACAATAAAAATGAATATCCCAGCTACTGAGGAAAGGAGGGACTCACAGGTGCTCAAGGTCTATCTCCACTGGGTTTGAATGCCAAGCTCCTTTCTGTCCACACCTAATCACCCAGTGCTCAGGACCTGGGTTCTAGAGCCTTCTAGGAGGGTGGGCCAGAGCCCAAACCCTGCTATGACTCAGATCCGAGCCCTGTAATGTGATGGATGCTTATGCACAGGCTTGGAAACACAGATCCCACAAACTTGCTGTCCAATGCACTGTGGTATCGCTTGGGTGCCAAGTGGAGAGGGATAGCTACATAGAGAGGTGTGTGTATAGGGGGCTGGACTGAGGTAGTGTGTGGGGTGAATGCCCAGATGGTGATATTTGGGGTAAGAGAGGTGAGTTTTGGGAGGGAGGGAGGGATGGTGTGACAGAGGGTCAGCATGGCTATGGCTGCTTCCACAGACAGATGAGTCAGGGAGGCAGGCCAGATAAAGCATCATTTACGATTTTGTTATTCCATCCAGTTTCCCTCCCTCCCTTGTGTTTCCCTAGGCAGGGCCCTGCGGCAATAGGGCACAAGCAAGAGCCCCTCTGCCAGCCTTTTCTGCTGTGGGACTTGACTTCCCCACTGCGCCCCTTTTCACCCCCAGCAATGCTTGAGCCAGCTCCAAAGGGGCAGCCGTGTTAGTCTAGCAAAGCAAAAAAACCAAAGACAAAGTGGGATTTTCTCCCACCAAAGCTCATGTGCTAAATAAATCTGTTAGGCTCTAGGGCCACAATAGTGGCTAGCACCTCTGCTTAACATGCAGAAGATCCTAGGTTAAATTCCCAGGGGGTTAGACTCGATGATCTCACAAGGTCCCTTCCAGCCCTATGATTTGATTTGACTCCTTGTTTTTTTTCTGCTTGAGCCAGTGGGGGGGGGGGGTCCTGGAGAGGAGTGGGCGGCATCAGACGAATAATAAATAAGGGCAGGGGAGGAGCCTCTTGCTCCGGAAGGTGGGGCGAGGGTCCCCCGGCCGGGGGGCGGGTTCATGAATAATGCACAAGCGGGGTAAATAATACATGAGGGGCGGGGCTTGGGCCGCATTTGCTGCAGCGGCTGCAGGGAGCGGAGACCCGGCGGCTCCTTCGTGCCGCGCCCGGTGCCAGGCCCTGCGCCCCCCCCCGTTTGCAAACTCCCCGTGCGCACCGCACCGCACCGCACCGCACCGCACAGCACCGAGCCGGGCCGGCGGGAGGCTGCAGGATGTCACGGCCGCTGTCGGATTACGAGAAGAGGAAGCAGATCAGCGTGCGCGGCCTGGCCGGGGTGGAGAATGTCTCCGACCTCAAGAAAAACTTCAACCGGCACCTGCACTTCACCCTGGTCAAGGACCGCAACGTGGCCACCCCCCCGCGACTACTACTTCGCCCTGGCCCACACCGTGCGCGACCACCTGGTGGGGCGCTGGATCCGCACCCAGCAGTATTACTACGAGAAGGACCCCAAGGTGCGCGCACGGCCCCCCTTGGAGGGGGCGGCTTTGGGGACAGGCTGCGGGGGCGCAGGTCTCGGGATGCGCTGGGGAGGGGGTGAATGCCCGTGGGGCGCCGGTGGGGCATGCTGGGGGGCACTGGGCAGGGCAGAGGGGTATCAGCTGTGGGGGGGAGGTGGCAGTGCCTGGGGGAGCAGGTTGTTAGGATGTATTGGCCAAAGAGGTACCAGAGGTTTGGAGGTGTGAATGTCCATGGGGCATTGGTGGGTTATGCTGGGGTGCACTGGGCAGGGCAGAGGGGTATCAGCTGTGTGCACTGGGGAGGTGGCAGTGCCTGGAGGTGCAGGTTCTCAAGATGCATTGAGGAGGCAGGTACCAGAGCGGTGAGAAGTGGATGCCATGGGGCACTGGCAGCGTATGCTGGGGTGCACTGGACAGGGCAGAGGGGTATTGGCTGTGTGCGTTGGGCAGGAGGGTGGTAGTGCCCAGGGGCTCACAAGGGAAGGGAGGGCTCAGCACCCAACAGCTGAACCAGGGCAGTGGTGGTGGGGCTGCCAGGGAAGGAGCTGGACATAGCAGCAGGGCTGCGGGAGAGATTTCAAGGTGCAGGGAATGCCAGGTATCAGGCAGGAAGGGGGCCAGAAGGGTCTGCAGCAAGACAGTGGGGCATCAGTGTGAGATCTGCTGTGAGTGGGATCACCAGGAAAGGGGCAGCAAGAGGCAGGGAAGGAGACTAATTAGGGGCTGGGCATGCCTGGGGCACTGGTGGGCGCACAACAGAGGGGCCTCCCTGGCAGATCAGAGCTGCTGCTGGGAACTGCACTCTGTTGGTGTCAGGGATGTCTGCCTGCTGAAGAGGACGCTTGCTGTAGGGAAGGGGATGGAGAAGGGGGCAGAGGTTGACAAATTCAAATCCCCTCCCATGTGTGAGCTAAGTCCTTACCTCCTCCTGTTCTGGGAGCCAGACTGGAGTGCTGGGACCCCCTGTGCCACATTGGCTCAGCATGCGCTCCACATAGGGTAGAAATCCCAGCTGTTTTGCACCCACCAGTGGCCCCAGACCAGACCCTTCTTCCATGCAGGGGGCAGAGTCCTGATCTATTGCCATGGAGGGTTTTGGGATCAGATGCATGGGGCCCATCCAGCCTATCTCCATCTCTGCCCCCTGCCAGACTAATGGGGCCCATCTATCCCAATGCCTGGTGGCTCACAGGACAGCACCCCTGGCCCATCGTGGGGACAGTGACAACTGAGCACAGCCTGTAGTTACCCTCTCTGGGGGGACTGGGATGAGTCCTGCCTTTCTCACTTGGCATCTTCCCAGTCCATGGCTATTGTCCCTACCCACTGGGCCAGTGCTAGCCAAATGGGGGCTCTACACAGGAATTTTGGGGGGGGGGGCAATGCAACATGTCCTAATGATTAATAGGGAGCCCCTTGAGCTGGTCAGGATCCTAAGCAACTGCATAGTCTGCTTTGGCCTAGCACCGGCTCGACTTCCTGTGTGGTGGAGACAGTGGGCTGCTGCTCTGCCAGTGGGGGAGGAGAGCTGCGGAAGGGGTGCACCATTGTCAGTGTCTGGGCCCCACTCCAAGAAGCTGGTGGGGGGCTGTGCCTCACAGGGTGGTTCCTCCATTGACCCACATGGACCCAATCCACTTGCCCTCCCCCGCCACCTCTACTCCTGCCCTTCTCCCACTTGCCAGTCCCTCTTCCTTGCCCCATCACCCCTCAAGCCCTTTGCTTCTTGCCCCCCCAATGTTTTCTTTCCCCCCATGGATCCCTGCTGCTCTCCACAGCATCCTCCTTTCCTATTATCCCTTGTTCTTTCCCTCCCTGGCCCCCACCTCTCACTGCAAACACTTGGCTGTGATTCATCCCTTCTGGCCCCCCCCCACCTCTTTCTCCCTGGCAAGCCCCCAAGTCCTGTGTGTGTGTGAACTAAGGAGTTGGCAGACCTGTACTTGGGGCTGAGGAGTCACAGTGGGGCCATTAATGCCTCTCCTGTTCCATGGGGGGGAAGGCTACTGTGAATGCCCCTTTAATATTGTGTGTGCAGATATGAAGAGCTGATGGAGACAGTGCATGGCATGCTGGGAGATGGGGGACCTGCAAGGGGGGACCTAGAGTTGAGGAGAGGTTTGGGGTTATAAGGCAGGGGGTGGAGGGGGGGCAGGTTTGGAGGAGGAGGGAAGTGGGCAATGGGATAGGAAGACCTTCCCCTCTAGGGGGCTCTGCCT
The DNA here is from genome assembly GCA_007922195.1 of Podocnemis expansa. Lineage (NCBI taxonomy): Eukaryota > Metazoa > Chordata > Testudines > Podocnemididae > Podocnemis > Podocnemis expansa. Next base: position 32,013,198 of record ML681973.1, on the reverse strand, counting down.
GTGACCCAGCAGCAGGTGGGGGACTGGGGGACTCACTGGGGCAGGAAAAGGCATATAGGGCCTTTCCCCAGAAGTGACAGCAGGGGAGGTGGGGAGGAATCTCAGCGGACCCTATTGCAGTGTCTGTGGGGCAGCCATACAGGCTGGTTAAATTTAGCCTAGCTTGACATTTGCTGTTGACTTTTGCCATTTAATCTGGGAAAGAGCCTGTGTCAGCCGGGGGGGTGGGGGAACCTGCCTTGGTGGCTGGTGCGGCAGGGCTGGGATACTGGATAGGGCCAGTGGCTGCATATCTGAGATGGGCTGACATAGCACGGCTCATGCCCACCTGCCCTCCCCCCCTGTGCTTAGCTGGGCAGTGGGTGGCTTTGAATGGAGATCGGCTATATTCAGAAGCAGGGGGTTGATCTATGGACCACAGCAGCCAGCCCCCCACCTTCCTATTTCCCTTCCCCCTGTATAATGTCCTGCCCATGGGCCCATCAGTGAGAAATGGAACATGGAGCGTTTCCCAGCTAAGGGGCACTGTATCCTGTTCAGCCCCATGGTGGGAAGACGGGAGTATTCAGTGGGGCAGGGTATAGGACATGGGGCATGTTTCCCAGGGCAGAGGCTGACAACCACCCACAACCCACACTCATCCCCCTCTGTCTGCAGCGCATCTATTACCTCTCGTTGGAGTTCTACATGGGCCGCACGCTGCAGAATACGATGGTGAACCTGGGGCTGCAGAACGCCTGTGATGAGGCCACCTACCAGGTACCCCAGCACCAAATGGAGGGAATGGGGAGGATCATGGAGGAGAGGGGGTAGGGCAGGGAGAGGCAGCAGTGGCAGCTGTTGGCAGTGGGGTGGGTGATGGGGAGGTGGCTGCTCTTCCCCTAACACTCCCATTTCCTTCCCTCCACAGCTGGGCCTGGACATGGAGGAGCTTCAGGAGATCGAGGAGGATGCGGGGCTGGGGAATGGGGGTTTGGGGCGCCTGGCAGGTGAGGGGGCCTAGGCCCAGTCTGTAGGGGGAAGGGAGTGAGTTTGGCAGCCACTGAGTGAACTGGCCTGTGTATCCCAGGCTGGGAGAGCCCCCTAGGTACACACAACCAGCCTCCCAACACTGGCCCCTGAAATTTCGACCCCTCCCAGATAGATGTCTCTGCCCACCACGCTCCACTGCCTCCCATAGACATACACGCCTAGTCTCTCACACTGCCCCTGCAGGCACACCTCTGTGCCAGAAACATGGCTCTGCCCAGCAGTTGAGGGGGATCCCTGGAACCCATTCAGCCCCTGCAACCACGTGAGCACCTTCCCCACGTGCTTTGCAGGGCAACCCACCCCCATCACTGGAACCCCATTGTTTGACCCTCACCCCCTTTATCTGCCCCCCCCATCCCTATCCATTTTCCTGTTGTCCTGATCTGGCTGTTACTGTGGTGGCTACACCTCATCTGCCCTTGATCTGACTGTAATGCCTCATGCTGCCCCCACCCTTTCCCCCTCAGCCTGTTTTCTGGACTCCATGGCTACCCTGGGACTGGCTGCCTATGGCTACGGCATCCGCTATGAGTTTGGCATCTTCAACCAGAAGATCTGTGGGGGCTGGCAGGTGGGTCACACCCCCTCCCCCCCGCAATGTGGGGAACGGGACAGGGGTTCATTTCCCCCAGGAGAGCAGGGTGAGACAGAAAACCTGCTCCTTCCTGAGGGGTTGTGTCAGGTGAGGTTTCAGCTAGGCAGGCAGGGCACTAAGGGGCAGGGGGAGGAAGTGGGTGGGATGTGGGGCAGAGCAGTTAAGTTGCTAGCAGGGTGGGCTAAGAGATCCAGCAGGCTAATTGCCCAGAGGGGTAGGGATCAACATGGGATGCCTGGGGTGGGGAGGCAGTGGGTGTGGTGGGGTGAGAGTGATCCCTGCAGGAGATGGGGGGGGGTCTCTGGAGGTGGGCTGCCCTGGCGTGTTTTAAGAGATCTCAGTGGGGAGTGCAGGGTGGCACTAACCCTTCCCCTCCTGGCAGGTGGAGGAGGCTGATGATTGGCTGCGCTATGGCAACCCTTGGGAGAAGGCCCGTCCTGAGTACATGATCCCAGTGCACTTCTATGGGCATGTGGACCATGGGCCTGATGGAGCCAAGTGGGTCGACACACAGGTGAGTCTGGGCAGCCTTGGCAAAGCACAAGGGTATTTCCACACCAGCATGTGGGCGTGGGTGTATCTGCATGGGAAGGACTGGCAGGCGTGTGTGTGCACCTGCATAAGAGTGGGTGTGCAGGAGCATGTGTCCTTGGGCCCGAGGGAGTGTATGTACGTTCGCATGCATGGCCGTTAGTGCACAAGCCTTGTGCATGGGGGTGGAGGTGCATTTGCATCGCTTCACGTGAGTGTGTATATATGCCTGAAAGCAGGGCCGTAACTAGGGTGGGGCAAATGGAACAAAGCCCTGGGTGCCAAATTTTAGAGGGCGTCAGGCCCTACCTGGCCCGAACAGGAGTGGGCGTTTGCCAAACGCACATTCCTCTGGGCACCAGGCTGGGGCTGGGGGAGTTCAAAATCTCCCGCCCTGCCCCTGAGCTTGGTCAGGAGCAGAGGGCAAGGAGCAGGGGAAGAAGCCCCTGGCCATGCCACATGGTTAGATAGAGCAGCTCTAGCCTCCTGGGACCCACGTTCAGGCCAAGTTGGGGAAAGGCGCAGGCACCCTGTGGGGGACCAGGACAGGAGAGCCATTGGCTGGGCAGGTGAGTGGGTGCGGTCTTGGCTTGGCCTGGTAGGGAAGGTGCCTGCTGGTCTGGGGGGACTCATCTTGGCTGGGCCAGCCCTGTGGACTGGGCTTGGCCGGTGGGGAAGGCATCCTCTGGCCAGTAGGAAAGGTGTCCTACAGGGGGAACCTCCCAGCCTGTGGGGAAGATACCCAGCCAGGAGACTCTGAGAGGTGGCAGGATTTGTATCCAGCTGCCCCCGATGACTGGGGCTGGATCCGGCTCCAAGTGGTGGTGGTGGTGGGGCACATCTGGGGCTGCTTGCCCCAGGCACCAACTTTTCTAGTTATGGCCCTGCCTGAAAGTGTGCATTTAAAAGCACACAAGAGGGCATTTCCATGCAAGTGTGAGTCCCCCTGTCCTCACACTCACATGTACATTTACACAAGTGCCTCCATGCATGTGTGATTGCCCAGAAATGCAAGCCCATTGTATTAGAATCAGCATTCTTACCAGCCTGGGAGTACCTGGGCAGGGAGCCAGGATGCCTGGGTCCTTTCCCTAATGGACTGAGGATTTGGTTCCCCTGGTTGTATAGTTTCCCCGCCTGTGAAGGGGGGAGGAGGAGGATACCAATGGGACATGAGGTTGAATGGCTTCCTGGGAATGGTGGGTGCTGAGCTGTCTGCTCTGAAGCCTGCCAGGTGGACACTGACCCTGCTGTCCTTCGGCAGGTGGTTCTGGCTCTTCCCTATGATACACCTGTACCTGGTTACCGCAACAACACCGTTAACACCATGCGCCTCTGGTCCGCCCGGGCCCCCAACGAGTTCAATCTCAAGGACTGTGAGTGAGGGGGGAGCCATGCAGCCTGGGCATGGGTTTGTGTGTCTGTTGGACTCATCGCAGCAGCCCAGGGAGCTAGGCTGTCAGATCCCTCTGCTGAGCATGGCTGGGAGACAGCTACCGAAAACCAGGGATGGAAGCAACCTCCCCCTACAGTCAGTGGTGACCCCAATGGCCCGCCATGAAGGATCCCCTTATAAACACCCTACCCTTCCCACCAGTGAGCTGGCTGGGTAAAGAATCCCTGTATAAACAGCCGCTGTTCCCCGCCCCAGAGGCAGCTGCTCCTCGGCACCAGATGAGGGATCCTTCTGTGAACTAAGGTCCTGTTCTCTTTCTGCCTTAGTTAATGTTGGTGGTTACATCCAAGCTGTGCTGGACAGGAACTTGGCTGAAAACATCTCTAGGGTGCTGTACCCCAATGACAATGTGAGTAGCCCTCTGTTCCCTCCAGTGTCTCCTGCATCCACTGTGGGGTCTTCTTGGGGGAGCCGGTCATTAAGGACCCTTTTAGACCTGGGACATGGACTCTAAATTTGGGGGTGGGTTTGCTTCCACATCCACTCCCCAATTCCAGCAGTGGGGATAGGGATCAGGTGAATGTAAATCTCACTAGCCATTGGTCAAAGCTGGGATTTCCCTCTGCTCCCTGATCCATGTCCCAGTGATGTCTCTAATGTGACCTCCTTCAAGATCTCTGCAACCATGTGGGACCCCAGGTGGGAAAGTGAGACCCCATCTATTGCTTGGGTGGATTGTTCCATCCCTGCTCATTGCAGTGAGAGCTGGAAGTTGGGACTCCTGGGTTCATCCCTGCCCTGCAGGGGGAGCAGAGTCCAGTGGCTAGAACAGGGTGTTGGGTGGCCATTCCCAGGTTCACTACTACTTGCCCTGTGCCATGTCAGGGGCTGCAGAGAGCTTGTGCTATATCTGAATCCACTGGCCCAGTTTGAGGGTGGAGGTGCACAGGCCTGGAGTGGTTTGGTGGATGCCTTGTCCTTAGCTGCTCCTCCTTGCTGCAGTTCTTCGAGGGGAAGGAGCTGCGTCTGAAGCAGGAATACTTCGTGGTGGCAGCCACCCTGCAGGACATCATCCGCCGTTTCAAATCCTCCAAGTTCGGCAGCCGGGACCCCGTCCGCACCTCCTTTGATGCCTTCCCTGACAAGGTACTGGCCTCTGCAACAGGGGGCGCTGTAGGGAGTGGGGCAGCTGTGTTGGCTGTGGGATCACTCCCAATTACCCCACCCCCTCCCAGCAGGGGGTGTTTTGGGGAGTGGGGTAGGAGTGCTGGTTGTGTTGGGAGACCCTGGCTGCTTCAGCTAGCAGCTTCCCACACAAGCGCTTCCATCCTGAGTCTTTGGCGATCTCAGCTCTGCCTCTCTCCTGTAGGTTGCTATCCAGCTGAATGACACACACCCCTCCCTTGCCATTCCTGAGCTAATGAGGGTGCTAGTTGATATTGAGAAACTGGACTGGGACAAGGTAAGGGGTATTTGCCTAGCACAGGGGGGAACATGGAGCAGTAGGGAGTGGGTGTTGTTGTTTGGCTGCTAAACAGCCCCCAAACCCCACTGCAGAGGTTGCTACATCTCAGTGCTGGGCCAGGGATCGTCCTAGAGTATGTCTCTTCCAGGCCTGGGACATCACGGTAAAGACCTGTGCCTACACCAACCACACGGTGCTGCCCGAGGCCCTGGAGCGCTGGCCCGTCCATCTCTTGGAAAACCTCCTGCCCCGGCACCTGGAGATAATCTACGAAATTAACCAGAGGTTTCTTGATGTAAGCTCTGTTCCTGGGGATGGGGCACAGTTAATCCAGAAAAGTTCCTTTCTGTCCATATGTGTCCGGGACTGGAACATGTTCATCCAGAACTCCTGGGTTCTATTCCCAGCTCTGGGAGGAGAGTGGGGTGTAGCAGTCTAGAGCTTGAGTGCTGTCAGGACTCCTAGGTCATTTCCAGGTCTCTGCAGATACATGTAGTCTCTTGCTGGAGTAAGACTGAGGATGTGATCAGGAACTTGAGGTTTGTGATTCTGGGAGGCGGGCATGGGCACAGGCACTTGGGATTGGCTCCCACTGGGAGGCTGGGGAGATGGGTGTCCTCAGGCTGGGAGAATAGGGAACCCCCCATTTTCATTTCTGGGGGTGCCTACTCCATCCAGATTGTGCCATGTCCCCCACCCCAGAAAGTCTATGCCATGTTTCCTGGGGACCATGATCGGCTGCGGCGCATGTCCATGGTGGAAGAGGGCAGCATCAAGCGGATCAACATGGCACACCTATGCATTGTTGGCTCACATGCTGTCAACGGAGTTGCCCGCATCCACTCTGACATCCTCAAGAAGACTGTGTATGTGGCCCACATCTGGCTGTGCTCCATCCCCTCACCCTCCCTATGCTTCGTGCACTCCCTAGTCTGTGCCACCTGCCACTCCCATTCTTTCTCTTCTTGTTCATCCCTTTTCCCTATTCTTTCCCTTTTTCATTCATTCAAGTTCTTTTCTCTTCTCTTTTTCCCTCCTATTTCACCCTTTTTAAAATTCTTTCATTCATTTTCCTTTCCTCTTTCTATTTTCTTTCTTTCCCTCTTCCTCTCTTCACACCCTCGTTCCTTTTTCTCCTCTTTTGGCCCTTTCTATTTTTCCTGTTTCATTTGTTTTTTCCTCTTAATTTTTTCCAAAATCACTTTCCTTTATGTTCTTTTATTCTCTTCCCTTTATTTTTTTCCTGATTTGATTCATTCTTTCTTGATCATGTCTTTCACTTCTTTTCTCTCTCATCGATTCTTTCATTTGTTCTTTCTCTCCCGATTCCTTTGCCCTTTTGCCATCTGGTTCATTTTTTGGCCCTGCTTTAATTCGTTCATTCCTTGGGCCTCTCATTCAGTTGTTACTCATTTTGTTCCCTTTCTCTCACACCCTCCAGCTTCAAGGATTTCTATGAACTTGAGCCACACAAATTCCAAAACAAAACCAATGGCATCACACCTCGGCGCTGGCTGGTTCTGTGCAACCCAGGACTGGCTGAGGTCATTGCCGAGGTGAGTGCAGGGATGGGGGGGAGTCCTGGTGGGGAAGAGTCCTTGGGCATGATACGAAGGGGTGGAGATATGAGGGGAGGGTTCAGAGGATGGACCACACAGAAGCAAGTATGGGATCTTTGAGGGACACCATTGAGGGACTATGAGGTTGACAGACAAGAAAGGGAGATTTGGGGGGCATGCTGCCATGCAGGGATGAGGGGGATTTGCAGGCTGGACCCTTCTCCTCTGCCTTGCCCCTGGAAGGGCAGAGCGAGTGTTTGCCCAGCCTCTCTTCGGTGCCAGGCCTGGCTCTGACCCTTCTTCCTTCCCAGCGCATCGGGGAAGACTACATCTCTGACCTTGACCATCTGAAAAAACTTCTGGCTTTTGTGGATGATGAAGGATTCATCCGGGATGTCGCCAAAGTTAAACAGGTACTGGGGGGCGGGGGGGGGAATGGGACCTGGAGCCTTTCCACTGGCTCTGATCTGGCGGGGAGGAGAAATGGGGTTTTGGTTCCCATCTCTGTGCTTCCTTCCCAGGAGAATAAGCTGAAGTTTGCTGCCTACCTGGAGAAGGAGTACAAGGTGAAGATCAACCCCAACTCCCTTTTCGACGTGCAGGTGAAAAGGATCCACGAATATAAGAGGCAGCTGCTCAACTGCCTCCATGTCATCACCCTCTACAACCGTGAGTGCCGGAGAGCTCAGGTGTCCAGGCTGCCACCACTCACCTCTCTAAACTGAGAGATCCCAGCCGCGCCCTCCCACTCTAACCACTAGTCTCCACTCCACCTTTCAGTGGCTCTGACAAGAGCAGCCCTCCAGTGATAGAATGGGAACCAGGTCCAGAGGTACCAGCCGGGATTGGTAGTGAGGAATTGCAGCTGAGGGTCAGGCGGGTTCCCTTGGAATGGGACTTTGAGCAGCCACTGAACTACTCGGGCCCATTTGCTGACTCTTCCCACCTATCAGGCACCCAACTCCAGACCAGCTACACTCACTGGGCAGCCCAGGGACTGGTCTGCTGCTGGCCCTGTTTCCTGACACTATGATTCTGAGCCCATGTCTCCCACTGTCTCCCTGCAGGGATCAAGAGGGAGCCCAACCAGTATTTTGTGCCACGCACCGTTATGATTGGCGGCAAGGTGAGACCGGAGGGCTGGGTGGCTAAGGTCCACCCCACTCAGCGCTGCAGTCACTTGGGCTGGGGGTTAAACCACAGTCTCTCACGCTCCACCCCCTTCCCACAGGCTGCCCCAGGCTACCACATGGCCAAGATGATCATTAAACTTATCACGGCCATTGGGGACATCGTTAACAATGACCCTGTCATCGGTGATCGTCTCAAGATGATCTTCTTGGAGAATTACCGTGTTTCCCTGGCTGAGAAGGGTAGGGAGGCTGTGACCTCTGACCTTACTATCCTCCCTCATCACTGCTCCAGGTCAGGCTGAGGGCCCCTCTACCCCCAGTGCAACTTCTGACACCAGTGTTCTCCCACTCCAGATCAGGCCTAGCCGGTTGTCTGCACCTTTCAGCAACTTTTGTCCTCCAATCCCGCCATCTCTTCCATCCCAATTCAGAGCCATGTGTGTCACACATGGCAATTAGGATGGGACCCCTGGGGTACTGCAGTGCCCTTTCACTGTCCAGCCTGGGCCATCTCTCACAAAGCTAGGTCAGTGACAAGCTATAAACCATTGCAGGTGCTGGGATCACTTTGCCATCCACATGGCGAGACCCACACCCAGCTAAAATGCATAAAGGCTCCCCAAATCACTCCTGAATTACACAGCAAGAGGCACCGACCAGTCACCCCAGCCTTGCACCCCCAAAATATGCCATCTTATGGTTCTAAGCACTCGACACTTGGACAGGGCAAGCTCCTTGATGAGTTTGCCACTCTGACCAAGGGTAGTAGGTGTGTGACAGGCCTTGGTAATCTGGGGTGAGATTCTCTAAGCACTTCAACCAAAACCATACTGTTTTGGGTAAAATATAAATCAGGCTTATTAACAAGAAGAAGATGGATTTTAAGTGTCAGACGTAGAGATCAAAGTTGGTTATGTAAGAAATAAAAATAAAAACTGCAGTCCCAGGGATGTCAAACACATTTGTTGCAGCAGGCCACATTTGACTTAAATGTACTTGAAGTTGGCCGTACATACATAAATTGAAATACTAGATCCTACCCTCTCATGGCATCAGGATGTCGTGTGTATGCAAGACTGCGCTCTGTGATATCACACTCTCTCTCCCTAACAGAGGCTGGTCTTGCTGTATCCTGGAGCCCAGTCTTGCATACCCAGGGCTCCGCAACGTCGTGAGACCCAACACTCTCGCAGCATCACACAGCATTGGGTACATGAGACTGAACTCCTCGATACCTCTCTGTTAGGGAGAGAGTGTGGTCTTACAGAGCATAATTGTGGACCAGAAGGAAGAGGTTCATGGGCTTTATCCAGCCCACAGACGAAGCAGGACTGCAATCAAACAGCTTTTCTCACCGTCATGGGTGTTACAGGCAGCTTACAGTTCTTAATGAACAGGCTGAATTTCCTCTGGCCCTGGGGCCAATCTTACCAGTTCAAAATCTTTTGCCTTCCAGACAGTCTTCCAGGCATTAAGATAGCAGGGGAGAGAAACCAAGAGATGATGTCACTGCCTCTCTTTTATGCTTCCAGCTACTAGAAGGACCCTGGCAGGGAGGTGGGGTTTAGTTAGTCCTTCCTGGGTAGAGGTTCCCTCTGAGAACTTGCTGGGAGTGTGGATGCTTCTAGATGGGCTGTCAACACATCTGCCTGGACCACACACAAATCTGTCTTACTGGGTGCTGCTTTATCACCAGTGAAAGGTTAGCTATGGGATCTTCTAGCATTCCCATCACACACATTGCTGACTTCACATCTGACAGCATGTACAATCCAACAGGGTAGCAATGTTTAACAGAGCAAGACTTTTCAAATGGTGCCTTACAGGGTGAACTTGGTACAGCATGTCACATCAGCTCACAGTGATGAATCCAGAAGTCCAGGAATGCTTCTTTGAGGGGGAGTGTCACAGTGGCCTCTGACCCTCACATCACCCTCCCCCTCACACCATTGTCCTGGATCAGGCATATGGGCCCATTTGCCCTACATGGTGCCTACAACCCTACCACTCCCCACCCAGCCCATTAAGCCCATCTCTCCCACAGTGATCCCGGCGGCTGACTTGTCTGAGCAGATCTCCACGGCTGGCACGGAGGCCTCGGGCACTGGCAACATGAAGTTCATGCTGAACGGGGCACTGACCATTGGCACCATGGACGGTGCCAATGTTGAGATGGCAGAGGAGGCAGGAGAGGAGAACATCTTCATTTTTGGCATGCGCGTGGAAGATGTGGAAGAGATGGACAGGAAAGGGTGGGGACTGGGCACCTACCTCTTCCTTGTGTGGGGAACCCAGCCGCCAGGCCTCAATCCCATGCCCCCTTTCCTGCTGCCGGATTCCTGTCCTACCCCTACTTCGCTGCCAGAGGCCTCTCTCCTGATGCCCAATGTGTCCCTCAGACCAATCCCAGATTCCTCCTATCAGCTACTGTCAGGGCCCCCTCCCATCACTGCTTGCTCTCCTGCTGTTAAAATCCCCCCCCACACACCTGGGTTCTCCCCATGCCATGTGCCTGCCCTCCTGTTGTATCCTGCTCCAGTCCCTCAGCCTGTCTTCTCCATGCTGTTGGGTTCCCTCCCAGGGGCTGGTGGATGATCCAGGTTAGAGGGGGCTTGGGAAGCCCCTGGGGAGAGACCCAGCTGTGTGGCTGTGCTTGTGGTTTGGGGGGTGTCCCTGAGGCCAAGCCATGATCTTGAGGTAAACTGCTCCCCTTTTCTCACCCCGGCCCCAGCTATTGTGCCAAGGACTATTACGACCGCATCCCAGAGCTCAAACAAGTTATCGACCAACTGAACAGTGGCTTCTTTTCCCCTAAACAACCCCAGCTCTTCAAGGACATTGTCAACATGCTGATGAACCATGACAGGTGAGAGGGCTCTGGGGAGAGGGAATTGAGGACAGAGGCAACCAGGCCTGCTATGAGGTGGAGGGGTTCAGTGCCCAAGTCTGAGGGGTGAGAGGTCTAGTGGTTAGAGCATGGGAGGATGCCAGGACTCCTAGGTTCTGTTCCCACTGGAGCACACAGTGAAGTTGAGGGAGGGTAACAAGCCTTTGGAGCAGGGACCCCTGACCGGGGGTGTCTGCAACTGTCGGTGGTCTTGGCTGAGGCTCGCAGTGTTGTTCCCGACTGTGGGCAGCAGGTGGTAGTATATGCAAGCCCCTGCCCCCTCACCCATCCTGATCCCTTCCTGCTTCTACCATTGCAGGTTCAAAGTGTTTGCAGATTACGAAGCCTACATCAAATGCCAGGAGGACGTCAGTGCCCTCTACAAGGTGAGTGTGCACCCCCTACTGGCATGTGGGGTACTGCACCCAACTCTGGGAAGGGAGTGGTGTCTAATGGTTAGAGTGGCAGCGGATGGCTGGCAGACAGGGCTCCTGGGTTCTATTCCTGGACATCGTGGCTCAGATCAAGGCTCCTTGATCCCAGAAAGATGCTGACCAGCTCCAGAGAGAGGGACCCAAGGGACAGGATGAGCTTTATAGGGGAAAATGAAAAAAATCAAAACCCATCCAACTCAATCCTGCCACATCTTGACAGGGAGATGAGAACCAGGCAGGGTGACCAGATGTCCTGATTTCATAGGGACAGCCCCAGCATTTGTGGCTTTGTCTTACATAGGCACCCACTGCCCTCCACTTTCTGTCCCAGATTTTCACACTTGTGCCTGGTTCTTGGGTGAACAGACAGCAACAGTAGAGGTGTGTGATGTGAAAGAGGCAGCTCAGGCATGGGGAAAATGGGACGTGTGTGTCCCTATAGATCTTTCCTTTTACTCATCTTTCTTTCAAGGTGTTCAAACTTAACAACAGACAGTGGTAGACATTTGAATTCACCCATGTGTGCCCATACATGTTCCTTTTACCCATCCAGGTACCACCCCATGTTCCTCTTTCTCCATACACCCTCCTCTGTCTGTCCATCTATCCATCCATCCATCACCATACACACCATTCCAGTTCATCACCATACTCACTCCTCCCTTGCTCTGTTTGTCCATTCATCCCCATGTTTACCCCTCCATATCTGTACACCCTCCCCATGCCTCTGTCTATCCATCCGTATCCCTCCCCACCCATGGCCAGCCTCCCCCATAAACACTCATCCAGCCTCCCTGGCCCTATCCCCAGCCATTCAAGTGTGAGTGTTGCTAACCTGTCTCTCTCCCCACCCCTCCAGAACACCAAGGAATGGACCAAGAAGGTCATTAAAAACATCGCTGCGTCGGGCAAGTTCTCCAGTGACCGCACCATCGCACAGTACGCCCGGGAGATCTGGGGCGTTGAACCCACTCACCACAAAATCCCTGCACCTGATGATCCCCGCGAGTAGCCCCCCCAACCCCTGAGGCCTGCCTGCCCCTATCCCTCACCCCCATCCATCAGCCTAGCACCAGCAGGTGCCAGCAAGTAACAGATGCTATGTTGGCTTCCCCCAGATGCTCAGCACGTCCCGCATCATGTGGGGGCCCCTCCCTGCATTTTAGAGGGGGATCACCCTGCACTTCACCAAGAGAACTGGCTCTTAGCTCCTGCCTCTGCCTAGCTGAGGATAAGCAGTGGGAAGGTGGGATTCCCATGCTCCCCCCCCTTCAAATTCCAAGGGTGTGGAGGGGAGTGAAAAAGCCTAGAGAATTGAGTTGTGGGGGGGGCTAATGTCCTCCTCTGCTCTCTCTCTACCCCCCCCCCCCAACATGCTATTTATTTAAAGGTGTGGACATTTCCTCCATTCTCATGACACTATCCAGTCCACTTGGGAGGTGAAGATCCATATATGTTTGGGGGGTATGCATGGAGTCTAGAGGTTAAAAGCCCACAGTCTGTGAAAGAGACAGAAGAGTATGTGAGTTCCCATGGTGAAGAGGGGAGTGAGGAGAGGAGCTGTGGGGTGGAGGTGGGCTCTATTCTTAGCAGGATGCCAGCACTTTAACCCCCTTCCTAAAGCATCCTTATTGCACATGACCGTGTAAGACCCCCCATCTGCTTGATTATCATTGTTGGGGTGGAGGAGGCTCTGCCTTTATCACCCTAGGATGGTTTTAAATTGGGGGGTGGGGGAAATCAGTATCCAACCCTGGAGGCTTTCAAAACAGGCACTGGCCCTGGCTTGTATCTCTATCCACACATCCTGTATTCACTTTGCTGCATCTCAGTACCTGTTTCTAGCCCCGCACAGCCCAGTGCTACCACTTGGAAAATCATGCTTTGTTTATTTTGTTCTTCCTGGTTTGTGTGAAGCCAGCAGGTGTGGGTGGCACTAGGGCAGGACTCCTGGGTTCCTTTTCCAGCTCTGGGAGAGGAGTGGGGTCTAATAGTTAGACCAAGGAGGGTGTGGGTCTCAGGACTCCTGGGTTCTATCCTTTCCCCTGTTGCTACACCTCAGTAGCTACTATTTTTCCTGGGATCTGAGATGCCTGTCCCACAGCCAGCTGAAGCTATGCGTCCTGCCACGTACTTGCTGTTAGGGTGTTGGTTTTTTTCATTTGTTGTTTTTTTTTTTTTAGGAGTCCTTCCTAACTTATGGCAGGGAACCTGTGCAAATAACCTATGACTTTTAACTATTTAAATTGGGGGTGGATGGGATGGAACATGTTAGGAATTTGAATGACAGCCCCACGTGTATGGGTCCTAGCCCATGCCCACACATCATCAGGGAGTCTAAGAAGCTGTGGGGTATGGCTCTCCACCCCCACCTTCCCTCAGCTGTGGCGGGTCTGAGACCAGCTGCCAGCAATAAAGATGACATTCAATGCTCTGTGGTTGTGTTGCTTCCCCCTGCCCTTTGGATATTTGTCTATCTTCCCCTCACCCAGAAACTAGGGTCTTTCTCCTAACCCTGTGCCACTGCTGGTGATTTGTGAGCTCCAGGAGGGCAGTGGGACTAAGGGGCTAGAGCAGGAGTGTGGGAAGCCAGGCCTGCTGATTTGTACCTCCAGCACTGCCTTTCACAGTCTCTTTGAAGCTTGGACTGACCCCTTCCCCACCTGCGTGAGCTGCCCTTCACGAGAGTGAGTGAGAGGGTGTGAACCCCCCCCCCACCACCACCACAACAGCTGCTCCTTACCACCCAGGGATGGGGAAGTGGTCTAAAAATAGCTCCCCACCACAAACACACCCAGGGTGGGGGAGGAGATTCCTAGTGGCAGGAGACAAGTGGGGTTTGGGGAGGGGGGCAGAGCTCTAACCCCAGCTCTCTGGGGGGAGGAGTAGATGTGGGGTGGGGCTGGGGGCCAGGACACCTGGGTTGGTTGGGTTAGAGTGTTACAAACCATGAATCCAAAAGATTGTTATTCATTTAAATCACAAATCCAGCACCTTCTGCCCGCCCCTTGCTTGACAGCCTCCCCCTTGGGCAGCAGGCGCTGTACTTACCATAATTGGTTCCAAGGCTGCTGGGAGCTGCAATGATTAATTGGCATCTCAGCAGGGCAGTGCACCCACAGAGCACAGACATTCACATGAGCAGCCAGGAGCCTCACACCAGCACCCTGAGCCTGTACATGTAGGGCCAAACACATGGAGACATGCATCACCAGTTCACATTGTTGCACTGTCACACTCAGCTATCTTGTGTTCGTGTGTGCACACAAACCACTCTACTCATACACATGTAGTCTGCCAGCTCTCGTGGAGCACATGCCAGCAGTGCCTGATGTGTCCGTAAGGGGGTGCCAAAGAGCAAGGGACTAACTGTAGCAGGCCTCCCACACTCCCAGTCTGCAAAGCTGGGTCCCAAAGGGGACTGGCCCCTATTTGTCAAAGTGGGAACTCAGCTATCAGCTGTCCCAAGGCCTCACAACCCTCTGAGAATAGAAACTCAGAGTCCTGACTCCCAGGCCTGGCCTGCCAGGCTCTAACCACTAGAACCCACTCCCACACCAGAGCTGGGTGTAGAACCTACTTCACAGTCTATCCAACCCCCTTGCCCCAATCTGAACTATTCAGTTCTCTACCAGCACAACACTGGGGCCTGACACATGCTCCACTGAGACCCCTTAGCACTGTGGTGCTGCCCTGTTCTTTTCAGGTGGGGGGGGGGCAGGCTATTAGGACAGGCCTATGGAACCACCAGTGCACCCCTGTAGCAGGTTTCACCTGCAGGTGCAGTTGCACCTGTTCTTGTAGGCCAGTGAGTGAGCAAGTTTTGACTCTTGGGGAGACATGTACTTGATCTGGAGAAGCAAGACAGACAAGAGGTGAGGTGGGCTAGAGGCAAGGCTGTTCCACACCCTAACCCAGAGATCAGGTCTGCGAGCTGGCTGCAGGAACATGCATGGCATTTCTGTTCAACCACAGACCACTTCCCCCACACCAAGCCTGCCCCACCCTGCCTGACAGTGCCCAGTGAAGGGATGGGGTGGGAACTGTTCTCCATGATCACTGCCAGGCAGGCAGGTGGGTGTGAAAATGGGCCTGAAGTGCTCAGGGCTTGGGGGGGGGGGTGCTGCTGCAACAGGCTGGGCTTGAGGAGGAGAGGGTAACACTTCTACCCTGGGCTGGAGGGGTGTGAGACTGAGACCAACTTGTCCCATTCCCCACCTGTTCAGCCTAGCCTAGCCCAGCCCAGTCCAGCAGGTTCCAACACCAGAGTCCCTATTCCATGCCTGTGGCGGGAGGCTGGTTGACTTACCAAAGGGATATGGTTGGAGCTGACTGCAGCCGTGGGGCTGCCCCAGGTATGGGCGTCTGGGTCTGGACTCACCCACTGACCCAGGACTGGCCTGTCTATGGCAGATAAACCCAGGGCCCAGCTCCCCTCCCACCAGTATTCTCCCCAGAACTTTAAATTTGGGAAGGGGGGTGTAGGGTGAGATGTGGGGGTGCTCACTAAATTGGTATAACTGTTACTAGCTGACAACTGGGGGGGGCTTGTAGAGGGGGTGTTAGGGAAATCCCTGCCTCCCACCTCCCGTGTGTGTGCCCATAAGCTGGGGGGTCAGAGAACTGCAGACACCCCCCCCTTCCTCTTCCATTACCCCTCAAATTGCCCCAGATTAGCCGATGCACATGAGACTAAGGGGAGCAGCTGGGGGTCTACAGAGATGCCCCCTCCCGGATTAACAGCTGCGGAGAGCCGGCAATGGGGGGGGGTGCTCCCCACTTTGCTTTGAGGCCGCCAACGCCGCTGGCGCCCGAGGTCTGCACGGGGTGGGGATGGGGGCGTTCAGGATTCAGCGGCACCTGCGGTCCCTGGCTTTTGGGGGGGGGGCGAGGAAGGAGGATCAGCCGGGGAAGAGGGGAGCAAATGCCAGGTGAACGAGCGGGAGAGGGGCGACTGGCGTGTTCCCGCTCACCCCCCCCCGCCAGCTGCTGCACCCCTGGCCGCCCCCCCGCCAGCTGCTGCCCCCCAGCTGCGGGCCCGGGCGAGCGGCGGGGGAGCAGGCGGCGTTTGGACCCGGGCGGGCGCTGGAGGAAGCGGGGGGCGATAAGGAGACACAAGCCGCATTGTGCAGCCCGCCGCGTTTGTTTGAATATCGCCCAGCCGGGAGCGGACGCCGAGCCGAGCCGAGCCGGTGAGCTGGGGCGGGGGGGACTAGGGCCTGTCCCGCGCCGGCCCCGATCGGCCCCAGAGCGGTGTCACTCCCATCTGTGAGATGAGTTTGCTGGGGCTCAGCCCCGGCTGCCTCTAGCCGGCCGGTCCGGACACCCCGATCCTTCTCCTCCACCTTTGCACCTACCCCAAGACCCCAGCATACCAGCCCTGGCTCGTCTCTCAGTGCCCCCCTCCACATCGCCCCACCCCGCCAGCGGCACACCATCCGTCCTCCGGGGCAAGCCTCTGTGCTGACCATTGCCCCGTCCCATGGGCCCCAGCCACTTGCCCCATCCCAGCAGCCCCGTCACAACCCATCTCCTTCTCCATGCTGCCCTCCTGGCCCCTTCGGACCTGGCTCCCCAAGACACTCCACCCAGGATGCCAGCCCCCTGCCTCGTCACACTGACCCCCTCAGCGTCCTGGCTGCACTTCCCATCCCCTCAGTGAGGCGGGGGGCTCTGCCTGCTGCTGACCCCAATTGGGGATACATGGGGGGGGGGTCTGGAGACTACTGAGCTGGCACAGCCTGTGGGCCATAATCCCCACTGAACTAGGAGCATCAAAAGGGCTCTAATGGGGTTGGAAGGTTGCTGAAGTCCTAAGGGCACCATGGGTGGCCATGGGGGGGTGTAAAGGGAGTGGTGGAGGGATGAACCGTTGCAGTGGGTGGGGAGCAGGTGTCCCAGGTCAGTGTCCCATGCTGGGTCCTGATGGAAGAAGGGACCACAGCACTGGGGTGGGGTGACCCCCTTCTGTATTGTGGCCAGTAAAAGCTCAGAGACCTGGGTGAGATACAGGAACAGGCTACAAAAGGGCTTTATCCCCTGTGCAGCTGTGACCCACAACCCTGTGGTGTGAGTGGACGCAGTGCAGTGAGGGGGTTTTCATTTTGGGAGCAGCACGATTGTGCATGTGCGTGTGTGTGTATGGTGCACTGTGGTGCAGGTGTGTGCAGTGCAGTATGGCACAGGCAGCAGTGCTGTGTGTGTGTGTGTGTGTGTGTGTGTGTGTGAGTGCACAGTACACTATGGTCCGGGTGTGTGCAGTGCAGTGACGGCGTGTGCAGCCTTGGTGTGTCTGGGCAGATGCGAGTCCCAGCAAGAGTGCGCACAGTGCACTGTGTTTATGTTGCATACTGTGTGCGTGTGTGTGTGCGTGTGTTCATCCCAGAGGTGATTGTGAGGAAAATGACATTTGGCAGCCCTGTTTTGACTGATATTTTGCAACATGGCTGGTGCATTTGTGAGTGACATGCGGTTAGTGGGAGGTGCTGTGCAAACAAACAGCCAGATGGAAAGGAGGGATCGACCCCCCAAACTCCTTTCTTTCCATCCTCCCCCTTCAGTTCACTCACTCTTCGTTGCTTCTATTCCTCTTCTAACTAACCATGAACAAAAAGCGGTCTAAAAATAACACCACAAGAAACCCCAACCCGCAATTTACAGCGTGGTAAGTTGCACACACAAAAGCTTGTTTTAAAAGATTAATAATAATCTTGTCTTACTACAAAGTAAATTACACAAAGGGATCCCTTGCCTGCTACTAAGATGCAGCCACCTCTGGGGTGGGATACGGGCATTGTTTATGCAGGGATCCCTCGCCTAGTGCAGAGATGCAGCCACTTTTGAAGAGGTGCTGTTTATGCAGGCATTTTTACAACACAGACCTAAACCCATTCCCACTGGATCCTGGGTGCAGATGCTACCACAGCACCTTGCTTGCTCATCCCGTTGATCCATCCCTTTTCCCTCATGGCCTGGCCTGGATTGCTAATCCATCAGGAACTGTTCGCTAGCTTCTAGCTCTGTACACAGCATGGCTGAAATTCCCGGGATATGAGCCCTTGTCTAAATTAATCTCTCAGCCTGAGTCATGGTGGCTGGATTCCTGGGTCCTTCATCTCTCTCCAAACATTCCTTGGCTCTGGATCTGGCCTGATCCTCTGCTGTCACATTTAACCCTCAGATAATTTTACAGTGAGGGATAAAGCCTCGAACCTGCTTTCCACCTCAGATCACCCCCTCTTTGCAGTGTTCCCACCAAGAGTGGACAGCCCCCTGCCTCTTCCCACCTCAAGCAAAGTTATTATCCAAAAGGCCATTTATAAATTCCATCTCGCTCCTTTAACGCCCACAGGGCTCAGAATAGTTTAGGCTGTCCCAGCTGCGGGGGCTGCTCTTTGGGCTTTGTGCAAGGTCAGGAGAAATTAGGGCTGGGTTTCAGGAGGCCTGGGTTCTGTCCCCAGCACTGGGGGGGAGATTGGGATTAAAGGGGGGTGGTGCTGGGCGCTGGGGCTTTGGGGTTCTATTTCCTTACTCTGTGATTGATCATGGCCTAATCTCTGTAAACGCTAGGTTTTTCTGCCAGGGTATTTGTAAGGTTGCACACGCTTTGTTTTTTTTTTTACGGGTGCAGTATGATGCTGTAATTTAGAGGGGGAAACCCAATGTCTTGTGTTTGTTGCCCAGAAGATGAATTAGAGATGGCATCCTGTAGAGGGGGGAGGCCTGTGGCCCATACTCTACACACCCAGCCCCAAAGCAAAACAGGGCCCCTGTCCTGGGGCAAGGCAGGAAGCCAGGATGGAGAAAACATTTTGCAACTTTACTGAAATCCTCTAGCTGTTTTGTTTTGCAACAAACTCTCCCTCCCCCACCAGAGTTCACGGCAGAGGGGAGAGAGGAACTGTGAGCAGTCTCTTTGCTGATCACTGTCCAGCAGTTTCTGGGCTGGGACAGCACCATCTCAGCAGGGTATGACCTGAGTGGCTGGGAGACCTTTCTTCAGGAAGACTCAGGACCTTGCAGGAAGCAGGCAGAGGGCCCAGACTGGGTCTTCTGTCCTCTGAGTTAGTGCTGATGCCAGTACACCTCAGTGCCCAGCGAGGGATCACTCTATAAAGAGCTGGCTGCATCTTGGCACCAAGAGAGCATGCGTGTTACAACTCTGACCCCATCTCCTCTTTCAGCGGCAGGTTCTCACCTGGTATCCCTGATCTTAGGGAGTTGCTGACACTTCATCCCTGAGCCAGGCAGCATCTATCTGTGGCAGGACCCCAGCCTGGCAAAAGGGGAGCTGGCCAGCACGGGGGGCAGAGATGAGTGAGACGCTGGACCTGGACAAAGGCTGTACGGTGGATGAGTTGCTCCATGGCTGCATTGAAGCCTTTGGTAATGCAGGGTGTGTGTGTTGGAGGGGGGGGAGACTGTTATTTTGGAGCATGAGTAAGAGGAAAAGGATTTTGATGCAGGTGGCTGGTAAGGGGGAAGGTGGGTTTGGAGTCAGGAGTGGTGGCATCTGCAGGGACAGAGATGTCCTGGGGTGGGAGTTAAGGCTGTGTGTGTCTTTGTGTTCTTCAACCTATAGGCTAATTCTCCTCTGACTCCTCAGGTTGCTGTGCTGCAGGGAGCAGGGTGGGGTCTCAGCAGGGACCATGTCCACATGGCTGTGGCAGCAGATGACCCCACCAGCTTGCTGACTTGCTGCCAGAGACTGTGTGGATGTACCTGGAGAGGATGGGGGGCCAGTAGGAGCTGCTGGGTGGAGGTTCACTGGGGGATCTCTGGGTCGGGGAATCAGTAGGGCTCTCTGAGCAGGGTGGAGGAATGTGGGGGGTCACTGAGCAGGGTGGGGAGATGTGGGGTGGTCACTGAGCAAGCGTGAGGTTGCTGCAGAGGTCTCTGAGCAGGTGCTGCTCTCTTGCAGACAATGAGGGAAAGGTGCGGGACCCCCAGCTGGTACGAATGTTCCTGATGATGCATCCCTGGTACATCCCCTCATCTCAGCTGGCCAGCAAGCTCCTGCATATATATCCTTGTGAGCCCTTGCCTGGAGGGTCCTGCCCTGCTCTCCATCCCTCTTCCTGAGCTTCCTTGACCTTGCCCTGCTGCCCCATCTTTTCCCAGTCCCTGCTCCCCTTGGGCCCCCAGCTCCCGTCACAGTGCACATACGTACCCTGGTTGGGTGATGATGCATCTGGCTTATTCTGTTATATGGCTTGCCTTAGGGTTGAGGCTCACAATGGGTTAACCCTGATGAATTGGGGGGGTCAAGGGGTAGGAGGATATGTTCAGATACATTTCAGCCAACACTCTCACCACCAGGGAGAAATTGGCTATGAATCTGAAGGCAGTTTGGGGGAAAATGATCAAGAAATGACAGCTTTCATGACTCTGGATAGGAAGGAATCAAAGAACCTGACTTTAACACACTCAGAACTGGTAGCTGAGAGAAGAAAATCTGAGAGAAAAAGAATCACAAGAACTGGAAGTTTGTCAAAGAGAGAACAGCAAACTATCCCAATGTGGAGAAAAGATAGGAAAAGGCCAACCTGGCTCTCTCAGGAGCTCTTTAATTATGTTAAAAGTAAAAAAAGGGATCCTACAGAAAGTGGAAAGGTGGACAAATTGGAGTACAAAAGAATGGAACAAGAAAGCAGGGACAAAATCAGGAAGCCTGAGGTAAAAAACCTTTAGCAAGGTCCAAAGGGGTAGCCATGTTAGTCTGGTTAAGCAAAACATACCAGGAGTCCTGTGACACATTTAAAGACTAACAATTTCATTTATTACATGAACTTTTTTGAGGGAAAATCCCACTTCATCAGATGCTTAAGGGACATCAAAGCAGTATGAAGAGGTTCTTCAAGTACGTTAGGAGCAAGAGAAAGACAAAGGGAAGAGTAGGTGCTCTACTTACTGACAAAGAAGAGCTAATAGATGACATCAAGAAGGCAGAGGTGTTTAATGCCTCTTTTGGATCAGTCTTCACTAAAAAGGTTAGGGATGCCCAGATCCTCAGCACAGGTGATCTCTGGTTCCTGGTGGTAGATATGCCAATGTGAGGTTAGATAGGGTGTGTTCTGAGTTATTATAGAGAATTCTTTCTTTGGTGTCTGATGTATGAGTCTTACCCACATGCTCAGTGTTTAACTGATTTCCATGTCAGGGTTGGGAAAGAATTTTTCCCAGGGCAGATGGGCAAAGATTCTGGTTTTTTTGCCATCATTTGTAGCAAAGGACATGACTCAGTTGCTGGTGGACTGTCTGTAGCTTAAACTCTTTAAACCATGATCTGAGGACTTTAACTCAGTCATAGGTCAGCGGTTTATTACCGGAATGGTGGGTGAGATTTTGTGGCCTGGATTGTTCAGGACGTCAGACTAGATGACCATATTTGTCCCTTCTGACCTTAGAATCTATGATTCTCTAATATTAACACCAAGCGAGAAGGGACATAAGCCAAAATAGGGAAAGACTAGGTTAAAGAATATTTAGATGAATTGGATGTGTTCAAGTTGGTCAGACCTGACAAAATTCATCCTAAGGTACTTAAGGAGCTAGCTGAAGGAATCTCAAAACAGTTAGCCATTATCTTTGAACATTTGTGGAGGATGGGAAGGGTGAGGTCCTAGGGGACTAGAGGAGGCAGACGGAGTACCTCCCTCTAAAAAGGGAACAAAGAGGATCAAGGGGATTATAAAACAGTCTGTCTAATGTTGATACCTGGAAAGAGAATGGAACAAATCATTGACCAATCAGTTCGTAAGTACCTAGGGGATGATAGGGTTATAAGGAATAGACAGCATGGATTTGCCAAGAACAAATTATGCCAAGCCAACCTAATACTCTTCTTTGACAGGATTATAGCCTAGTAGATGGGGAAGGAGTAGACATGATCTATCTTGATTTTAGTAAGACCTTTAACATAGTCCCCCAGGACATTCTAATAAGCAAACTGGGGAAATGTCATCTAGATACAATTGCAATAAGGTAGGTGGAGAAATAGTTGAAAGACCATCCTCAAAGAGTAGCTAGCTACATATTGCTGTCAGATTGGGAGGATGTATTGAGTGGGGCCCTGGGAGTTTAGTCCTGGGACAGGTACAAGTCAATATTCATTAATGACCTGGGTGATGTAGTGCAGAATATGTTTATAAAATATGTGGATGACACCAAGATGTGGGAGTTGGAAGACAGGATTAGAGATCAACACAACCTTGAGAAACTGGAGAATTAGTCGGAATTCAACAAAATGAAATTCAATAAAGGCAAGTGTAAAGGACCACACTGAGGAAGGAAAAATCAAATGCAGAACTACAAAATGTGGACTTACTGGCTAGGCAATAGTACTCTGGAAAAGGATCTGAGGTGTCTGGCAAATGAAATATGAGCCACCAATGTGAAGCTGTTGTGGAAGAGGCTGATATCATTCTGGAGTGTGTTAATGTAGGTAGTGTGTGTAAGACACAGTAGATAACTGCCCCATGTTACGCAGCAGTGAGGTACTGTCCTGTTCTGATGTCACACTTTAGGAAAGATGGGGACAGACTAGAGTCCAGAGGAGAGTAACTAAAATGATCAGTGGTCTAGCTAGAAAGCCTGAGCTATGGGGAAAGGCTAAAAAGCTGTATGAAGCTGTATGTCTTAAGAAAAGGCAATGGGAGGTAGACCTAATAACTGTCTTCAAATGTGTAATAAAGAGGACAGTGATTAATTGTTCTCCATGTCCTCTGAAGGTAAGAACAGATGTAAAGGGTCCAGTCTGCAGCAAGGGAATTTAGGTCAGATATTAGGAAAAACTTTCTAAAGGCTGTTAAGCTCTGGAACAGACATCCAAATGAGGTTATGGACTCCCCATCCTTAGAGTGTTTTAAGTATAAGTTGTTAGACCAATTCCTGTCAGGGGCTATGTCTACACTGGTGGGCTCTCTGAAGTCGACTTAAAGGTCGACTTTAAGTAGACTTTGTTAAGTTGACTTCACGTCTACACTGAAGACAGTGTAGACATACCCCAGGAGTGATGCTGAGCCCTACCTCATGGCCCGATCTGGCCCCAGCTGCCGCAGGCAGGTGGCTTAGAGCCTGAGCCAGCCCCAAGCCACTTGCTGCAAGTGGCAAAGGGCTCAGAGCCCTATCCAGCCCTGTGCTGCCTGCTGCTTGTGGCAAGTATTATGAGGCCGGATCAGGCTCTGAACTGCCTGCCAGTGGCAGCTGGGGCCAGATTGGGCCCCCGGAGTTGGAGCAGGTCCCAGAGCTGGATCGAGCCCCAGGCCAGGGCAGGGGACAGACCCCGGCTCCTGCCATCTACACCGTGTTAAGTCAACTTAATAAAGTCGACTTAATGCTTAAGTCAACTTTCAGGGCAGGGGTTATTAAGCTGACTTAAGCGAGTGCTTAAGTTGACTTAATAAATTTTAAATGTAGGCAGGGAGTTCCTTAGGTCAACTTAAGGCTCCAGCGTAGACAAACCCAGGGAGAATCTAGGTTTTCCTGCCTGCCTCAGTATAGATAGCTGGAGTCAGTGACCACTTGAGGTCTCTTCCAGTCCTACAGTCTGACTCCAAGCGCCCTAACTCTACGTCCCTCTCTTGACCCATTTCTCCCTTCTTCCCTGCCCCAATCTCTGGTGCCTGCAATGTGGAATTCACCTTAACGCTGCCCTTGTACCTATCAAGAGTCTCATAGCTCTGAAAGCAGCTCCTTGCAGGTGAAAACCTGCCACCTGGTGAGGTGAGTGTGGAGGGGCTCCAGATTTCATGGCAGCCCCCTCAGACATTGTGGGAAAGAACTGGTTCCGGTGTGGATTCAGGGACATGGCCAGGAGCAGCTGGGGTCTCAGTAGTGTGCAGTTCTGCAGCGGGGGAAGGATCCCAGTGTAAAGAGCTCCTCTGCCCCACCCCAGAGGCAGTTGGGGTGAGGGATCCCTGTATAAATAGCCCTGGTGCACCATTACAGAGGGTGCATTTTAGCTGCTGGCTGCCATTACCGCTTACGCTCCCCACCTTGACCCCAGGTATTGGATCTCAGCGTTTCCAGCGGAGTTCGATTTGAACCCGGAGCTGGCAGAGCAGATCAAGGAGCTAAAGGAGGTTCTAGTCCGTGATGGTAATCGGCGCCATAGCAGCCTCATCGACATTGAGAATGTGTATGTCATGTTAGGTGGGGTGCTGGGTGTGGGAGTTAGGGAAGTCAGAGGGGGCGGAGGGATGGGGGTGGAGGGAGCAGGTAGCTAGATTGACAGGTGAGTTGGGAATGGACCTGTATGGGCTGAGGACAGAGGAGTGGGTGTGATCTGAGGCACAAGTGTGTGCACAGGTGTGTTCTAGTGTGTGCGTGCATCAAGTACATGAATATGGTGTGTATGCATGGGGCATAAGCACATGGGTGTGCATAGGGCACGTGTGTGCAGGCAAGGGTGCCTGGGGCGGCTGTGCGCAGGCAGCATATGCATGAAAAAATGAAGGGATCTCTGTTGTGTGCATGCGTGTGCAGGAGGAGGTGTAGGTGTGCACATGCCTCCTTCTCTTAGTGCCTTTTTGCACAGCAGGCAACTCTGACGCTTTCCTCCCCACTCCTGGCTGTACCCCCTCCAGCCCCACTTACAAGTGGAAGCGCCAGGTGACCCAGCGCAACCCAGTGGCCCAGAAGAAACGAAAGATGTCACTGCTCTTTGATCACCTGGAGTCCTCTGAGTTGGCGGAGCACCTCACCTATCTGGAGTACCGGTCTTTCTGCAAGATCCTGGTGCGGGGCAGAGTGCCTGGGAGACTTAGCTGGGAAGGGGGGGGGGGAGGGGGGGGCCCTTAAGGGGAGTGAAGAGGATTTCTGGGGTGGAGAGCAGCTTTGGGAATGGCCTTTCATGCCCCTGTAGACAGGCCCTGACTTGTCCTCCCCGTTCCCATCCCAGTTCCAGGACTATCACAGCTTTGTCATGCATGGCTGCACGGTGGACAACCCCATCTTGGAGAGATTCATCACCCTTTTCAATAGTGTCTCACAGTGGGTGCAACTCATGGTACTGAGCAAGCCAACACCCCAGCAGCGGGCGCAGGTCATCACCCGCTTCATCCTGGTGGCACAGGTGAGGGGCCCCCTCAGTCCTGACCCAAAGCACCCTGCTGTCCCATTGTACCCTGGTGCTCCTGCCTGGGATTGGAGCCCAGAGCTCCAGGTGCGAATGCCACCCACCCCCTCATCTCAGCCTCCACTCCTTCATCCTTGGAATGGATCTGACCTCTCTCCTCTGCCCCTTTCTCTTGTCTGCCTCTCCCTCTGCTGAATTTCCCCTTTGTCCGGCTGTCCCTGCAGAGATTACTGCAGTTGCAGAATTTCAACACACTGATGGCTGTGGTGGGGGGGGCTGAGTCACAGCTCCATCTCCCGCCTCAAAGAGACCCACAACCATGTGAGCCCAGAGACCACCAAGGTACCAGAGTGGGGACTGGGGTGATGGTCGAGTGTTGGGGGGGCTGGGACAATGGGGAAGCTGGTGGGAGTGCTTGGGGGGGGACTGGGGCAATGTTGGGGGGAGCTGGGGCAGTGCTAAGGGGGTGGGGCAGTGTTGGAGGGTGAGCCAACAATCAGGGGCATGGGGCAGTGTTGGGGGGGGGTCACTCTGGGCCCAGCCCCCGACCCCCCCCCCCGACCCCCCTCAAACCCCCCCCCCGGGGGGGTCCCCGACCCAGCTGGTGACCTCAGTGGGGAACTACAGCCGTTACCGGCGCCGCCTGGCTGAGTGCGTTGGCTTCCGCTTCCCCATCCTGGGTGTGCATCTCAAGGACCTGGTGGCCGTGCACGTGGCACTGCCTGACTGGCTGGATCGGGACCGCACCCGCGTCAATGGCACCAAAATGCAGCAGCTCTTTGGGATCCTCAATGAGCTGGTGCTGGTACAAAGCATCAAACCACCCTTTGAGGCCAACATGGATCTCATCAACCTGCTCACGGTGAGACCTCAACCCCCAGTGCCCCCACTACACTCAGCCCCTGGGTCTCACAGCACCCCTGAGCAACCCAGTGCACCCCAAATCTGGACATCCCTGCACACCTCATTACGTCCCCAGCCCCAACCTCCACTGCACTCCCCCTGCACCCCAATCCACCATGTCTCCCTGTACCACCAGAGCATCAAAACACTCATTAGGCCAACACAGCCTTGTCAACCAGCATGCAGTGAATACCCCACCTTCCCATTCCCAACCACCCCTGGGTGTCTGAAGGACTGCACCCTTCCAATCCCCATTTGCTCCCTGGTGTCTCAAGGCTGTACCCCCACAACACCCTCACAGTGTCTAATGGGCTGTGACCCACAACCCCCCTCCTAGTGTCTGATGGGCTGCAAACTCCCCCCCCCCTTTCCAACTGCTCCCTATTGGCTGAGGGACTGTGCCCCCTGATCCCCAATTGCCCCCCAGTGTCTGATGGGCTGCTCCCTGCAGGTATCACTGGATCAGTACCAAACGGAGGAGGAAATCTACCAGCTATCGCTGCAGAGAGAGCCCCGTGGCAAGCCATCCGTTAGTGCTTGTGTGAGTGCATGACAGGGTGACCTGTCCTACGACCCCTCTAGTGCCTCCTGTGGGGAATGGAGGGGAGCAGCAGACAATAGCCTCTGTCCCATCTGGCCACAGCAGCTGGTTCCACAGAGCATTCGCAGCTGCCTTCCACACTGCTCTCTGGGTTGGAGCTTCTTGTGCAGAGAGGAGGCTGCTGGATCTGGCATGTTCACTAAGGCTCTCTCTAGCTCCAGGCCCTGGAGCTGTAGCACTGGTAACAGATCCTGGTGCAAACAGTCCTTGTGCCCAGCCCCAGAGGTCACTGCCTCTTGGTGCTAGGCAGAGGATCACTTGGATAATGTGTCTCTGTATGTCCATCTAGCCATCCAGCCCCACCTCCTGTCCCCCCCCCGAGCCGACTGGCTGACATAGATGAGTGGGCCTTGGCTGTGAAGCCCAAACCAGACCAGGCGCTGGTGCAGAAACACATTGAGAAGATGGTGGAGGTGAGAGCAGGGGCAGGGCCATGGACACCCTGGCTTGAGTTTCAGGGTGTACTGAGGGTGTGTGGTAGGGCAGGGTACCTGACTCTGACCCCCCAAGTCTCTGGTACTCCTGTAGACCTTGTGGGGAAGTGGGTGGGAGGGTCTCTGACGGTGTGTAATGGGTGGTGCATCCCTGGGGTCCAACCAACCAACCCTCTGCTCTTTGCTACCTTCTGCAGTCAATATGGGGCACTAAGTGGGGCGCTGGGGCTGTGTAAATAGGTGGCAGAGCTGTAAGGCTGACCCGCCCCCTCCTCTCTGCTGGCCCCTGTAGTCTGTGTTCCGGAATTTCGATGTGGACGGGGATGGCCACATCTCCCAGGAGGAGTTCAAAATCATCCGCAACAACTTCCCCTACCTGTGCAAATTTGGGGACCTGGACGAGAACCAGTGAGTGCACAAGGAGGGGACACTGGGGGGGGGGGGGCACTGGGACCAGGCCTTCTCCTAGAAATTTCATCCACCATAATACTTTCTAGCTTCATTGGGACACAGGAGTCCTGATTCCCAGTCCTCACCCCCCACCAAGCCATGGGTCCCCACTGCCCATCCAGCACACTCCCAACCCCATGCCCTAACTCACAGGGTCCCACTCCTCACCCCGAGCTGGGACTAGAACAGAGGAGTCCTGGCTCTCAGCCTCTCTGGCTCTGACTCCCAGGCCCCTGCTGAGAGACAGACACAGCCCCCCAGGCTGCCAGCATGACGCTGTGTGCCCCCTAGGGACGGCTGCATCAGCCGTGAGGAGATGATCTCCTACTTCATGAAATCCAGCACTGCGGTGGATGGGAAGATGGGCTTCATCCACAGCTTCCAGGAGACTACCTTCCTGCGCCCTGTGTCCTGTCGCCACTGCAAGAGTCTGGTGAGGCATCTGCAAAGCAGCTACCTTCCATGTCCCCGTGATATGCAGCATGAGAGTGGAGAGGTTGTCTGCTCAGCCCCCTCAGATAGGGACATCCTCTGAGACACCCCCCACCTCCTGTGAGAACACTAGACACCTACACTGCCATCCTCCAAGGGAGGAGCAGAAATTGATTGGGAGACTTTCTCCACCGGGGTGCCCCCTTTGCCCTTCCCCCCCTCTGGGGTGAGCAACCATGTGGCTTGATTCCATGAGGGAAATTATGGAGTATCATCCTGCAGTCACAGAGAAGGCAAAAGGGGAGGGTTAGAGCCCACGGGCAGGACCAGCCCAACCGTATAAGTGAACCAGGTGGTTGCCTGGGGTGCCAGATTAAATGGAAATGATTTTTTTCTCTATTTAAAAATATATATTAATATGTTATCTCTTATAAGCTGGGCAGAGGGATGCCAGAGTCATAGTTCGCCTCAGGTGCCAAAAACCCTTGAGCTGGTCCTGCCAATGGGGCCTGGGGCAAAGGAGACAACTGATGAGACACAGACCCTGTCCCAACACACAAGAGCTGCCTGGCTGAGCAGTCCTATCTGAGGACAACCCTTCACCTGGACGGGCTAGTTAGACTGGGGTAAAGGGGCTTCACTGTTCTCAGAGGGTGAGCTCTCTGGTGGGTGAAGCACCTTTCTCTTAGGATAACCCTGTCCTTGCTAGCGATCCCTGTATAAACAGCTCCCAAGCCTCACCTCAGTGGTGGCTGCATCTCAGTGGGATCATCTGAATCAGCTTGTCACCCTGGCCCACGCTAAGCTCAGCAGTTTGGCAGGAGATGCTGATTAGGGGTTACTTGGAATCAGGGCAGAAAAGTGGAACCTTTTGCAAAAAAGAATCTTAGGAAATTAGTTCACTGCAACCACGCCATTCAAGGGCTGTAATGTAATGGAGCATGCCCCTCCCCACCCCTCATTGCCCTACTCATCCACCTTCGCATCTTTCTCCCCAGATACTGGGAATCTACAAACAGGGGTTCAAATGTCGCTGTGAGTATGGGGGAGGGCTGGGCAGATGGGGTGGATGGGTTTGGGTGGGAAAAATTATGGATTATTGGGGGAAGCTGGGGTTGCATTGGGGGAGTGGGTGGCTGCATTCTGGATCTGGGGATACATTGGGATATATAGGGAGGTGTGGGGCCAGAGGGGTTGGGCTAGGGGTGCAGTAGGGTACAAGGGGAGGTGTGAGGCCAGAGGGGTTGGGCTGGCAGGAGCTGGGGTGCATTGGGAAAGGTGTTTTGGGGACACTGGGCTGTGGGTGTGCGTGGATAGCTGGAGGTGCAGGGCACTGGGCTATGGTGGTGCATTGGGGTGCTCCAGGGAGCTAGGGCCATAGAGGTATGTGAGGGAGGTGGCTTGTATTTGAGCATAAGGGGACATGGGGAGCCATGGAGGTTTCATCTCAGGGAATCTGGGGAAGGGAGTAGGGTGGGGCCCAGCTCTTGAACCCCACTCGTTTTCCCAGGCTGTGGTGTGAGCTGTCACAAGCAGTGTCGGGACAGCCTCTCCCTGGAGTGCCGCAAACGGGCCAAGAGTTTCAGCCTGGACAGTCCTGGCCACGTCCCTGCCCGTTCCTTCAGCTTCTCACTGCCTCGCCCGGCACGTGGATCCCTGCGACACACAGGTACCACCTGTCTGAGTCCTCATGCTGGACCCTCCCCCACTTGCCTCACGGTTCACTGTGCTGTGCCGGAAGCCAGCTTGCAAGCCTGATAACGCCTCCCCATGCGATTTCCTGATGCCGAGGCCTGCTTGGCTCTGGCTAGTAATACTGAACCATGTCGCTTCCTGTTTGTGTCAGTGCGGATGGCAGCGAGAGGCGTGCTGAGCCCCTGAGCTATTCTGAGACATCTCCACCCTGGGCCCCTGGCAACAAACACATTGTGTTATCCCTACCTGCTTCCGCACAGGCTTCCTGTACAAACAGCCTCCTTGCCCCACCCCAGAGGCAGCTGCATCTTGGTGCTAAGTGAGGGATATCTGTATAAACAGCCCCCATACCCCATCCCAGGGCTAGCTGCATCTCAGTGCTGGGTGAGGGATCCCTGTATAAATAGCTGTAGAGCTCCACTGCAGGGGTGGCTGTGTCTCAGCATCAGGGGAGGGGTCCTTGCTTGTCAAAGTGCCCCAGGAGTACTGGCCATGGTGACTCCTGACTGTGAGGCTCCCCCATGTGGTATGGGGAGGGGTTGCTGGCTGAGGTCCCCATAAGCATCTGTCTCTCCACAGAGATTCGTGAGGAGGAGGTTCCAGTGCAGGACGTGGAGGATGGGGTTTTTGACATCCATTTATAAAGTCAAACACGTAAGAGTGGCATGGAAGGGGCAGGAGGGAGGGAGTTAGGAGATCTAATGGGTAGAGCAGAGGGAAGCCAGAGGCCCCAGGATTCTGCTCTGGGTTTTTGGGGAGAGTGGACTGTAATGGTTAGAACTTATCTGACCCCTCTGCTCTGTGTGATTTAGGGGCTGCTCTTCCTCATCAACTGGGATCTCCTGTGCCCCCTGATCTGCCTGCTGACATCTGGCTCCCTCACTGTGGGGTGAACCAAAGGGGCATCTGAGGAGAGAAGGTGGGGCTGGGCAGAGAGACAGCTCTTCCAGGGTTGCAGAAACTGTGCCGGGGGTGATTGGATGGATCCTTCACTGGTTGAGGGACATCAGCTGGGAGGGGGCTGCATGCCAAGACTTCTGGGCTCTAATGGGCTGTGGTAGGGGAGTGGTTAGAGCAGGAGGTGCTGGGAGCCAGGACTCTTGGTTCCATTAATGGAGGCTGCAGACAGGAGTTCATTGGGGGGGGGGATCTGGGAAGGGTGTTGATGTGGGTAAGGGGGAGCTGTGGAATTGCTCAGGTCTCACCTGATGTCCCCCCACTGCATCCTCATGCACAAAACCTCAGGGTCAGGTGTGGGGTGGGGGTGGTGACTTCCCCATCTCTGTCAGGAGCCGCCTGGTGGATCGCATCTCCTGAGAGCAGGTTCCCAGACAGCTGGTGCATATGGCCAATGATGTAGGGGATGTGTGGGGGCTGGGGTGGAAGGAGCAAGGGGGACTCCCCTTTCCCCATGAGCTCTGCTGTACAGATTCTCACTGTGTATATTTGTACCAAACAACTGGAGTCAGAAATGTAACTGAGTCATAAAGCAAATGACCACCGTTCCTGTGTGTCCATCTGTTTTGTAGGCTCCCCAAGTTCATGGTCCCCCTCTGTACCCCAGCCCCCACCCGTGGGCCTTCTCCGCCCGCTGCGTGTCCTGATGTCCAAAAGTAGAACTGAGGTTTGCCTGTATCTAGGCTGAGCTCTGGGGAGTGAGGTGTGATGGTTAGAGCAGAGTGGGAGGGGTCAGGACTCCTGGGTTCTGCTCCCAAAGGTGGGAGGGAGCCCTGCTGTTGGGCCCTGGACGATTCTAGGGGAGGGAACCAATGGGAAGCTGGAGGCTTAGTATGTTACTGGTGAAGGGGGCTGGGGCTGGTTTCCCCTGCCCTCTGCTGGAGCCAGCATGCTGGCTGGCTGTGCCTGCTGACCCTGCTGGATGAAGTGAGACTTCTGTTGTGTGTGTCCTTGTCCTGCCCCGCAGAGGAACAAGACTGTCCCTGCCCCTCCCTGCGGGTGGGGAACTAGCCCTGCTCAGTGTAGCTGTGTATCCCTGTTGCCCCCTGCTGATGGGGTGAGCCCAGCTCTGTGTATGTGTGAGAGAGGGCTCTTCCCCTCCCAGAGCCTGTTCCCGGCTGCCTGCCCCATGTCAGGCTCAGTTCTTTGAGCTGTGGTGTCGCAGTGACATGGGAAGAGGAAATCGCTCTGATAAATATATCAAGAGCCCTGGAGTCAGCACTTTCCACGCCAGCCAGTTCAGCACTTCATACTTGAAATGGACATTTTGGTAATGCCCCAGCTTGGCCTCAGACAGATAGTCAGCAGGGTGCTGAAAAAAGGAGATGCAGCCACCTCAGGGGTAGGTTGTGGGAGGGGCTCTTTAAACAGGGATCTTTCTTCTGGCACTGAGATGCAACCACCTCTGGGGTGGGATGAGGTGGCTGTTTAAACAGGGATCTTTCTTCTGGTGTTGTGATGCGGGCAGCTCTGCAGTGAGACCAATGGTTGTTTATACAGGGCTCCCTGTCCTGTTGCTGTGTGCAGCCACCTCTGGGGTGTGGCAAAGCTTTATACAGAACCCAGGCACTAGAATGGAAGTGGAGAGGGGAAGCACAATCTGTTGCATGATTTTATTTACTTCTATATCCCCTCCCGTGTGTGTACGCACGTGCATGAGTGCATGTATTCTTACCATTGCTTGTCAAATCAGGAGACAGGAAAAAAAAAAACCTCTATTGATTTTGCCCGGGTGACAGATTATATTTATCATTCTGTATTGCACATGTCACAGTTGCTGTCATACTGGCCTCAAATTAGTAGCCAGGTCTTAATATGCTGAAACTCCCCCCGCCCCTTCCCCACAACCCAGACATGTTAGACACATATTTTCTTCACCTCCCCCAGATGACAAAGACAAGGTTAATGGAACAATCTGTTCTCTGCAAATAGATTTTTGTTTCCTTTCTACATATATAGATAGATAGAGAGTGCACTGAGGGTGCAATGAGTCTGACTGGCATTCCCAGTCCTAGCACCTGCCCAGGACTCAAGGTTTGAGCCTGAATGCCAAGGAAGGGTTAACAGCAGGTTTAGCTGCCATCCAAAAGGCAGCACCATGCCCTCCAACACTGGGCTGAGGCACTGGGGCAACACAGGCTGCAACTGGAGGGCACCCCTCTACTGGACCTCCACCATCCTCCCTGTGGTGCATATGAGGCATAGCACATCTCTGCCTGGGTTGCCAAACTGACTGCAGGGGTGGGGGGTCCCAAGGGTCCCCCTGTATCTCTGTTAGGGTTCTGGGGCATACCTAATATACCTGCTATGGTGGATGGATGAGACTGGGAGGGCAGGGGAGATGGCAGTTCAGGGTTGGCTAAAAGGGTCTGGTTCCTGGAGGGACTGTGCCCTTTATCCGCATCAATGGCAGCCCCTCCTCCCACTCCTGGCTAGTCCGGCCCTGGCTTCTTCTGGCAGGAGGTGCTGGGGGGAGTGCTGTGTGTCTGACCCTAGTAGGGCAGTGGTTTCACACACACACCCCAGACCCACCCATGCTTGCAATGATGGGTGATAGCCACAGGCCCCTTCAGCAGCTGGCGTGGTGTCAATTTTTGCACTGAGTCATGTGAGCTGCCACCAGACCCTCACCCCCACCCCAACCTGTTCAGGCCTGGTGCCCAGTACAGCCTCCTCAGCTTCGTATACAGGGGCCTGATTACCTCTGCCATGGGTCTGGGGCTGGCCAGGCCCATTTCCTATCTCAAACCACCTTTCAGCTTGTCTGCCTCTCTGGCAACTAACTGCTTGTAGAGTTACAGGAGATGAGCTGCTTCCCTACCCATGCACTGACAGCTGCCTCTGCAGTGAAAAGGGGAAAGTGGGGCCTTGCAGTACCAGACTACACCACTAGGGGATGCTGCAGTACCTGCCAAAAAGGGGCACAGGACTTTGCAGGACCATCCTCAAACACTAGGAGCTGCTCCAGGCCCTGCCAACAACACTCAGGGATGTTGGAGTGCCAGCCTCAACTGCAAGGGACACTGTAACTACAGCTACAAAAATAGTGGGGATCACCAGCATATCAGCCCGCCATGGGTGCTGCTACAGGACCTGCCAAGGATGCATGTTCTCAAAGCAGAGCCAGTCTACAATTACTAGCAGCTGATGCTACAGTTTCACAGAACTAGACTGGAGTGTGGCGAAGCCCAAGAAAAATGTGAGGCGCTTCTGCAGTGTCAGCCAGGAATACTAATGATTACTTGAGTATGTGCCTGAAACTTGCAGCCGCTGCTATGTTAGGTGGAGCTGCTGGAAGGCCTGCAATGCTGGCCCAGTATTGAAAAAAATGAGGTGGCAGTAAGCGAATAACCCACAAACTACGAGGGTGCTGGCCTCTCTTATTAAGGGATGCTATAGCACCATCCAAAACTACTGGGTGGTACTAGTATCTCAGCCCATGGACTACAGGATGTGAGAACACACCACTACTCAAGCTGCAACAGCATTGACAGCCAAATATGAGGAGACGCTAAAGTAGCCACAAAAATACTGGGGCTCAGCAAGAGCTGATAGCTTCTGGCAAGTCAAATCAAATCATAAGGCTGGAAGGCATGAGATTAGCATATCAGTTGGAAATATTAGGTGATGCAATAATAGCAAAGACCAATTTTAGTGGCGACTGCTACAGTGTAATTTAGTATATTGCCGCATGCCAAACCACCATCTGAAAAGCACTGGGGGAGCAGCTGGCTACTCCAGCCCTGGTGTCACCTAGTAGTGGATTTGTGGGGAGCAGTTGCTGCCATAGGGCACATGCCCCAAATGTCTGCAGTGGTGCCCCAAGTCCCGCCAAGCAGCTGGCCAGTGGGGACACGTTAAATCCTCTCCCCCTGCAGTCCACTCCCAGGCACATAGCCCAGGGTGGAGCAGGGTGGGAAATGTGGATGAGGCCTGGAGCAGGTGAGTGCTGAGGGTAGCTGGGCAGGGTTGGGGGTGGTCAGAGTGGCCCAGCCTGTGGCGTGACTTGGGCTTGGACTCCAGCTGGGCCTGGGACTCAGGCCTTGCCCTGTGCGGCTCCAGGTCTGGCACAGCCTGGCCCAAGCTGCTCCACCTGTGGTCTGGTTCCAGGGGCCTATTGGAGCAGCCCGATTGGCCCTGGGATGGATCAGGTCTGGGGATGCACGCATGGGGGGATACTTTTGGGGGGAGTCCCGCCTGGGGCCTGTGTGGCCCAAATGTTTTTTTGGGGCAGCAATGGCCCAGGCACGCTGGCTGTAGGAACACCTTCTGGCCTCTCCAGTTAAGGGCACATAGTGGTTGGGGGTGGTTTGCTCCCCACATGTGGGGCAGTAGAGAAAATTGAATTATAAGAGGCATTGATTGAGAATATGGATCGCAGAGGCAGATAAATGCTGGCTGGTATTAACCAGGCAGGTAAACACAAACCACTGCCTCCTCTATAAGCGGATTAGACCCAGAAATCAGACGTGACCTTTAAACTGCTCACTGACAAGGCTCTCACTGGGCTCTGGGAAGGGAGCTGGAGCTGGTGGGCAGGATTGTGGCTGAAAGTCAGGACGCCTGAGGTCTCTCCTTCTCCTTGGGTAGTGATGCTGCCCATGGGCAGCCAAATAGTGCCCACTGAGACTTACTGCGCCCCCATCTCAGCCCCAGACTTGCTTTACAGGGGATGGGAGGCCCTGTGACATCACACTGGAGCCAGATAGGAATGGCACTGCCCCCATGAGGAAAGGTCTCAATGCCCAGTTCCTCCCCCTGCCCCAGGCAGCTGGTCCCCCCAAGTTCGTGCCGGATCAGCTTGCGTCCCATTTCCCGACCTTGAGCTGGGTCACAGCTGGCGCCCCCTACTGGGGAAAGACTGCACCTGAGCTGCAGGTAGAGCAATCAAACCCCTTTTGACGCTCCTTCTCTAACCCACCTGCTGTCCCCCCCCCATTGTTCCCTTGTGCCCCCTCCCTCATACCCTTCTCCCAGAGACAGGAGAAAAATTAGATAGAATGAAAGAGCGTGGTGGATCAAACCTGTGGAGAAGCCACCAGGCAATTAACCAGAAGTGGCCCTGATAGCATCTGCTTGACTGACTCTGCAGTGTGCAGGCTGGGGAAAGGATATTATGGGGTAGCAGGGGTATCGTTATCCTTGTCCTGAGAGGCATGCATGGTGGGGTCCTCCATTCCATCCCCTGACTGGATCCTACAGCTCCTGTCGTCTGGCTAGCTCATAGAATGGCTCTGTGGCCAAGGGGATGGTTTGAATGCAGGGGGCAGGACCTGCCATTTTATCAGTCTTGGGGCCAATGTAGATGATAGCTGCTAGCCTGGCTCATAGTTCAGTAGATATAACAATTAGAAACCAATAACACTAATAGCTCATTCTTGCATATTGGCCTGTGTTCAATTCCCTGTCCCTGATGCCAACAAGACCCCCTACCTGGGGCCAGATGGGAGCTGGGGATCTGTTTTCTATCCAACCCCCTTTAGCCAGCCATGCTCAGTGCCTGCCCATTGCCCAGCCTTGACTAGCTCTCTCTGTCTCCCACCCATCCCGTTCCCCAGTACTGGCCTGGGTTTAGCACCAGCTGCCACTCATGTGGAAACCTTGGGACTGTTTGGGAAATGTGGAATATTTGTAGTGCAGAGTCCAAAAATGTAGGTGGGCATTTCACAGACAAAGAATGGCAGCCTAATGCTTGCAAGGCTTGCTGTGGTGTCCAGTGGTTAGTGCAGGGCAGTGTGGTGGGAGTCAGGACTCCTGGGTCCTACACCACCTTTGGGAGGAAACTAGTGTATGTGGATTAGATGGGGGAGGGGCTGGGACTCGGGGCTCCTAGGTTAGATCTGGGAGGAAAGTAGGGTCTATGGATTAGCTGGGGAGGAGGCTAGAGATATCAGGACACCAAGGTTCTACCCCAGATCTGGGAGGAGAATGGGGCCTAGTGGGCTGGCGTGGATGGGTGGAAGCTGAGCACTAATTATTCACTTTCCCAGTTTGGAAGTGTTCCACAACAGAGTTTCCTGATTTACTCTCCAGCCCTGGGGGAGGGACTTGTTTTAAGCCAATGCAGAGATTCTCCTCATTACATGACTCCAGCAGCTGGGCCTTTACCAAATCAGTGAACATCAGCAGACTTGACAACAAGGTCTGGGCCTCAGCTCCTTGTGGAGCTAGTGGGTTGAAGCAGGTGTTGGGAAGGAGGGCTCTTGAGTTCATCCCCAGCTAAGGGGCTAGTGGGTTGGAGCAGAGGAGGGAAGGCTGGGATCTATTTTGCTTTTCCAATTTGGAATCTTTCAGGATCACAATTTCCAGGTTATCTCTTCAGCTCTGAGGGCTGGGACTGAAGTCAACTCTAAGCTGCTCCTTCATCATATGACTCCAGCAGCCCAGCCTTACCAAATCAGGAAACATCAGCAGGCTAGGGAACATCAGCTCCTGCTGGGGAGAGGGCAACACTACTTGTGGGGGCTAGTGGTGTGAGCGAGGCATGGGGTGAGGGGTTGCTCCCAAATGTTTGACAGAAGCTTTAATAAAACAGCACTGAAATGGCCAGCCAGCTTGATTTTTTAAATCTTTTTCTTGGGGAGGGAGTCTCTGTGCCCCCTCCTTAAACATTGTTTAGTGTGTTACAATAGCAGGGGTGAGACTCAGGTTTCCTGGGGCCTGTTCTCACCTGGGGGTGGGATTTTAGTAGCATGGAGCCGCAGGGAGGGAAGTGATGTGGCAGAAGGCAACTCCTGTGTTCCCTTGCCCCTGGGAGTATTCTGTTTCAGGAGACGTGTCCTTAGGGGACCCTTCCTGGTCTGGGACGGGGCAGCTAGGAGCAGGCTGCGCACAGCTATGCAAATAGCTTTGGAGACACCAGAGGCCTGCTGTGCCCCAGCAGTGCAAAGATGTCCTCATGACCTCTGACAGAACTGTGGACCTTCTGACACAGCCCTGGAGCAACACTACAAGGCTGGGCAAGTGCTAGCTAATGCCACACAGGACTGGCCTGGCCAGGTGGAGTAAGGGCTATCAAGGTGAGGTGGAGTAAGCTGTTGGCTTGCATTGTGTGTGTGTGTGTGTGCGCGTGCGTCTATTGAGTAAGGGATTGTTGTGAGATTCAGGACACCTGGTTTTGGTTCCTTGCAGACATCTTGCATGACCTGGGGTAAGCCAGGTGAGTGTTCTGTGCCTCAGTTTCCCTATCAGTCAGATGGGCAGAACAGTCATTCCTCCACCTGGTCTTTGAACTGTCTGGGCAGGGTCTGGCTCCCACTGTGCATTGGTGCAGCACCAGCCCTGACCTTGGTCAGGGAACGTGTGCAGCTTCTGGTGCAGTCAGGCCCCTGATCTGGGCTGGTTGGGGGAGGGGGGGGCCTCTGTGACAACTGGCATGGTGGGGAGGGCCTGATCTTGGCCAGGGTCTGTGAAGTTCTCGGCACAACAGGGCACAGAAACATGGTTGGAAAGGTCTGCGTGGCACCTGGTGTGAGGACGGGTCCCTGGTGGAAAGATAGGGGCCTCTGCATGACATGATCAGAGGTCTGTGTGGTACCTGATACGGTGAGAGGGCAAGGAGGGTTGGGCTGTGTGCAGCACCCAGTGCAATGGGGGTGGGGTGGGGCTCTGTACTGTAGCTGGTGTGACAGGGAATTGGGTGGCACCTGCCCGTGGTGGTGGTTGCGGGACTGTGTGTGTTTCCTGGGGTGATGAGGACCCCACATGCAGAGCTATCTGCTGTCACCAGACTATGGATGATATGTTGGAGGGATGGATCAATGACTCAAAGTTTTTTCTTTGAATCCTGTTAGCCACTTATAATTGCCAGCGGGTTTTCCTGTTTGGCTTGTGACCATGCTGCATGTTCAGGAAATTGGTAGCCTGGCACCATGGCATAAGGCAGGGCAGTGCCTGGAAGGGTAGCTATGCGTGCACAGGTGATAATGGTGCAAGAGGGGGGGGCCGATAGCCAGGCCCCCTCTGTGTGCCAGAGAAGGCTGTTACCAGTGGGGGGCTGTAGGACTAGCTGAGGCTTCTATGGAGGGTGGTGCTAAGCAGGGACTAAGCAGGTACATGTAATCTTTGAGGGGGGAATTCAGATCCTGCCAGGGTGTGGTAGTAGCACAAGACTGGGGGCAGCGTGTAGGAAGTGCTGTGCTTCTGGTATGAAGGCAATGCAGAGCCAAGCAATGGTCTAGTTTAGCATGTCCCACTGGCAGGGAGGCAGCAAGGGCCCTGGGGCCCATCCTGGGGATGGGTGCTTGTGTAACCCATGTGCCTAAAAAGGAGTAATCCCTTTCAGGGAGCCCTTATGGCTGGGTTACGTTGCTGGGCAGATTTTGCAGCCCAGAAACCAGAACCTTCTGGTGAGAGGGTGCAGGAGCACATTGAGCATGCTCCGCAAGTTTTATTGTTATGCTGAAGTTACATGCCCAGGTAGAAGCCTGAGAGGAGCAGCCTGGAGAGGAGGCAACAGAGAGCTGCAGTGTCCATGTGCTCAGGGACTGAGTGAAAGGAGCTGCGTGAGAGTGGGCTGCAGAATGCTTTCTTCCTGCTTTGGACAGTTTTGCAGGGGAGTTGTCTGCAATAGAACTGAGAGTTGGATGGCCAGTGACCTGATTGTGTGGTGCTGGCTACACAGGAGGAAGAAAGTACTGCATGGCATTCGCCTGAAGATTCGTGCAGCTAGAGATGATGAGGATGGCTTCTGTTTTGCATTTAAGCCTCAAGGACTTTAAAGACTACAATTGAAATAAGGGTGACTCCACCTGAACATTGGGACTCCTGGGTTTCTTACTGATTTGTTTAATATTTATTATGGTTTCTTAGAATAAGGTCTGTTTAGTTAAAGTTCATTGTTATGTTTATGCTTGAGTAGTAGTTTAATGTGGGATGGGAACTCTGAGCAGTCTTCGCTGGGAGTCCTGAACAGACTGGATCCTGGCTCTCCAGCTGCTTTCTGCAGAGGTTTCTCTGTTAGGCACTGTTGAGGGGCAAGTGAATGCATTTGGGCCCACCCTAGTAGGTTACACTTGGTTACTATTTAACCAGCAGGAAAGATGGGACATAAGGCATGGTGAGGTGAGGGCACCAGTGCTCTCCAGCCACAAAGAGATCATTGGGGCACCTAGGGAGGGGTCAGAGAACCCTGGGCTGTAGGGTTTGTGCACCAGCCAGTGGCTGGAGCTGCCCTGACAAGTGCTCTAGCACAAGTGAGAGCATAATTGGGAAGCAGTAGGGAAGGTGGTATGGGGGCAGCAAGGCTGTGTCTGTCTGCATGAGGCAAATTATCAGCAATATTGTACTGGTGGACTAGTTATACCTGATTAACCCCCTTGTGTGGACACTGTCATTTGGAATACGTATGACCTACCTCCAGTTTAGCTTTAAGGCTGGCTTCTACATGCATTTGTTCCCAATGAAACTACATGTGAATGCTTCATTTCCTGAACTAGAGCATCCACACTCAGAGTTAACCAACAGTGTTATCCACTTTGATTTCACTGACTTCCTGACACAGATCAATCTTCAAGGATAGGTGGAGCCCAACTCCGCATTTGTCACTTCTATGCCAGATGAGGGTGTCCATGTGGGGCCTTAATGTGGATGAACTCATCCAATTAATATTCACCCCTTTAGTTTTCCCAGAGGAATTTTCCTTGGAGATCATGCCTTGATGATGTCTGTAGGAAGGGGTGTTAGTAATAAGTTGCATTGTAAGGAGTACCGTAGTAGGCGGGTTAGCAATCTGGAATAGTAAATGGTGGAAGTAGTGGGTAGCATTAGTAAGTGATATTGGTAGTGGGTAGTATTAACTGTAAGAAGTAGCATTAATGAGGAGCATTTGCAGGAATAGATAGGTGTTGATACAAGGATCATTTACTAAACCTGTCACATCCTACCCCAGAGGTGGCTGCAGCTCAGCATTAGGGAGGGAGGGAGGGAAATGGAGGAGGCAGCAGTCATGCTAAGAGGATGTGCCACGTTCCTGGTGCTGGTCGCTGGCTGAGGGAGATGCAGTGTGGAATGAAGTCAGTACAAAGAGATCCCCTCAACTGATTTCCACAGCCTGGTCAGGTACAGCTCTGCCTTCTCTGGCTTTTGTGTTCTCTGGGCCATTTTCTCCTGTACTCGTTTGTTCATTCTCTTCGTTGGCACCCTGCATTTTCATCCAGTCATTTCTTCATTCTTTCTTCAGCCTTCCTTTTCTGTTCTTGGTTTGTTCAGTCTTCACACTGGTTTTCTTGGTTTTTATCTTTCCATCTTTCTCATGCTGTGCTTTTAGTCTTTGTCCTTCATTTTCCTCCATGTTCTTCCTGCCTCCTCTCATGCCAGCTTTCTGTGTTTTTGCCTCCATTCCTCTGTCTTGCTCCCTTCTTCTCTGGTGGCCCATGAAAACACACGCCTGCTTTTTCTCACCCTGTAGCCTTGTACTGCCACCATCCTCTGACCAGTAGCTGGGCAGCCTGGGCCCTGCAGGTGGCACTAGATGGCTCTTATTATGCATGCACTTCTCTGGAAGTACCAGTCTGAGGAAGACCCCCGCCATCCCACGTGTACACTATGTGCTTGGGGAGGTGAGGTCAGGGCAGGACCCTAGAGAGATTCCGTGGCTTGGATTCATAAGGAGGTCTTGTCTTTAACCTTCTGACCCACCTGTCACACAGGATCTGAGATTTCAGCCCCCCTCCCCCCATGGACTTTTCTGGTTTTCCTTCTTATTTTTTTTAAATGTTTTCTGCAATATTATCAGTTTACAGGAATAAACTAAATTTTCTTGGCTTCCCAAGTAAATTAATTGTCATTTATGTAGGATTTGCTTGTCCTGTACTGAAACAAAGTCACATCTGGGGTGGGACACAGGAGCTTTTTATACATGGGTCCCTTGCCTGGTGCTAGATGTAGTCGTGTCTGGTGTAGGGTTCAAGAGCTGTGTATGTGTGGATCCCTTGCCCAGTACTAGATGCAGCCACCTTTGAGCTGAGGCATAGCATCAATTAGAATGTATAACAAAGCCACAGAGCAGTTTAAGACAGGAAAGTGAGAAGGAATCTTTGTCCAGTTGAGAGCAGAGACAATTCAGGGAGTCAGACTGACTTTCCCAGCCTTGGCACTCACTGAGGTGCCCCAAGAATTGCCATGCGGAGGCAGGTCTGACTGCTGTCCAAGAGAGAGCATCACAATGAGGCACTGGGACAGCATGGACTGTCCTGCTCCCCTGAGGGCCCCCCTGGGCCTCCATCCTGCTTTCTGCAGCACAGTCACTGCTTGTGAGGCAGGCTTGTCCCTCTTGCAGAATGCCTGGGTCCCCAAAGTGACTGCAGGGGAGTGGGTTTCCAGGGTTCCCCAGATCTCAGCTGGAGGGGTTAAGGAGAGTGCGTGATATCC
The DNA here is from genome assembly GCA_007922195.1 of Podocnemis expansa. Lineage (NCBI taxonomy): Eukaryota > Metazoa > Chordata > Testudines > Podocnemididae > Podocnemis > Podocnemis expansa. The sequence goes on along the minus strand of ML681973.1, from coordinate 31,971,247 downwards.
TTGCTATAGTGGATGGATGAGTCTGGGAAGGCTGGGGAGATGGTTGACTGAAAGGGCCTTGGAATCAGTGAGGCGCTTCCTCCTGCCCTCTATGAGAGCCACAGGATGGGGGCCTGGGAGGGGATAAAAATCACTTTGTACCCATAACTGAGATCTCCAGGGAGCCCCTGGCTACTCCAGCCCCAATCTCTCCCAGCAAGGGCGCTGTAGGGAGTGGGGCAGGAGGACTGGCGGTGAGGTGAACTCCCAGCTGTGCCAGCCCTGGCCTCACCCGGCAGGGGGCAGTGTGGAGAGTGGGGCAGGAGCGCTATGTCAGGCCTCCTATAGGGCTGTCTGTGGGCCAGGTTGGCAGCAGCAGTGGGTGCTGCCCTGTGGCCGTTTGACCCAATCTGGTGAGGGATCTCGTCAGAAGTTGCTCTCCTCTTTCTCTCCTTTGGCTCTTTGTCTGTCTTGTACTTTCCCTTTGCCCAGGGGGAGGCTCCAAGCTGCAGCCCATGCTCTGCTGTGGAGATCCCCTGCCCTGGTTCTGCATTCACTGATTTAATTGCTTCTGCCATGCAAGGGCAGGAAAGGTCGCTCAGCCCTACCCCCCAGCCTCCCCTAGCAGCCGCATGTGCTCCAGGGCTGCTAAGCAACCAGTGGCTGCGCCGTGCCCAGCCGGGGGGGGGGGTTGGGCTGGCACCAAAAGGCAGCCCCTCAGCTAGTGCTGGGGGGGGGGGGGCTGCAACAAGGCCTGTGCAGGGGGGTGTGGAAAACAGCCTGTCACCCCATCCTGTCACCTGGGGCAATTCAGTGGGGCTGGAGGGAGGGTGTAGCAGCCAGACAACCCTATCCCATTGTCAGGGGTCTGCAGTGGGATTGGGGGGAGCAGGCTGGCACCTCCTTCTCATTGCCTAACAGCATGAATGGGACGGAGGGGGGGGAACAGCCTCCCTGCTCCTAGCTGTGGGAGCTAATCACACAGTAGCTGGCCTTGGCCACGCAGCCCTTGGTGCTGGGGATGGTTAATGGGGCATGAGTCAGTCTGGTGAGTAACTGGTTCTCTGACTGGTGATAATCTGACACCCATGCTGGGATGGGGGCTGTTTTGGGGTGGGCAGACAAGTCCCCAGCACTTGAGCACTGCTCATCAGCTACCCAGTCTCTTCATGTTACTGAGCAGGATTTGATCTGCTCAACACTCCCCCCCAACCCCCCCCCCCCGTATCCCTCAATCCCACCTGCAGCCCCTGCCTACCCAAGCTGTGGGGTTCTCCCAGCTAGCTCTGCAGGTGCCCCTCAGTCCTGACCTGCAGTCCCCTGTTCCCCAGCCCTGCGCTCCTCCCAAGCAGACAGTCTGTTGTGTGTGGACGATGTGTGATGGTTTTGCAAAGCAGCTGACTGGGTGGGGGTGGCGGGTGTTGGTTGAGGGCTGCCCAGACTCAGCTTTTGCTGTGATTCCAGGGCGGAGGGTTCCTTTGCCTTTCCCATCCCAGCCCCAGACATTAGCTGTGTGTGTGTGGGGAGAGGGAGGGCTCTGGGCCTCTAAGCCAGTCCTTCTGCTGTGTGGGTGACCCTATTCCCAACCCTTTGGGGCCTGGTGTGTGTGATAAGTATGTCAGGTCTCAGCATCAATCAGGCCGGTCAAGGGGTGAATGGACCCCAGGGAGATGTCCCTCACCGTACAGGGAGGAGCGGTGGTGTAAGGTGTGGGGGGAAGACCTGGGGTAAAGGGAAAGGGGTGTCGTGGTTTTTGTGTGGGGGTGGGGGGGGGTCCTGGGGGGGGGCAGGGAGGCTGGCAGGAGACTGGTGGGGCTTGGTCTGTGGGGGCTGATGAGCTGACACCATCTCCCCTGCTCCACTGGACAATGAATTCATTGCACTGAATGAGAGGAATAATGCTGTGGAGCTAATGAAGGGTAGGGGGCTGTATCGGAGCAGGCACCAGCCCATGTCCCATTCCTCATCCCCCTGAGCTAGCTGGTCCCCAACCCTGAAATGAGATTGAGCTGGTGCCCCCTAGAGGGGAAAGGCCCCAGATGCCATTCCCCTCTGCCAGCCAGTCCCCAGGCATGGGAACAGATCAGAGCCAGGGAGGAGAATGGCCTCATCATGTCCCATTCCCCACTCTGCACGCTGCTCTTCCATTTGGTTGGGGGACAGTGGGTGCTTGTGGTGTTGGGTCATTATCTGCAGGTGGGGGATGGGCTCCCTTAGAGCCCTGGACTCATCGCTCTACCTGCTCCCTAGATACCCCATGCGCTGCCCCTCAGCCCTGGCCTGAAGCCCCTGCTGTCCCATCCTGGCTGCCACCATGTATGTGCACTGCAGAGCTTCAGGGAGCGAGGCAGGAGCACTGGCAGCGAAAGCTCCCAGGTCCAGTGTCTCCCAGCAGTGGGCACTGTGGGAGTGGCAAGTGGTGAAGGCAGCAGGACAGATGATGGCAGGCAGCGTTTGAAGTCTCCCAAGGCAGTGGCTGGTCCTGGGCCTGACTGTGGTTTGCTGCCTGTAGGGTTAGGGATGGTGTCCCCATGTGGATGACCAGCTTGGTGCTAGCTGCTCCTTTTGTTTGAAATCTGGCTTAGAAGAAGTGGGATGGGTGGATCTATTGCAGGGAGGGGGAATCTCCTTCTCTCTCCTTCTCCTGCCTCCACTTCAAACCAGGCACCTGAGCAGGTAGTGCTGAGCTGGGAGTCAGCTACAGCTGTCCTCACCAGACAGCATGTGACACTAGCTATGCCTGGTCCATGGCCTCTGGGAACTGGCACCGGCAGGTTTTGCTGCATTAGTTCCCACTTTTGGATCTGGGTGGTTCCCTGGTTCAGTTCCAGTCCCTTGGCCTGAGGCACATGCAACTGGAAGACCCACAGGAAAGCATTTGTGGGGCTCAGCCCTTTGAGGACAGTGCAGACCCCAGAGCTGCAGTGCTAGGGGGTGCTGTGCTGCTGGGAGTTGGGTCAGTAGGGGGTGCTCTCTCCTCACAGTCAGTGCTGGCTCCCCTGTGGTGCTGGGGGGCTCCCAAGAGACACAAAGCCAACTGCTGAAACTACCAGAGCAGTGCCCCTCCCAGACTTGGGAGAGAACCTAGGAGTCTTGACTTCCACCCTACCCGCCAAACCTTGTAGATCCTACTCCTATCATTCCCCAGATATCCTGGCTTCTTCCTTGCTCTAACCACTATCCCCCATTTGCCTCCCATGTTACAGACAGTGTAAGGAGAGCTGGGAGTCGGGACTCCTGGGCTCTGTCCTTGGTTTTGGGAAGGAAGTGGGGTCTAGTTAGCTAGAGAAGGGGATGTGGGAGTCAGCACTCCAGGCTTTAGCCCAGCTCTGAGAGGGAGGGTGTGCAAAGGGCCCCTAAGGGGTGAGTGTCCATCTGTACATGTGTAGGATATAGAACTTCAGCTGACTCTACAGATCCTTTTGTTGACTTCCATCATGCCCCATAATGGGTCCCAACTCTGCCCCATGCTCCTCACCCTGCCTGTGGTAGGTTAGGGTTAGGGTTAGGGTCAGGGTCAGCACATGGCCAGGTTCCCAGACATCAGTTGATGATGCCTGTTGTGGTAACGTAGATCACAAGAGGGAGGAAACGGGGCCCATCTCTCTCTGGGCAGATGGTGGGGGGAGCTCTGAAGGTGACGGAGCACAGCAGTGTGGTCAAAGCAAGTTCAACATGTTGACTGCAGAAGTGGCGGAGAGGTGGTAGAGTGGAACTAGGGGCACTGTGGTGCAGGGAGTGGGGTGTGTATAGGGGACACTGTGGTATAGGGAGCAGATGGGGTCAATGGGGGGGTGCTGTGGTGCAGGCAGGAAGCTCAGGAGCGGGCATGGTAATGCAGGGAACAGGGAGGGGGCTTGGAGTGTTGTGATGCAGGGAGAAGGCAGGACTCAGTAGAAGGTGCTGTGCTGCAGGAGGGGATGAGGATAATAGGGGACACTGTAGTGCAGGGAGAGGTCAATGGGTCAGGAAGGGGCACTGTGGCACATGGAGCAGATGGGGTCAGTAGCTGGTGCTGTGACAAAAGGAGCAGTTGGAGGTCAGTAGGAGACTCTGTCCCCTCATGGTCTGTGCTGGTCCTACTGTAGTGACACTTTATTTGTGTCCTCTCCTGGGGACCTGGCCTGACTGATTAATAGGGGGGAAGGACAGCTTGGTCTGCATCTCAGAACACCTGGGTTCTTCTGTTCCTGATTTTGCCACTGATCTTGGGCAAGTCCCTCCCCTCTGGACAGGCCATCCAACCCAGTGCGCCCTCCCCCCGTCCCACATCAGACTAATGCATCCATCTAGCATGAGTCCCTTCACCCACTGGTGCCTCAGTTTCCCTTTCCCACCATCTGTGAGCATAAGGGGGCAGGGACTGTCTCACAGTGTGGGTCTGCACAGTCCTTGACCTTGGTCAGGAGGCAATACCTGGCATGATGGGAGATCCCTTGGCTTTGGTGTGGGTGAGGGGGGGAGGTGGGACTCTTGGCTGATGCCTTTAGCTGTGGCCATCAAACATTCTTTGCTGTTACTCCTTCCCCAGTGCTGTAGGTAAGATTCTGCCTAGATGTTATGAGATGCGACTGTTCTCACCAATCTGGCTTCCCACAGGAGTTCTGACTCCCAACCCCTCTGCTTTCAGCTCCTCGCTCAGGACTCCCAGCCACCCCCTTCTGTAAGCTCGGGGGGGGGTCTCAGACACAGCATTGCAACACCAAGGTCCTGGCTCCCAGCCCTATGTTATACCTACTAGACAAGCTTGCCCCCAGCATTGCAATTTTAGGGGTTTGGCTCCCTGCCCCATGCTATATCTACAAAGTCAGGCTGCCCCTGGCATTACAACACCAGCGGCCTGGCTCCTAGCCTCACGCTGTACCCAGTAGGCCAGACTGCCTGGCTCTGCATGACCCGGTCCCTATCCTGGTGCTCAGCAGTGATGGGAGAAATCTGTCTCCTGGGGTGTGCTGGCTTCCCCAGCTTGAGGCCATGTTTGCTCTGTAGTGCACCCCCAGCACCAAAATGCCTGCACAACCCCCCCCCAACCCTGCTGGGGAGGGAGGGGCGGCGGGCGGCGCTGTGGCTCTGGTGCTGATGCTGCCACTCATATTTGCAGGCGGATTGCGGGAGCAGCATCCAGCAGCATCTCTTGTTGCAAGGAAGCCAGGCAGGGAGGGGGGGGCAGACAGAAGAGGAGGAGGAGGAGGAGGGTCCACCACCTTTCTATTGTCTCCTGCCTTCCTCTGCAGCATCTGGACCTAGAAGGCCCCCCCGGAGCAGGTACCGGGATGCTGCGCCCATCGCTGCCCTTGGGGGTGGGGGGCGATGGGAGGGGGTGAGGGCTGGGTATAGCTGCATCCATTTGCACTAGCCTCCCACCCTCACACACCCTTTGCAGCCGTGGGAACTGTGGGGGTTTCCATAGCGTTGCAAAACAGCAAGGTGGTGGGGATGCATTGTGGGGGCCACCATTGCAAGGGGATTGGGTGTGGGGGAGTTACAGCGTATCCATGCACATTAAAAGGTGGCAGGGGTGGGGTGAGGGCACTCCCTCCTCACCCCAACATACATTTTAAAGATCTATGTGTGGGGGCTGGGGATTGCATTGCTGCTGATACAGACCCAGCAGAGGTGGCAGTGGGGGCTGTGCATGGGGGGTCAGAATGGGAGTCTGCTGCATTGGGGCAGCGGGGGGAAATACCTGGGGGTGTAACGAGGCGAGCTGAGGACATTTTAGCTTGAGCAGGGCTCTCCAGTGGGGGTGGGGACCTGGTGAAATATTTGTCCCTGTGGCTGTCTTTTATATATTTATTTTACATGATGTGTGTGTGCGTGCGTGTGAACCTTATCTGTAAGGTTGAGGTTATCTCTCTGAAGCAAGCAACTGGCATTTGGAGTTGATATCTTTGCATTGGGAGAACGCTGGCGGACAGATCATCTGAAATGCTGAGTTAAAAAAATACACATTGCCTAGACAGAGACAGGAAATAAAGCAGTATGAATATTAGCCATATTTCGGTATTATTCTTTCATTCCAGCGTGGTTTGAGGGCCAGTATTGTAGTATTAGTATGTAGCATTAACATATTCGTAAATAGCCATATTCTCCTTCCAGACTGGTGTCACTGAAGATTGGTGGTTGTTATTAAGGGTTCACGTTTTTATTTAATATCAATGGGATGGTTTCATTATGATTGGAGCAGATTGGTGCTTCCGTGAATTGTACATCTTGTGTGTGTTTTGGAGCGTTGTTTCTCACACACAAAACCCCAGTGGTAACAAAGCTTATGAAATTACACAGTGTGGGGCGGGGAGTTGGAGGGGGAGATAAAAGCACCAGCTGAAAAAATGTTGCTGGCTTTGGATCAAAGCTCTGAACCCCTCTGTTCGGGGTTAACTGTATCATCTGTCATGAGCCTATGCATCTGGAAATATTTTGACATGGGAAGGGTATCATTTCTCTTAGCAAAGGGGTGAGGGTACTCATGGTTGTACTCTTTAAAGGGAGTTTTTCTGGGTAGAGAGATTGAAGATTAATTGTATTGGTAATTAGCAGAAGGTTCAAATTTAGGCTCGGACCCAGCAGAAATGGAAGGCAGACTTGGAAACAAGTGTTGTGTAGCACACATAGCCCTGTATGAATTAGGGTTTTAAAGAAAATGACCTTCCCCCTCCCCAGCCTGTAACATTTGGTGTTTCACAGTAGGGGCTGTTAGTTAGTGCAAGCTGGCTGCTGGAATTTCAGCTTGTGTGTTGCAAACATTTATATTATTAATTTTGTGCATTGGATTACTCCACCCCGGCACCTTATCGCTTTTCCAACCCTCTGTCAGACACTATCACAGTATCGGGGCAACGTGCGGCTGCCTTTAGAAGTGTGGAGGGGGTGGATTTTCCTAGATAAATCAAACAATAGCATCTCAGTTTCTGCAATTTTGTATGTGGCTGGTGCCCAAGGGCCTTTCTCCTACCAAATTAAATAAATGTCCTATTTCTACCCCTAAAATAAGCTCGCCTCCCCTGAAAACATCACCCTGAGTGAATGAGGGTCAGGGAGGGAATGTCTACTCAATTTGACTACTCTCATGAATTTTATTAGGAAACTAAAGGCAAGTCTCCCAGTGTGAATGGCCCAATTCTGTTGTGTCTGCTCTGCTCAGCCCAGAACTGGCCCGTCAGGTTGAGAGGGAATGATGAATATGTTTTTGAAGAGAATGCGCCTCTGTCTATCCATCTAATGTAGCCAGGTATTTACATCCCCCACTTATGATGTCTCAGGTGTTTGGCTTTGATTTACAGACACCTGCCACAGTCTTTTGCCCCAGGGAATGGACTCCAGGGTTGTATGCAAATATGCTGCGAGTCTATTTTACAGCTGTCTTTTATTTCTGGCCTCAGCCACATGCCCAGTGTTCACTCTGGGTGGGGTGGAGGGGAATCCAAGTGGATTTTTAGCCTGGCCCACGTGTGTAGCATTCTCTGTCTCGCAGCAGAAGACAGGTGTTTCAACCAGCCTGTAGGTCAGTGTGTTGTCCGACCCCCTGCAGTGCACAGGGCCTTTCTCCAACGCATATCATCATTCAGGGGCAGAGGCAGCTTTTGGGGTAACTGAAGCAGGTGCCCGCATAGGGTCCCTGAGCAGCAAAGGGCCCCTTTGCCTACACCAGTGGTTCCCAACCTTTTTGAGTATGAAGTCCCCTTTTAAAGTCAAGAAATTTTGTGGACCGCCCCCCCCCAAAGATAATAGTTGTTATCAAGGATTGACTGCAGGCAGTGGTGCTGCAGAAGGGTGGTGGAGGACCTGGCCCCACCTGCTCCCAAAGGGTGGGGACATATCCAGGGTGAAGCTGCTCATAGCCTGCAAATATAGTTCATTTAGAGCCCTCTCCAACATGGATCACTGGTCAGCAGCATCTGGGGCCGAGTCAAGCCCAGGCTGCCTGCCGGCTAGGGTCGGATGTATTCACAGACCTCTGCCAATAACTCCACGGACCCCCCAGAGGTTCCTGAACCATAGGTTGGGAACCACTGGCCTACACCAAAAGTGGTGTCTGCCTCCCACCTTGCAGAACACATGGCAAGGGGCCAGGGCCAGGGCTAGCAGCGGAGGTAGGGCTCTGTGAGGAGGTGAGGCCCAGGGCCCATCGGGCTGCGGGAGCCTTGGTGCTGGGGGGAGGGCGTGGGGCAGAGTGAGCTGTCTCAGAGGCAGGGTTCCTTCCCCAACCTGGGTTGGCTGCTCTGCCCATAGGGGCAGGTTGGGACAGCCTAGAGGCACAGGTCTGTGCTCCTGCCTTGCCCCTTGCAATGGGGGGTTGGGGTCCTTGGCAAGGCACTGAAACCTTTTTGGGGCCCCTGGCAGGGCACTGGGGCCATGGAAGGAGCTGTTCAGAAGGAGAAGGAGCCGTGGGGAGCGGGTTGGGGTCCCTGGCAGGGTGCTGGGGCTGCAGGGAGAACTGAGATGCCAGGGCTGCAGGGGGGTTTTGGGGCCCCTGGAGAGCAGAGGAAGCTGGACCTAGGGAGCCGGTGTCATGGCTGTGGAGGGGCATGGAGAGTAGGCTGGGGGTCAGTGGTGGGAGGTGCATGGGAGCTGGGGCCGTTGGGGGGCTATCAGTGTGAAGTTGTGGCCATGGACAGGGATTGTGGGGGCCTATTTGGGGCACTGCAATGGGCATTTGCCTAGGGCTCCCAATTGCCTAAGGCTGCCTCTGTTCGGGGGCTGGCTCTGTCTTGCCAGGTTTTAGGAAATATTCCTATGAGATCCATGGGATGGATCCAGCTGATGGTCCCAACCCTCTTTGTGCTATTAGGGTTGCAATGTGGAACCTGAGCCAGATGGGACTTTCCCATGCACCCTGTCCCACCCGTGGGGTTTCACAGCCCAAAGGTAGCCTGGCCCAGTGGTGAGAGCCCTGCTTTGGGACTCTGGATACTGAGCACTATTCCCAGCTCTGCTGCTGTCCTCCTGGGTCACCTGGGGAAAGCCACTGGTCACCCTGTGCCTCAGTTTCCCCATCTGTAAAAGAGGGGTAATGGATGACACAGGTGTGCTTTGGAGAGTGTTTGGAGATGGCTGGATGCAAAGAACAGAGTAGCTCTCAGACTGGTGCTTATGGATTGAACAAGCTTAAGCAGGGAGCTCTGGCTGGTGCCTATGGATCCAAAGAGCAGGGAGCTATGTGCTGTTGGTTTCAGGTTAGTTTGGGCCCAGGGCATGTCAGCACTGGGGTAAAACTGGATGAAACTGGCCCAGCAGGGAGTGCTGACCAACTGTGCTGCCCCTCCTCTCCACCCAACACAATCTGGCCTTGACACTTTCTCAGGCCTACAAGAGGCTTCCAAAGTGGCTCATAGGCCAGCAGGGACCATTGTATGGTCTCATCTGCCCTGTTGCTCAACAGGCCAGAGAATCTCAGCCAACCACCCCTGCTCCAAGCTCAAGTCCTGGTTTTGGACTAAAGTGTCTTTCAGCAAGGCAGCCGTCTGGCCCAGAGCTGAGAACCTACCCCTATGCTTGGCAGTTTGTTCCAATGGCTGAACACTCAGCCTGCTCAAATGGGAGCCTTGTTTTTAATTAGAACGTGTCTGGCTTTCAGCTTCCCACCATATCTTGCGCTGCCTTCCTCTGGTGGATTCAACAGCCCTCAGTGCCTTCCCTTCAATTTAACCTAAGTCCATTCCCCACTGGCCTGAATGAACCCGGGAATTCCAGGTGCGAATTGTGGTGAGATTGGGTGTAGATGCAGCTACTGAGAAATGGAGAAGAAACCCTGCCAAAAGGTTGATTTTTTTCCCCCCAGTCTCGCGTTGAATAGTTTAGAAAGGTTCTCCTTGGAATATTTCACTTGAGGAGTTTTATCACTTCAGATAAAACAGCCCCACAAAAGCCCTGGAGAGCAGTCTCCTTCTGTTGCTATTCCTTATCATCTCGCTACAATGTTCCACCCAGGAGTTCAACTTTCTTTAATTCGCTCCAGATTTTGGCGTGTGTGCCTGCATGCTTATAAACCTGCGCATTTGGCTATTGCTTTTCCTTCTTTAAATTTCCTTCTGCCGCCCCTTTCCTCCAATTATACAACAAAAGTCGGGGCTGTGACAAATTGATATGTTTGAATGTTGCCAGAGAAGGAAAGAATACCTCCCCCTCTCCCATGTCTTGTGCAATCTCTCCCGCTGTAGTTAGGGGGGTTGTAATTTCTTTTTAATTTTCTTTCTTTAAAGTGGTGGCCCAGATAAATTTAACGGATAATTTCTTTCCTTGCAGCAAAAAGGAGGAGGAGGAAAAAAAAATCCCATAGACCCTTTCTGGCCTTATTTCACTTGCTCCCCCTCTGCCTCCACAGCACCTGATGTGATTTACAGTAGTTTGTGCAAACGTGGATTTGCACCTGATTTTCGCAAACTGACTTAAGAAGTGATCCTTTATTTGTTTAACCCCCACCCAAACCTCTCCAACACCTGGCAGTTGTACTGAACCCTTGTAATCCAGTGTGATTGCTTTCCTGTGTGCAAGACTTACTGCCAAAAGCTATTATTTATATATGGATGGCAGACAGATGTTTTGACCAAGATTGGGGCCCTGTTATGCCAGGTGCTGCGCAGACCCACAGTGAAAGATAGACACCACCCCCAGGAGCTGGCAGTCTATTTGTAGATGGAAAGCAGGAGGGGAAAAGGAGGCATGTGGATGGATTTACCCAGGGTCAGTAGCAGAGGTAGGAAGAGAACCTGGGAGTCCTGACTTCCAGGCTTCTCTGCTGTAACCCATCAAATTCCAAGCCCTTCCCAGAGCCAGGGCTTGAACCCAGGCTTTGGAGCTGTTGTCCACCACCCTGCCCCCCAAGCAGTGATTTGAGGGGATTTTGTGGCACTGGGGATGGAGTTGGTTCTACGATTGCTAATGGTTATTGGCAAGTGCCTGGCTGTTCCCCCATCCCCTGTGAAGGAAAGACACCCACCTCCTGCCCTGTGAATTCCCAGTGATTCCCCAAGACCTTGGCAGAGTCACTTAAGGACCATCTTAGACCCATGTGAACATTTTTGCCCATGGGCGTGGCACTGGCAGGGCCTGGGGCCTATCTGTTCCCAGCCAGGTGATTGAGGGGGCAGTAGAACATTGCAGGCAGAACTGAGCAAATCGTTTTATGGTTCATCCTACAGCTGCACAGATGGGAGAACGGGCCTTGGTGCATCCCATGCCTTGGCTGATCCAGCCGGGAGAAACCGGGGGGCCTGTTGCTGGGCATGGTTAACTGTGCAGGGCAGACTGCCTGGATTGATGGGGGAGTGCAGGGAGCTGCATGTGGAATGGGCAATGCTGCACCCCCCTGCTCTGGGGTTGGGGGTGGGGGGGAGGATGATGTTGGTAGAACCTGGCCCAGCACTCAGTGAGGCAAGGGAGACTTGGCAGCTGAAGGGATATGAGGGAGTTTTGTTGCTGGTTTTATCTGGCACTGATGGAGTGATGCAGTGAGGAGGAAGAGCACTGCAGGAGGTGGGGTTAGGTTAGGGCACTGGAAGGGCACTCACTGCAAGAAGCATCCTATTTCACTAGTGTGAAGGTCCCTGGTGTTTTGGAACTGCCTTTCTCCATCTCTGAGGGGAGTAATCTCAGGGGACTCTATTCTCACTGAAATATCACTGCAAGGAAATCACTATATCCGGAGAGGAGGTGCATGGAGTCCTGGAAAGGCATTGCAATGTGTGTGCGAGGGGGAGTTACAATCCCACATCACAGCTGTGGACGCTAGAATAGGGCTTGTGTGTGTGTGTCATACTGGGCACTGAGATGGGGCTACATTGTATGTGGGGGGGGGTGTAATCCCATTGTTGCATCAGGCACTGGAGCAGGGTTGCTGTGCAGGGCACTGGAATGGGGCTACAGCGTGTGACAGATTAGAACCTGCAGCATTGGGCACTGGAATGGGTCTGCAGTGTGAGTCACTTGAGGAGAAAGACTTGTCCCAAGAGTGCATGTTAGGGGAAGAGGGCAGACTGTATGCAGGGGGGCAGGACACAGTGAGGTAGAACAAAAAGGAAAGGCAATAGTCCCCAAAAGGCCCCAGCAGTGTGTGGATATGAAGGACCATAGAGTATCACCCCCCCAGGGATGGAGAAGGTGACATGGCCCCTCGGACTAGCCTTACCTTGCTAATATGTGTGCAAATGCGGCTCCTGGCCAGACCATGAGTGAAAAGCTGCTGGTTAACATGGGTTTAAATCACATCTTTAGACCTATTGGTGCAGGTCCTTGGAGGGGTGACCAAGGGGTAGGAGGTCTCAGTTTGTTCTCAGGAATTCCCCCAAAAGTGACTTGTTAAGTCATCTAGTCTGACCTCTGTAGAATCCAGGAGTCCTGACACCCAGCTCCCCCTGCTCTATCTGCTCAACCCCACTCCTCTCCCAGAAAGGTTTGGTGTAGACACATTCACCACTCCCCACATTTTAATTCACTGTCAAAGTGCTCAGTCATGTACTGGGGCTGGTGAAATGGATTTCAAGGGGGCTGCTCCAGTGAGCAAATGTTATTGGTAAGTGTTAGGGTTGGGCCCTTAGCCCATGACCTTTTTGGGAAGGTGCATGTCTCATGACTTCCTATAACACCCTATGTCAATTTATAGTGCTGCGTAAAGCCAGTGTATTAGACAGCCCTTGTACTCCACCCCAGAGGTGGCTGCATCTCAGCACTGAGCAAGGGATTTCTGCATAAACACATCCCATGCCCCACCCCAGAGGTGGTTGCATCTCACTTCTGGGTGAAGGATTTCTGTATGAACAGACCACTCCCACTGCAGCCCAGAGGGCAGCTGTACTTTGGCATCCAAATCTCAGCGGTGTTGGGAGCATGAGGTGCAAATGTGGTGGTGGGGGTGGACTGTGGGGGAAGCAGAGTTGGCTGCTGTATCGGGGGCAGTGCTAGGGAGGATCACGAGGGGCAGTGTGTGTGGGGAATCCCCACTAATTCCATCAGCTGCCTGCAATGGAGCAGTTGCTGGGCTCGGAGTTATTTCAAGGCAGTTAATTACACACACTGCGTGGATGGAAGAGCTCCTGCTTGCTGCACAGACACAGCTGACGCGTTGGCGTTTCTCCAATAACGATTGTACAGGGCAGCTTGGAGACTGGGATGGGGAGTGGCGACTGGGCACACTCAGTGCCTGGCACAGGCCCACCCTGGGGAGACCAGGTGAGCTCAGAGCCTGGTGTAAGCCCACCACGCTGGAGTCTGGGGTTCCACTCCTCTCCTGGGCCCTATCAGGGTCATGGAGGAAGCCTAGCAAGGAAGCGAGCAGTGGTAAAATGTGCTCCATCATGTCACCCGCAGGTGATCTTAGTATGGCCTCCTGGCACTACCTGCCTTCCTCCTCAACAAAGGAAATTCACCTCTCAAAAGCTTGATGATGGCAGAGAGTGTGGGGTGAGGGTGGCATCACCTGTGCCATCTCCTTGTACCTGAAAGAGACATGAAGGCCAGACCCTGACTGCCAGTGTGGGAACTAGGTATTTTGGTGCCCAGGGCCCACCCGGAACAAGCAGTGCGGAACACTCCCTCAATAAAGTGTTGAAACAGAGCTGCTCGATACGGCGACTGGGGCTATGGCCTTGCTGGCTGCTGAGGGCAATGTGAAGAGGGCATGCTCATGGTATGCCCACACCCTGACACAGATAAAAGCCAGGGGTCTGAGCTAACAGACTACAGTGGTTCTTTGCAGCACCTGACCATCCACCTGCTCTTAACCCTCATTTGCTCTTCTTTGCACTGGGACTTCCCTCTGACCAAGTGCTTGTCCCAGCTGCAGCCTGTTGTGGCCTGATGACAATGCACTGCCCAGGGTTCCATCCCAGCGCAGCCCAGAATTGCTGGGTGACCTTGGACAAGTCACAGCCCTGCTCTGTGCCTCAGTTTCCCCCTGTAAAATGGGGATAATGACGCAGAACTCCTTTGTGAAGCACTTCAGGATCTAGGGGAAAAAGTCAGGGCTAATGACTTTGTTTTGGGGCCAGCGCACTGTGAGTGATAGCACAGTGGCAGGCATTGAGGAGACCTGTGAGCCAACATGTTAGAGCTAAGAGGAGCCATTGGAATCCTAGGAAAAACATGACTCTAAATCCTGACTGCATCTCCTTCTGGCCCCTACTCACCAAGTCAGTATAGCAACACTTGCTGCTGATGGGTTTTGCTGTAGTACCTATGAACCCCGCCACTGCTTGCGGTAGATACTATACTGAGAGAACAAACAGGTGGTCTCTGCCCCAGAGACCCAGCAGCCTGAGGTCAGTGTTATGCTACAAACTTCATTTAGTGCAAATGTGATCTCTGACCAGCAGATCTGTGCCAGCAAAAGCCACTAGTCTAGCTTGTTTTCCCCCGGGGCTGGAGTAAACTATTGTGGTAAAAGGGCAGGTGTGTCAGGCCAAGCTGGGTCCACACTTGGCAGGCTGAGCAAGGCAAAATGATGGGACAGTCTTGGCCAGCATGGCAGGCTGTGATCTCTATGCCAGCAGCTGAACCACAGTCAAGGTTTTGTAGCCACCACAGTAAAGAAGGCAGTTTTGTGGATGTTGATAGGAAGCTCATCCCAGGTGGGTGGCCCAGTGGAGAAGAAAGCACTGGGGAGCTTGACTGGAAATGCCCCAGAAGCCCAACTGAAGGCCTAGCGCTGGGAGAGGCACTGGAGAAGGAGGCTGTGAAGCTGATTTGGGCTGTGTTTGTACAGGTGCCAGGGCAACACAACCACTGGAATGCAGAGAACTGCTCAGGATGCAGCATGGACAAGAGTGAGGTGTGTTCCAACCAGGCTGGGTTCGGTCCTGTTCCACTGTCATCACCAGAGGCAGAGTGAAGGCTGGAGCCTAGTGTGGGTGGCCTAACTCTTGTGTGCCCCCAGAACTCAGGAAATCAGTGCAGCTGCTCCTATGCACAACAGGGGCCCAGATTTGGGTCTGGTGTGCGTGTAGCTCTGCAGCACATAGAATGACGGGGGCCATGACTTCAGTTGAAGGAGTCTGTACAGCTCCTGGCGCAATCTCAGAGACAGGGGTCTGGGCAGTGCCTGACTAATGTGTGCAGCACCTGACATGGTGGGGGCCACTAGATTGGTTGGTGTCTGCACAGTGACTGGAGGGATGGGCTCCCGCTCTCCAGTACTCGCTGTGGCCTGTCAGTGCCCACATAAATAGGAAGTAGGAAGGGGCTGAGAATGCCTTCCTTTCCTCCCTCAGAGACCAGAGCTGGGCTGATCTTGGTACCCAGAAGGCCTATCTGTTTGCTTTGTGATTGTTGGGGTGGCTGAGCCCATGGCTGAATTGAAAGGCCTTTTGTTAAGAAGGTCCCCCACCCACAAAATCCTCCTCTCTCCTTTCCTACGTCAGAGCGAGCAGGTCAGATTTTATTTATCCCTGATCCCAGCAGGACAAGCTGAGCCTGGATCCCAGCTGATAGCTGCTGAATTATTGAGAGTGCCTCAGGTGTGGAAATCTAAAACCAGGGGCATCCCCCTTCCACACCAGGAGCTGGCCAGGGGGGAATGCCTTACTTCAGGGCTTTTCTAAGGGCATAAGAGAACAGGGCCTGGTTTAAAGGCAGGTGGCACAGCAATGAGGGTATGGGGTTAGGGTACAGGACTCTTGGGTGCTATTCCTGGCTCAAGTCCGTTTCCTTTGCCCATCTTTTTCCATGCTGGGAATTTGGGGCAGGGACTCTCCCTTGCTATGTGTCTGTGTAGCACCTGTCATTATGAACGCCCAATCTCAGTTGCTCCCAGTCATTGTAGTGCCCAGAACAATGGGGACAGAGCTTGGCTGGTGGAGGTGCCTGTGCAGTGAGAGAGGGCCCAATTTCTGTTGTGTGGCAGGTTTGTCTGCAACTGAAGCAGGCAGGTGCCAAAATGCAGTTGGTTGAGAGATCAGTCTGTACAGCACAAGGGGTCCCAGTCTCCGTTGGGGGTCAGTCTGTACAGTGCAATCAGGTCTGATCTCAGTTGGGTCAGCCTATACAATGCAAAAGGTGGTCCTGTGTTCGTCGATGGAGGGTCAGGCTGTAAAGCACAAACAGACTTGATTTCAGTTGGGGGTCAGTCTGTACAGTGCAAGGGGGCCTGATCTTGGCTGAGGGAAGGAAGGGGCTTGTGGTGGGCTGGGTAGGGGAAGGACTTCTGTTGTGGGGGCAAGGGGCCTGTGCTGCATGCGGTTGTCTCAGTCAGGGGCCTGTGCTGGGTAGGGAGGCCTTGATCTTGTGGGGAAGGGTCCTGTGCTGGATGGGGGGCCAAGAGCCCTGGTTTCATTCATAGGTCAAGGAGCCTGTGTTGGGTGGGTGGGATGGTGTCTGTGCTGGGCAAGGGCAGGGCCCCAATCTTGGTTTGGTGGGGAAGGGTCCATGCTAGGCAAGGGGGGAGGTTATGTCAGGCGATGGGGGAGAAGGTGTCTGTGCTGAGCAATGGAGCCGCAAATCTCTATCAGGTTCTTGTAGTGCTCTTGTCACACAGTCTAACTCCTATGTGTGTCCCCAGAGAGGGGGGACGATGGCAGAGAGAGGCCCCTCCCCAGATGGACACATATGCCTGTGCATTCCCAGCACTCCCCCCACGCAGCTGAGTCACTCCTAACCCTGAGTCCCCCCAGGGAGGGGCTGGGAAGCAATGTCTCTGTGGCTGACTCAGTCCTGCTGTTGAGATCCACAAATAGGAAGGTGGGAGGGCAAGGAGTGGGGAGACGTTGTGACAGCGGGATGGGCATGCAGGGGACTCTGTATTGGGGGATCCTTCTCTTTGCTGCTGGGGACAGACCAGGCTGAGACTCAGCAAGCTTGTCTCACAGATGGGGCAAGGGTGTAGAATAGGTCAGGTTCTGGTTCAGTGCCAAGGCCTGCGAGCTGGAGAGTGGCTGGGGAATTCTCTCTTGGTGAAGTCAGGGTGGTTGGGAGCTGAGGAGAGAGCTGGTATGTGTATGTGAGAGAGGGGTGTGTGAGCTGAGCCTGGAGAGAGAGAGAGAGAGAGAGTGTGTGTGTGTGTGTGTGTGAGAGAGAGAGAGAGAGAGAGAGGAGCTCCCAGCTCTGTGTGGGTGTGTGAGCTGCACTGTGTGCATGTGTGAGTGTAAGGTGAATTTGTGCATGCAGGGGTAAGGTGACACCCTACATGTCTGGTGTGGGCCAAGCATGACCAGGCTGTCAAGAAAGTGACATGGGGCAAGGGGTCCAACCCTTTGTCCTCTGAAATGAGGGGCGGTGCCTCTTGGTTGCACTAAGACCTCAGTGCTCTATATATGCTACTTGCCACATGGACAGGCCCTGGTGGAGGGTGTGTGACTCTCTCCCCTTGCCACCACCATGCTCCCGATGCCAGGGCACAAGGATGCCGTGTGTGTGTTGGAGGAATGCTTTGTTAATCTCCTTTCCTTTCTCTTCTCCTCTCCCCATCCCTGCTTGACTGCAGTGCCTTGGGTGAAGGGGGGCAGGGGGCTAGAAGCACTGACTCACTGGGATGTGACTGTGGGCAGTGTGTCCCAAGATGGAGGGGGCTAAAAGAGGGTGCTTGTAATTGGGGGAACAGATTTGAAGGTGGGGGAGTACTATGGAGATGTGGAAGGTGGGAAACAGCTGAGATGGGAGTATTTATCCAGAGGGAGATAGGGGAAATGCCTAGTGACCCAGGGCTAGGATGGACTTTTTGTAGCCAATCCTTTTATTTCCTGAATTTTTGTGACGCTTTATCAGATTTCCTGGGGCACAAGGGAAGAGGGGTCTAGTGGACTACAGCATGGGGGGGAATAGGGGGGACTGGACTCCTGGATTCTATTCCAAAGTCTGCCATGTATACAGTAAGATCACCTGTCATAAAATGCATCTATCTCTTGGGTGTGACTCAGCAGGTTAATAACAACCACCTTGTATGGAGAAATTCTAAGGGCCTGACTGATTGGGGAGAGCGCCCCCTCCTGAGCACCCGCCCCACTCTTTGCAGTATGGCGCCCCCTAGTGCCACACTGGGGCATTGGGGCTGGCATTGATTGCAGAGGAGAGCACTAGCCCTTCCTCCTTTGCCCTTGGCGCGGTGGCCCGTGCATGCTGCGTAGGTTGGTGTCTTGGCCTGTGATGGGAGTGATGACAGCTGCTGATTGATCGGCCAGGGCTGCTCTCGGCACTCCCTCCCCCTGCTGTGCCTGCTCCCCCCAAGGGACTGCACTGATTAGTATTTATATTTTCTGCCTTTGCTGCAAGCTGTGTCTGCTAGAGTCAAAAGCAGTCACCTCCCTGCCTGGAAACTAGCTGTGGGAGGGGTGTGTGGTCTAGTAGTTAGAGTAGGGGAGGGCAGGACTTCTGGGTTCTGCTCCTGGCACATGTCTGCCTTCTAGAAGTTGCCCCAAGCTTGCAGAGCTGCTGGAACACCCCACCCCCAGGTGCCCCTATGGCACTGTGTGTAACGGCTGTGCTTCTAATTCTGGTGCTGCATGGCAGGATCAATTCAGGCTGCCAACCTGAAGCCCTCTGGCTTTTGTTCCGCACCCTCGCAGCACCGTGTGCCTAGGGCTTTGCACAGAAGGCTGAGTTGGGATCATGGAGTGGGATGGGATCCCTAGTGCTCACCCAGGCCTGGACACCCATACAGCCCCTAGCTCCCAGCTGCAACTGCCCTGAGGGGCAGTGGTTTGAACCAGTGTGGTAGCGCATGTGGCTCAATGCAACAGGGGCGCTAACCTGTTCAATGCACAGATGGGGTGAAATTAACACCCTAGCATTGGGTCAGCTCAAGGCCCATGCACCCCACTAACATTCCCCAGGACAGTGGTTTTCAAACTTTTTTGCTTGGGACCCAGTTGAAAAAATATCTTTTATGCTCATGACCCAAAAATTACATCACTGAGCTATGCATTCCAGTCTTTTGGCAGCAGCAGCAGGGGGGTGCCATGACCCAGTACCAGGTCCCGACCCTAAGTGTGAAAACCACTGCTCTAGGACACAGCAGTCCTGACTGCTGTATCCCACTGGACCCTCACCGAGCCAGGGGTAGGGCCCAGGAGTCCTGGATCCAAGACTCTCCCCCATCCCATTAGTCCCAACCTGCATCAGAGCCAGGGATAGAACACAGGAGTCCTAGCCCCTTAGTAAAAAAACAGAAGAGGGATCCAGGGTTCTCCTGTCCTCAGGTCTGAGCAGGTAGTGGACATCCAGCTGGTTGAAGCTGGGGGACTGGGGCCAGGATGTCAGGTGGTTATATTTTCATGTGTCTCCTCTGAGGGGCCAGAGGAGCGGGTGTCTCTGCTGCAACATTTGGGATTTGGATTTCAGAGTCACCCTGGCTAAGAGTCCGGTTGGGGGTGGGGGTGAAGGGCCATTTCTGTTATGTGACAGCAAAATCATGCAAAGTTAGTTTCAATTCATAATACAAACTTAGTACCCAAAGCTGCCCTCTCCAACCTCTCCACTACCTTGTCAGGTCTCCCCTCCTGACACTACATCTTCCAGAGCCTTTAAATCACACTAACTTGATGCTACCCTGAAATTTCACACAGGTCAATGTCTTTTTCAAAGAGAAAAACCCTTCAGCTAGAACTGAGAGGAAATGGACTTGATGATGTCCTCTAAGACTAGGAGAGAGGCCTCCCCATTTCCCACGCCCTCAGGCAGCTTGTCCACTGCCCTGGGGTCAGATCGGAGCTGGCGCCCCTTAGGGGGTAAGGCCCTTTGTCCCATTTCTCTCTCAGGCCACAGGGGTCCCCATGTTGTCATTAGAGGCCCCTTGTGTTCATAGATGGTGGAGCCATGCTTCTCCATTCACCCTGCACTTGCCCCACTGTGAGTCAGGGCACACGGGTGTTAGAGCTACAGCTTGGTGGTGCTTGAATATGGAACAGGCAGCTGGGAACTCTGGCACCCTCATCCGTCTCTCACCATGGGACCCGTTACTCATGGAGCCGAGGTTGCAGAACTGCTTGTTGTATGTCTGTTGGTTGTGGCACGTGGTCCTGGATGCTGCAGTAATTTTCGCCCTGCAATGGACGGCCATGCCCTGGTGGGGCTGGGCACTGCCCAGACACCAAGGGTATGTCCACACACACTGTTAATGCTGGTTATTTCGATTTAAAAAATGGTAGGTCCACATGATGTTCCCTTATTTTGAAATGAGGAGCTCCCTCATTTTGATATGATAGTCATATCGCTATAATAAAACCTAGTATTATATTGATATGGTGGTTAAATCGAAATTATTTCAAAATAACACAGTGCGGACATGTTATTTTGATTTAACTGTTAAATCGATTTTACACTTTTTGCCCTTCTCCTTCCCAGGTGCTTTCCTTTTTCTATATATTGTGTGGGGGCCTGGCCTTTCTAGGGGGCCATGTTGCCACACCTCCCATGGTGCCTCTCTCTTAAATTGAAATAGCAGGTCCTGTCCCTGCACATGCTATTTCGATTTGAGTTTCTAGTGGAGACCTGTTAAATCGATTTAACTTAAATTGATTTAATGATTTTTATATTGATTTTATTAAACCAATATAAGTTAAATTGATTTAACTGTGTAAGTGTGGACATAGCCCAAGTGAGCTCAGGGCCCCATTAGGCTGGATGCTACATGGGCCCCAACTGAGAGCAAGGGTCCCTGGCATGGCTATACACTGATGCACTTCCTGAGGTGAAGAGCTCACCCTCTGACTAGGCAGAGGAAGGTTGGGATGGGGAACAGTAACGACTCAGGCTCATTGAGCCCATTGGTGTGACATGGGCAAAGGAGCAAGGGATACTGGGGCTAGATAGGGCCTTGGCAGAGGCCAGTGAGGGGCTCTTAGCTCCCCTTGGTGTTGATGCTACACTCTCCCCACTCTGGTCTCCTCCTCTGTCTGACCTTCAGGGCACCCTGCAATGGCACAGCTGAGCGCCCAATCCACGCTGCGGCTCCACCTTTTCCCTGACTGTGCATGGATGGGTGAGATGCTTGCTAGGGCTGAGGGCCTTTCATTCCTCCTTCTTTGCTGGCCCCTCACGTCCACACTGCATTCCCCTCTCACGCTGAGCTCTGGCCCCTTAGCTACAGAAAATAATTTGAGAATGTCTGCAGGGTCCAGAAATTTCTTCTCCAGCTCAAGAGCCCTGGATGAGCCCTACCCACCTTCTCTAACCAGTCAACTCACTCCCTTTCCAGAGCTTGGGAGAGAACCCAAGGTGTGTCCCAACCTGCCTGCACAAAAACTCACTTGACCCCATACCTCTCCCATCCCAGGGTTGCAGAAGGAACCCAGAAGTCCTGTGTAAAGTGGTCATAAGGGGCTTAATGGGTTTACTTGGAGCACCCTGACTGGGAGCCAGGCTCCACTCCTTCCATGCATCCTGTTAGCATGTGGGTGGGTGTTTCTCTTTTCCCTTCCTGTTTACTGGCTGAATAAAGCAGCACCTTGCCCAGGATAGGTAGAGTGTGTTTCATGTGCAACTAAGCTAGCTCTTCACAAGTCCTGACTCCCAGCCCCACAACCTCCAAGAGCCCACAGAAAGCCCAGGAGTTTTGATTAACACCTTCACCCCCCCCCCCCATTCTACCCACACTGCCCTCTTGAGCTGAGTTGCTTGCATGAGAGCATCTGGGCAAAGTAAGACCCAGCAGAACATAGCGTTTACCCAGTTGTTGAAATAGGAGGGGGAGGCCCAGGAAGCTGGTTTTGGGGGCTAAGATTATTAGGGCTGGGTTTATCTGGGTGGCTGGGGTGGGAGGAGGCGGCCTGGGGGGGCCTGGTGTTTGGGGGGGGGGGGGGGGGGGGGGGGGGGTAGGGTTACCAGATGTCCGGCAAAAGGAGGACATGTCCTCCTTTTTGCCCTGCTGTCCTCCGTCCTCCAGGCATTTCAGAAAAAGTGCTATTTGTCCGGCTTTTTGCCGGACAGCTGGGGCAGCACTGTAAAAATACAAGGGCGCACCAGCCTGGAGCTCCCAAGCGTGTTCCCCTGCTGCTCAGCCCAGCAGCTGCAGCGCCTGGTGGGGTTGGGAATTTTGGAGATGCTCCATTGCTGGCCCCTGCATGTCAATAGGCAGTAAAGAGGGCTGGCTGGCCAGGGTGGGGCTGGCTGCAGCCGGGGGGACATGGTTTCGCTTTGCCTCCTTGCTTCCGCTCCGCACCCCCAGCTTCTTTCCAGGCTCCCGCTCAGGTCTGCTCACCTCCCATCCCCTGGATTTTGGGGAAGGCTTGATCTTATTTTTTGGAGGAGCTGGGGCTTTTCTACAGCTTGATGGGGTCTCTGTGGTGCCCTGTGGCTGCTGTTTCACTGTCTGCTTGCTACCCTGCTTGGCTTAAAGTTTCTGGGGAGGTTTCTTTCTCTAATGGCTCGGCTAAGCCAGATCTTTATTTCTTCTAATGGGGAATTGGCTTTTTGTAACAAATCTTTTGTTTATAGATCAAGGAAAGTTCATTTTGGATTGTGAGGAGGCTTGAATGTATTTGATTTTCCTTTTCTCAGTTTGCTTCTCCTTTCCAAGATGAATAGCGTAGAACCATAGGGTTGGAAGGGACCTCATGAGATCATCAAGTCCAACCCCCTGGGGCTTGAACCTAGGCCTTTCTGCATGTTAAGCAGAGGTGCTAGCCACTACACTATTAATGTATCCTTAAATTTTATTCAGATGCACTGATGTGCAAGTATTATACATGCTAAAGTAGGTGCTGAGCTGGGCTAGATCCTGTAGTTTAAATTGTCAGTGAGAAATTTGACTGAGCAAGGATTTCAATATTTGTCCCTTTGTTAGTAGTTTATCAAATCACAGAAAACAAGCAGCTTGGTTTTGCCTTTTGCTTATATAGTCTATTCTTATTTTTATTTTACTTTTAGAGAGAATGTTTCTTTTGGTATATTTAGGAAAAAATTGATCATGGCATCTAAGAATAGGTGCTGTTGTCTTGTGTGGAGCATTTGATAGTCAAAAACATCTAATTCTACCCCCCCCCATTTGACATGTATTTCACATAAAAGCAAACAGAAAATGTCAACTGTCATAAAAGAAATATATCTCCATCTGTGGTTTATAGTGGACATAGTAGGATATGATGTCTAGAAATTTGCATTTTATGTAAAAGTTTGTTTCAGGCAGGTCTGCACATAAAAACCGGTAGCTCTCACTTCAGATTTCTCCTTGCCTGTCGGTGTAAAACTTAAACAGCTTGTCTGTGACTTTTTTTTTTTTTTTAATACTGCACAGTGAGGCTCAAAACTGAGGCTAGATGGGGATTTCCCTATACCCCTCCTGCACCCCCCAGTTGTCAGCTAGTAACAGTGTTATACCAAATCAATGAACACCCCCTACACCCCCCAAATCTCCCCCTATGTGTTGGGGAGAATACTGCCAACAGAGATTACTTTTCCTTTAGAAGCCAACACCTCAAATTCAGCTAGACTTCGTGGAGTCAAGGGCCTGCCCCTCCATGTGTCAAACAATAAGAGTGAATTCTGTGAAGAACTTACTGTCTTAAAACTGATTTTATTCTTGTCCATAACTACTACATTATATTTATTGGAGGTTTGCTTCCATTTGCAACTCATAATGTAAAAATATCAATCTGGATAGGAGTTCTGCAGTGTGATTCTCCTTGCACGTTGATATAAATATTAAATACTTAATTTTGTCACGCCTTAAAGTGGCTGGCTTTATGGTTACTTTAAAGTGGAGAAAAAAATACTTAAGCCATTCATTTGATATCCCTGAGCTGCTGCTGTTCCAATTCGTCTCACACAGTAACTAGGGGCAAGACAGATTTCTTTGGAGTTGGATGATCAATGGGGCAAGCATTTGGGGGGAGGGGAGTGGCTGGGTGGATGAAAGGGGCCTGGGCGGGGCCCCGAATGTTTGTGTCCTCCAAAGTCCTCCTTTCCATGCTTTGGTCTCTGGTAACCCTAGGTGGGAGAGCTGCAGGACTTGGGCTGTGCGTGAAGTTAGGGTGAGGTGGGGGAAGACCTAGTGGAGATGGCGGTAGCGAGCAGGGGCAGGGGGTCTTGGAGGCGTTTGG
The DNA here is from genome assembly GCA_007922195.1 of Podocnemis expansa. NCBI lineage: Eukaryota > Metazoa > Chordata > Testudines > Podocnemididae > Podocnemis > Podocnemis expansa. The sequence continues at coordinate 31,947,308 of ML681973.1, read as the reverse complement.
GTGGGAGAAGACATGATTTCTGAGTGGGGATGGGATGGAGACAGGGATGTGGGGAGGCAGGAGGTGACATGCTCACACACAGTGCCTATGTGAACCAGGGTTCTGTGTGGCTGGCAGCACTCAGGGATTTGGGAGGGGTGAAGAACACATTCCTCACACTTGTCTGAGCAGCCAGCCCTAATGGGAGGAGACACCCTGGGGCCTGAGGTGGAAGATGGGTGTGACCCAGAGGAGAGGGAAGGGGTTGTTTTTTTCTTTTTGTCCACCCCATTGGAAGTGGCTTCCTTCCCCCTTGGGGCTGAGCAAGGTTCTCTGGGCACTGCTCCCTTACCCCTCCTTCCCAGATTGCAGCTCTGCAGGCCTCAGTTATTTTCAGATTGTTCCTTTGCCCTGCACAGGACTTCTGGGTTCTATTCCAGCTCTGGGAGGAGTGTGGGGCCAGTGGGTTAGACTGGGGAATGAGGTGCTCTAGGCTGGCAATGGCTCTGTGTCCAGTCCCCCCCTCCGCAAGAGGCTCTCTCCCCCCTCCCGACATGGTGGAAGCCAGTGGGAAGTTACGGCATCAGGCTGGCACGATGGCAGCTTCTATTAATAGCTGCCCAGTAAATGCATGGGGTGAAGGCCACTCGCTGTGTCCACACTTCGCTGGCTCTGGCAGGCTTGGGGTTTGAGACTCACTCCAGGAGGGTGCAGGGTAGAGAGGGGTAGTGCGTGGGGAAGAGAGAAACCAGCCTTTGCTGTCTCCTTGCTTTCTGTTAACCCTTTCCAGAAAAGCCAGGATGATGGATCTGCAGGTGCATGGGGATGTGGGCTAAGGTGAGGCTCTATTCATGTGCACATGCATGTGAATGTGTGCCAGCTGACATGGCTGTGGGCATGCAGCTGTGTCTGGACTCACACCAGGCTCTGGACACGCTTGTGTCCTTGCTTGAGGTGATGTGTCTGCATGCGCATGCACCTTTGCACATTCTTGGGGCACTTCTTAAGCCTCTGCCTATGTGCTCACATGACTGGCCCTGCTTACAGTCACTTGTGCACCAGAGTTGTATGCCTCCTTGCAGACCAAGCTGAGTGGCTGGCAGCCTTTACTGCAGAGTGGTGTCCTGCACCCTGGCTCAGAAGCAAGGATATAGGGAGGGAGAGAGATCCCTGCCAGTGGGATCCAAAGGACATGGTGTCCCCTGAACTCCCGGTGCTGGCCTGGCTGCCCAGTGAAGAGCCCGGCTGGCAAAGCCTGCGGGGTTGGCAGAGCAGTGTGCTTGAGCATGGGGGAGGGGGCCCTTTATACTTGTCCGCACATGCTCAGCGACAGGCTTAATCTGAAGTGACACCCTGGGGCTGGCGTATCATGCTGGAACTGCGATACTGAGGGTGGGAGGGGAGCAGGGATTCATGCTTTTCTAAGAAGATTCATGAGGATGGGAATTGGTGCAGCAGAGTGGCTCAGGAATCCAATCCAGCACTCCCAGGGTCCCCACTTCCTCAAGCTTGTAGCTGTGCCATTCACCTGTGGAACTCCCTGCTACATGATTTTGTCAAAACCATCCTCGAGATCTTGGCACCCTGAGGTCAAAACACAAGGCTATCAACATGAAGGATGTGTTGTGGGGGGAGGCTGCTAGATTAAGGGGCCAGGACTCCTGGGTTCTATTCTTGGCTCATCCACTGACCTTGGGTAAATCCCTTCCCCTTTTAGCGCCAATTTCCCCTCTTGCCTTTTGTTTATTTTGATTGTGAGCTCTTTGTGGTGGGGCCAGTTTCTTAGTGTACACAGCCCCTGGTGCAATGGAGCCCCAGTCCCAAACTGTGCACCACAAGACATATCAGGGCCCTGATCTCAATTGACACTGTACAAATAACAATGCCTCTACTCTTCTTAGCATTTACCTCCCACATCCAGGATTTAAGTGGTGACTGTTCCTGGCTTAGTGGTGTAAATTCTGCTGATTGTACTTAGACACCAAGGTAGCCATGATCCAGAAAGGAAGGATGTGAATTGTTTGGTAATTTTCTTGTAGCGGGAAGTTCCTCAGGTGAATAACACAGCACTGAGAGCTTATTAGACTAGGGTTGGTGGGGTTTCCCCAAGCTTAATTGGATGTTGCTATTGGCACCAATCTTGGTTTGCATCCTTCTGTATATTGGGGTGTTGAGGGGAAGGAACCCTTGATTTCAAGAGTTTTAAAATGAATCAAGACGAGGCTGCTCTTGATCCTGATTTGGGATGAGGAATATATTCAAGTCCAAGATTCCTGGCATGGTTCCTAGTTGCATTTCTCATATAAATCCCCAGAAGAACGGATTGGAAGGAGGCAATTGTGCTTAGGGCGCTGGAACTTAGGGCTCTTGGGTTCAATTCCTGGCTCTACCACAGACTCATTCCTTAACCCAGGAGTCCTAACTCCCAGATCCCCTCTAGCTCTAACCCACTAAACCCCATTTCCCCTGCCAGAGCCAAAGAGAGAACCCAGGCCTTCTGTACCCTCCAATTCTCTGTGTAAGGCTGGCCCATGTTCATTCTTTCCCATCTTGTATTTGTGACTGCATTGCCCCAATCTGTGGCCACATGAGAGATGGATGGTGAGCTCACCACCCCCTTTGGCTTCCTCCTCCTATCCTGCCAGTTCTCTGGGCTGTGCCCTCTCCACCCTCACAAGACACCACTTGGCTGGTGTGAATGTGACCCCATTGCTTTGGGCAATGGGAATCAATAGTTAATTAATTTCCTCCTCTAAAATAGGCAGGGGGATGGAAGGGAAAGGGCATTGTAGGGGAGGAAATAGGATAGTAAGGGGAAGGAGATGCAATGGTGGGGATAAATAGGGATTGATGGGATGAGATGTGGGAATGAGAAGCAGAGAGAGGAGGTTCAGCTTAAATCAAACCGTCCAGCACAGCCTGATCCCTTGGTGCAATCTGTTGGGATTTGGTAGAGGCAGGAAAACCTATCTGCCCCTCTTGCCACCCTCCCCCATACCAGACAGACCTGGGCAGGGAATGATGGAGCTGAGGAAGGAGAATTGTGGGTCTCAGAGACAAGCCCCCCCCCCCCCCAGGTAGCGAGTGGGGGGGGTATACTGCTCAGGCGTCAATCAGTGCCTCCCCTCGCACAGGTGCAGCATTTAATGTGATTGGCTAATTATGCAGTGCATGCTAATGGCCCCCATTACCCAATGAGGGGCACAGACGAGGCACAGTTATAAATAACCTGCCATACCTCATTTGCATGATGCCATCTCCCCGGTGCCTGTGTTACCGCGGAAACCGCCACCTCCCCCACCCCATTTACATTTGTTTTTTTTTTTTAAATAGATTTTTGGGGTAATGGGTTGTTAATGAGGGTTGGTTGCCGAGGTAGTTGGGTAGGGGCAACAGGTTCAACCAATGGGCTCACTCATACTGGTATCTCCCCTCCTCCTGCTGTCTTGCATCAGGCTCATGGGCCCATCTACCCTGGTATCCCTCCACCCCTTGTTCAGAAAGGAGGGCCTATGCAGCCTGGCATTCCCTGCCACCCCCAGGCCAGATCCATGAAGCCGTCCCATGCCTGCTTCCTCCTCTCAGGCCCACTGTCTGTTTCCCCTGCTCCAGCCTTCCCCCTCTCTCCATTCCCCCCTCTGCCCATGGTATTACAGTGCTGGGTGGGTTGTAAATAATGCCTGAGTGGCAGCAGGGTGATGAGATGCAGACTGTCGGGGAGTGGAGGAGGGCCGTACATGCTATCAAGCCCAATCCTACATGGGGATTGTCCTGGGCATCTGCCCTGTTTGTTTGTCTACCTCTGGAAGTCCCATGGGTGTGGGGTCCCTGGCCCCTGCAAATAACACACGGGTGTGTGGGGTGGCCTGGGAGAGCACTGGAAGGGGCACTGGGCTCTCAGCATAGCTGCCTGGGGGTCAGGTGTCAGGACAAGTAGGAGGCTCTTCACTCCTCTCTGCTCTGGTGTTGGAAAGAGTGTGGAGGAGCAAAAGGAGACTGAAGGAAGGAAGGAGCACATCTGCCCCACTGTAAGAATGGAATATTCCTTCCTCCCTCCATCCTTCCTGGGAGAATGGTATGGCCTGCTCCCCTCCTTCTCAGCCCTCCCTATGAGAATGTTCCAAAGGGGTAGCTGTGTTAGTTCGGTTCTGTAAAATAAGCAAGGTGTCCTGTGGCACTTAAAGACTAACAAATTTATTTATCAGCTTTCATGGTAGAAAATCCCATGAAAGCTCATGTGATAAACCAGGGGTCTCAAACATGTGGCCCCTAAAGCTATTTCCTGTGGCCCGCAATGACACTATGGTTACCGATATTTGCAATCATTGTATGAAAAGGCTTCAGTGGTGCAGCCCTTGGGCTAACCTACTAGTCCTCATGTGTTCTTTCTTGGTGATTTTGAGTTTGGGACCCCTGTGATAAATAAATTTGTTAGTCTTTAAGTGACACAGGACTCCTTGCTTGCCTATAAGAATGTTCCCAGTTTGCTCCCTCCTCTCCCCCCATCCTCACTGTGAGAATGGTATAGACTGATCCTGCTTCTCTGCCCCATCATCCATATGAGAATGGTATGGCCTGATTCCTTTTCCTCACTCCTCTCCCCCAAAACTGGTTGGATCTGGGGGGGGGGGGGGGGGGATGCTACTTGGCTGACTGTAACAGCTCTGATTGGCCACCCTCTCACAGGAGGTGGGGAAAGTGGGAAAGAGCAGCCAATCAGTGGAGAATCTAGGCTGGGATGTCTATGCTGTGCAATGAAAAGGGGAATTTTGGGTGAGAGTTGCTAGCCGAGAGGTTACAGGGTGTGGGAGGGCTGCCTGGGCACCTGGGTTTAGCCGCTGGCTGTGGGAGGATGAGATCTAGTGGGTCAGAATGGTCTGCGTTGTATTAAACCTTTGTTGCACATGGCCTGTCCTCACATGTCTCCTCTCTCTCCCCGCAGCTCCACCCTCCTGGGACACGCCACGGAGCAGGGCCACACACACCCTGTCTGCCGGCTGGGCTCTGCTCCTGTCTGGAGGAGATGCTGTAACTCGCTGGCTGGAGTTGGACCTGGAGCCTGTGATTGGTGGAGGCTGGGTGGGGGGTGGGTTTGACTTGGCGGGGGCCTGGATTTCCTCTGGCCTGCTGGATGCTTTGATCTTGGGGTCCTTTCACCCCTTGTCACTGAGTGGTACCAACCTCCCCCCCCACCCTTCTGCTGAGTGGACCCCCCCCCCATCTCCAACTGCTCCCCTGCCTGATAGGAAGCCACTGCACCACAATCCCTCCTGCCCCTCCCTCCCTGCATCCAGCTGCCCGCCCCCCCCATGAGGATCTGAGGCAGTGGCGGGGGCCGCCCAGCATTTGCCTTGAGGGGGGGGGCAGGGACTGATGCGACTGGGGGCTATGGCCAGACTAGGTGCCCTGCTGCCCTTGGCACTGCTGATGGACGCCCTGCTAGGCCCTGGGGCGGGTGGGGCGGCTCTGGAGTTTGGTGGTGCCACGGGGCAGTGGGCCCGCTACGCCCGCTGGGATGCCAGCTCGTTGGGGGAGCTGAGCTTTAGCTTGAAGACAAATGTCTCACGGGCGTTGGTGCTTTACCTGGACGATGGGGGGAACTGTGACTTCCTGGAGCTCATGATCGTCGAGGGGCGCTTGCGCCTGCGCTTCACCATCTCCTGTGCTGAGCCTGCCAAGATCCACCTGGAGACTCCAGTGGATGATGACCGCTGGCACATGGTACTTCTGACTCGCAACTACCGAGAGACCATGCTGGTGGTGGATGGGGAGGCCAAAGTAGCTGAGGTCAAGTCTAAGCGACGGGACATGGCAGTGGACAGTGACCTCTTTGTGGGAGGTATCCCACCTGATGTGCGCCTCTCAGCCCTTACCCTCAGCACTGTCAAGTATGAGCTGCCGTTCAAGGGGCTGGTGGCCAACCTCAAGGTGGGCGACACCCCGCCAGCCCTGCTGGGCAGCCAGGGCATCCGCAGTGACACGGAGTACCTGTGCACCAAGCAAAACCCCTGCGCCAATGGTGGACTCTGCAGTGTGCTGAATGGCGAGGTGCAGTGCGACTGCAGCACAACCGGCTTCCAGGGCAAGTTCTGCAGTGAAGGTGAGAGAAAGCTCTGCTGGCGCCAGGGGGGCACAAGGGCAGGGCCTGGCAGTGGGGATGTGGCCCAGACATCTCAATGTCCCTCCCAAGGGAGCACTGACATGGGGGCAGGGTGGGTAGCAGCAGAGAGATCTTGCCTCCCTGGACCTCATCAGTGTGTTCTCCTTTTCCCCAGCATGGTTCAGGAGAGGGGAGTTGATCTCCCCAGCTCCTTCAGCCCTGCCTCTGCTTTGTGTCACCAGAAGCCTGGCTGAACCAATCATAACTGTGGCACCTGCTTTCCTGGGATGTACTCTGTGCAATCAAGGAAGGTGGGGGAGTGTTTGGGGTACCACCTATTCAGGTTTGGGCCACTGGCCCTTTGCAGAAAGCAGTGGAGTCTGGGCCCAGATTTGGCTGATTTGGCCCAGGCCTTGTCTCTTTGGTGGTTTGTAGCAGGTTATTTGGAGGAGGGGACAGAGATGGACAGACAACAGGCTGGAGCCTTTGGGGTTGCTTCTTTGTGAGGATGATCTTTTTGTTATCGGAGTGTACTTGTGTGGGGTGGTGTTCTGTGCTGGTTGTTGACGTCTGCAAGGTTAGAGTACCGGACTGGGAGCTAGGACTCCTGGGGTTTATTCCAGCTCTGGGAGGGAAGTGGGGGCTAGTGGATATGGAGGCTGGGTTGCTGAGGGTGAGAGTCTCTGGTTTAGGCTGGTGGGTTGTACTGGCTTGGGGAGAATACTTTCCCAGCTTAGCCCAGTGAAGACCAGTCCCTGGCATACAGCATGTTCTTGCACTTCCCCCTCTGTGCGTCAGTTTCCTTATCTGTAAAATTCAGGGAATAATCTGACCCTATACATCTGGGCAGCACCTGTTCTGATGTCAGCCCTGATCTGTGTGTGTGGGCGGGTGGTGTCAGCACTGTGCCTGGCTGATGGTGGTCCTGCTCTCAGTCAGGAGACGTTTAGTGTTGTAAGCTATAGTGGGTTCTCATTACTAGGCAGGTCTGTGACTTGTCAAGTTGTCCATCTTCTTTGAAAACTCAGTCAGATAGACCGGAACAAAAATGCCATTTTTTTGTGGGAAATTTTGAAAAAAATCCTTTTATTGCCCCTGAAATTTTCTGACTTCTTTTTAATGACCCCCCCCCCAACCTTTGCCCTAAAAGTCAGTTTTTAAAAACGAAATGTTTTGATCCCAAACTGATTTTTTTTTCTGCCTAATTTTTACTTTTTTCAGTCAGAAATATTTTCCATTTTTTAAAAAATATTATTTTAAATATAAAGGGTCAGTGTGTACTTCTTGGCTGAGTCCTGAACTCAAGTCACAGTTTCCTATGTGCCCTGTGAGTTTGTGTGAGCAGCTGCTGTGTTTTTAAGTGATCCAGTTGGACCCAACTGGGTCTGGCTTCATGTCTCCCAGCACCCCGGTCAGTTTTCAGCAGTACTAAGTGACTTAAATGCTTGCAGGGTTATGCACCAGTGCATGGGGTGACTGGTGCTCATGCTCAGTCAACCCCTGACTTTAACAGTTTGTTTTCACAGTAAATGAAGGAATGATGCTTATTGCCCACTTTACAAGTGGGAGTATTGAGGCATGGAGCAAAGACAAGTGGGAGCTGAACCTAGATGTCCTCAACCCCACCTCCTTCCCAAAACACTTGTCCCCCTGGAGGCTACTGTAAATAAGTGAAATTTGCCTGAATGCCCCAAATTAGGAACACGTTATCTAGTAGTCCCATAGAGAGGAGTAAACATGGTGTGCAGGTGCTTCATTTGGTAGGCAGGAGCTGTTGGGGGGTAGGTGCATTCTAATGGGGGAGTGAGCTGGCAATCAAGGTGAGGAAGCAAATTGTAGCATTGGTAATATCAGGCAGGTTGTCCCCCTACAGAGAATGGGAACAGACACTCTCACAAGGCTCTGTGTTGTGCTGGTGAAGTTTGTATTCCTAGGGCAAAACACATCAACCCCTTTCGCCCTGCACACATGTTCTCCTTGTGCCAGTCAGTGGAGCTTCCCTTTGCGCCGACCGAGATCAGGGTCCCCATCATACTGCATAGACATATGCTGACTCGCAGTTCATGCCCCAAACAGCTCATGGGCCAAAACAACAAAAGAAGGTGATGGGGGCACTGAGGCAGGGTGTAGGGAAGAGACTTTTCCAAGGTCAGTGGTTGTGCTGGGGATGGAACCCAGATGACCTGACCCTGAGTTCAGTGCCCTGACCAGTACAATATGTTGCCTCCACAGAAGAGGATTTACCCTTGTGAGAGCAGCAATTGCAGAGCTGGGAGGTGTTTGTTTGGGGGAGGGTGTGCTGGAGGGACATAGAATGATGATGGGACAGAGAAGGGAGTCAGCAACTTAGGAACAGCCAAACTGGATCAGACCCATATAGGCCAGGCCCTCCTGGTGTCCCCTGCCCTTCCTGCCAGCCAAGACCTGGGATTTATCCAGCTTAATACCTGTCTCTGCGAGTAGCCCGTCCCAGTTGCTTCAGAGGAAGGAGCCGGGATTCCCCACTGATGGTGGTATCTGTCCCGCAGGAAGGTTTTCTGGACCCTTATGGGCTGTGTTCACATGTCAACTGTTATTTCAAAATAAGTTATTTTGAAATAAAATCCTTATTTTGAAATAACTTAAATCAAAATAAGAAAATGTTAATTTGAAATAAGGGAAACCCTCAAAGCGAAATAGCACACCCTGTGTGTCAACATGCTATTTTGATTCAGGGGAGGGGCAGCATGGGAAGTGTGGCAATATGGCCCCCTCGCTGGCCCATGCCCCCATCCAATATATACAAAAAGGAAGGCACCCTGGGAAGGAGAAGGGCAAATATAAGTTTCAAAATAACACGTCTGAACAGCATTGTTTCGAAACAACGGCTATTTCGATTGCATGCGAGGTTTTACTTTTTCAAAACGACGGCCGTTATTTCAAAACGACAGGGTCCCGTTGTTTCGAAATAACGAAACATTGTTCAGACATGCCTGGGTTTATTTTGAAACAATGGCTGTTGTTTCGAAATAAAACCCTGGTGTGGACACAGCCATGGAGCTTAATGCCTGAAGTAGGGCTTGGCTTTGTCCTAGGGTAACTGTGGTAGAATTCTGGCTGTGGGATGGGAGGCCCAGAGCCTATGGCATGGGGGGAAATCAGAGCCCTTAGGGTAAAGGGATACCTGCCATGGGGGCGGGGGGACCAGAGCCCTTGCTTTGGGAGAGTGGGGAAGGGGGCATAGAGCTCTTTGTGTGTATGTGTTGTGGGGGGAATGAGATGCCTGGAGGGAGGGGAGGAGGCACAAAGCTCCTGGCAAAGGGGGATGAGGAGTCACAGAGAATCCCTGAGATGGAGGCATTGGAAGGATGGCTTCAGGGAACTGTGGGGTTGGAGGGAGGCAAGGACCCCAGGCTGGGCACTGAGCTGGGCTTACAGTTGCTGGAAAGCCTGCACCCCAGAGTGCTCCCTGGCTCCATGGGGTTTCCTTGTTGCCATGGACTAGGCAAGGCAGCTGCTGGGGTGGGTATGTGAGAGAGAGAGACTGTGCAGAGGGAAGACAGAGGCACAAGGAATTGCAGCCCTCAGGGGAGCATCTGGGGATGTTAAACCCATAAAGTCCTGAACGTGCCTCTTCAGCAGCTCAGTGGTTCTGGCACTGCACTGTGGCGAGACACTGGGGATCAGCAATCTGAGTGGGGGCTGGGAGCCTGGACTCTTGGGTTCTGTAACAGCTCAGGGAGTGAGGCCTGGTGGGTTAGACAATCAGGACTTCTGGATTCCTTCTCTGGCCAGCTGTGTGACCTTGGCTGTGTTTCTTTCCCTGCCAGGTTAACTGGGGACTTGGGTGAAGTGAGCCTGGCCTCTGGCTGTGGAGAGCAATCTTATCACAGCCTTGTGGGATTTATTTAGCCAAAACCTGTGTGTTTGTGGCCGTGGCTGCTTGGCTGTGATCCAGCTCTGGATCAGCTGCGTGTGTGGGCGAGACACCCAGCTGACAGGGGAGGAGTGCTCCCCAGCCAGCCCCTAGCAGTCAGTGGATGGGAACATGGTATGTGTGTGGTGTATGCATGCAAACACACATATTCACTCTCACGTGAGACACTACACCCTCTCCCCCAAACGTAAACCCAGGCAGACAACACCCTGGCAAACCCTCGCAGCATGGATGTGCGCACACACAGAAACACATTCCCAGTACACACAGGCCAGCATGCACTATGCCTATCTGTAGAGAAAACACTCACATACATAACACACACAAACACTCATATGCAACATGGACATGTACAGACACGTGGAGGATGACAGTCACACACTATTCACATAGGCAGATACCCAGCAACATGGATATGCTCTTTCAAACACAGATGCAAATAAGTCATGCTCACTTGTGACACTCAGATTCATATATATATGTACACACACTTTTTAAAACACGTGCATAGAAAACAAGCACGCTCAAAACACTTCCCATACACACTACTTGCAGACATGCAACAAATGTACACATGCACACAACCCACTCACATGCACTCTCTTTCAGACACACAACAGACACACAAACACAGCTGTACAGACAGTCACACAGACCTACACCATACCACCCTGACTGTCACACAATACACCCATCCGCTCATACAACACCTGCAAACAAGCAGACGTACACAGGACAGCTAGTAGCTCATTTACCCACCCACATACACAATGCACTCAACCACACAAAGACACACATCTCCCCAGCCTTACATGCACAATCCACCCACATATCTGCCCACACACTCTGAATCCTGGGTGACTGTTGTCTAGGTTGGTTGCCATGGAGAGGGCTGAGACAACTTCTGACTGCTCTGTGACTGTTTCTAGCCAATTTGCTATGGAGACAACTGGGCCAACCACGTCTTCATTGTCTGTTATTCATGACTGCTTGCCAGGGATAGGATTGCACTGGCTAGATTCTTGGTGGCTGTTGTCTAGGGCTGGTTGCTATGGAGACAGTTGGTCTGGCTGTCTGACTCTTGGCAACTGTCCATCATTGCTGCTGAGAATGTGCCGACTGAATTCTCTGGCTGAAGCCCGTTGCTATGGCTTTCAGTTACTATTGCCTAGATTGGTTGTCCAAAGGATGGCTTTGCCAACAACTTTTCAATGATTGAGGCTTGGGTGGATGTTATGGGGGAGGGGTAACTGGATATAATGGAAGGATGTCGTAGGAGGTCACTGCGGGCTAGGTTGTGTGTGATTGTTTGAGTGATGGCTGTGTTGTATGGAAAAAGACAGTGTCTAAGTGTGTTGTGTACGGGGATGTTAGGTTGCCTGAGTGAAGGATTATTATGTGTGTGTCTCTGCACAAAGGAACAGTGTAGTGGCTAGCACCTCTGCTTAACATGCAGATGGTCCTGGGTTCAATTCCCAGGGGGTTGGACTCAATGATCTCACGAGGTCCCTTCCAGCCCTATGATTTGATTGATTGAGTGACATAGATGTTGTACACTAGGATGTATGGATGAAGGTGCAAATCTACCAGGAGTGTAGGGTGTTAAGGTGAAGGATTGTGTTATTTGGCAGTGTGCAGGAGGCAGAGTGAGGAAAATTATGACTATGTGATGAAATAAAACAAGTTTAGGGGTATTGTATTGTAATATGTTAGGAGGTTGGACTAGATGACCTCGTGGGGTCCCTTCCAACCCTATGATTCTATGATTTTATTGTATGACTGTGTGCAGAAGGTATTGCGTATGGGTGAAGGATTATGGTGTATGTGTGTGTTTTGAATATAAGGGGATGGGCCCAAAGTGTTATGTAGAGGGATGTTTATTGTGTTGTGTGTATGTTTTCAAGTAGTTTAGGGTGTTATGTACTTGAACGTTAGATTGCGTAGTTCTTCCTATGTATGCTATTTTGTTTGTGTGTAAACACTAGGTGTAGTGGGGACAGGAGCGGCATGTACTAGAGTGTTAAATTGTAGCGTTGAAGGATTATGCTCTATCCTTGTGTATGTACACAAGTGGTAGACTGAATATTGGAGCATTAGATTGTATGGGAGAAGATGTGTGTGAGTACAAGCACTACTTGGGTGATGGTGTATTGATGTTGGGGTTGTGTGGGTATGCTGCTGAAGTGTGTATGAATGTAAATGTTGAGGTTGCTTGGGAGATTTATTCTGTGTGCATGTAACAGGGGCATAAGTCATAGAGTATTTTCTGCAGAGTTGTATGGGTAAAAGATTATGCTGTTTATAAACAAATATAGAGGGTGTCAGGATATTGTGCAGGTGTAGGTTTATGCTCTGGGTGTGTGAGTTTACAAGTGTGGCATTGTATGTGTAGGATTACGTTGTGTATACAAATTGGATAGGATATTGGGCTGTCAGGCTGTACATTTGTAGAATTATGCTCTGGGTGTGTGTATTGTGTATGTATGGGTTGTGTAGGATGTCAGGATGTACCATTGTGTGGGTGTAGGATTATGTGGTGTGGGTGTAGGAATAGCAGTCCTGCTGTGTGTGGGAGTATTGTGGGTGGGTGGGAAAAGACAGAACTGATGTGGCATTAAGGGATAGTGTAGTGGCTAGCACCTCTGCTTAACATGCAGAAGGTCCTGGGTTCAATTCCCAGGGGGTTGGACTTGATGATCTCATGAGGTCCCTTCCAGCCCTATGATTGGATTTGGATTTGGTGGCAGGCGGTATATGCACAGATAAGGGGTGCAGCAAGTGCTTGTGTGGGTCAAGGGCTGAAGAGGGACTGTCTCAGCTTGATATCTGCCCCTGAGCTCCAGTCAGGACCCCAGCCCCACAAGGAGAAGCCTATGACCCTTCCACCCCACCACAATGAATGGTCAGGAACTCCACAGTGAATGGTCTGTGCAAGGACTGAGGTGTGTGTGTGAGAGAGGGAGGGAGGGTCACAAAGGGCGGATCAGATGCTGTGTGGGGTGGTGGTGGAAAGTTTGTTGTCTCTCTCCTTTATTGGTCACTGAGCTTGCTTGAGTGCCTGTTTTTCCCTGAACCTCATTATGTGTTTCTCCTCCTAGTCATGGAGGGGCAGTGAAGGGGCTGCAGGGCTATGAAAGGCTGATAAGTCCGTGAGGCATCCCCCTTCTCCTGTGCTCAGTTTATGGTCCTGCCTTCCTTACTTTGACCCACCTCTCCCAACCCCTTTCCCTCTTGCCCTCTTTCCCAAACCCTGGGGATTTTAGGTTTTTTTCACTTCTCCCATTCATTCTTTTCTTCATTTCTTTTCCTTTTGCTTCCTTTCTCATGCCTACATTCCTTTGTTCTTTCCTTCTTTTCCTCATTCTTTTTATTTTCTTTCATGTTGCTTTTTTAGCTTTTCTTCTTCTCTTTTCCTCCTCTTTTTCGTTTGTTTTTTCTCGTTCTTTTTATTTCTTTTGCACTTTTCCTTTCTCTTTCATCATTCCTCTGTCATGTTTTCCTTCTTTTCCTGTGTTTTTGCTTTCCACTGTTGTTTGTTTTACATCCTTCTATTCTACTTTTTGCCCTTATTCATTCATTCCTTCATTCTTTCACATTTTTCATCCTTTTTCCCTTTTTGGTTCTTCCCCATTTTTTTCATTCTTTTATTTTGTCTTCCTGGTACTCACTGCCTACCTGCCCCAGTGTGCCCTCCCTGTAGCCCCCCCTGCCCATCTCTTCCCATTAGCACTGGTCAGCTGTTCACATGTGGCAACCAGTGCTGACTGCAGTGGGTTGGTTGCCTGGCGTGATCCCCTCTGTGTGCGTCTCTCCGGAGGGTTGGGGGAGGCTCTCCGGGCCCAGCCATCCGCGCTCAATCTCTGCCTCTGCAAGGACAGCCCAAGGTCAGCTGGGGAAGAACAGCCAGGAGATGGGATGTGCAGAGAGCTTGCCCACCCCCTCCCCCTCCCCCTCCCTGCCTGAATGCCCCCCGGGAGGATGGCTTTTCTGCATGGCTTGTGCTGCCTGAACCCTGTGCTGAACAGCTGGGCACCACCAGGTGGTGCTAAGGAGTCCCCTCCCCAGCTGTGCCACTGCCCGCAGCTGGCAGGCATCATGAAACTTACCCCTGGAGCCACTGTGGAAAGCCATGGGTTTCTGTATCAGGGAGGGCAGCCACTGTGAAATCTAGAATCTGCCTTTGTATGTAAGCAAGGAATGGGGTTGAGGATGGGCTGGGGTTCATTTACTGTTGAGCCCTTCTCCCTCTTTACGTCTCTGAACAACTCAAAATTCCCAAGTTATCTTATTGCAGTAACATCTGCCTGCCCTAGCTGAGATTGGGGCCCTTGTCAGGCTGGGCACAGTGCTGACTTCCCACCCCAGCCAAGATTATTGCCCTTGGCAGGCCACGTGTCACACAGACCCACACTCCAGCCTTCGTTGGGTGCTGCACAGACATACAGTGAGAGATGGTTCCTGCTCTGAAGAGCTCACAGTCTGAACATACAAAGGGTTAGAGGAGAAACTGAGGCACTGGGATGGATGGACACACACACACACACACACACACACACACACACACACACACACACA